>VZRN01001083.1:8170582-8288774 GCA_013397935.1 Dasyornis broadbenti | reverse complement strand
CCACCCCACGCCCCCCTCCCCTCGCGCAGTGTCTCTGTGGCACTGGTGGCTGCGGGAGCCGCGGGTGCCCGCGCAGAGGCCACCCGAGGCTCTGCCCACCCTCGCCTCTCGCCCCTCACCCCCGCCGCAGGGAGATGCCGGGGTGAGCTGGCAGGATGCGGTGGGAGCTGGGAAGGGCAAGGCACAGGGCACCCGCAGAGAGGATGGAGTGTCCGGGAAGTCCACCCTGTCCCCATACTGCGTGTCCCACCCCGCTGGGCAAAGGACATGGGTAAATCCCCGTGGCAGGAGCCCCGCCACAGCGAGCACTCCTCAGGAAGGGCAGCCCAGGACAACAGCCTCGGCGGGCAGCAGCATCCTCCGGGCAAGCAGAGACTGGGCAGCGGCTGGGGCGTGGAACCGGGCTTTGCACGGCCACCACGCAGCCCCAGAGCCCCGTGGCAGGGGGGAGAAGCAGAGGGGACTTGGCAGGGACATGCCAGAGCCTCAGCACGCTGTAAACAGCCGCCGCCGCAGCAGCAACTCCTCTGCCGGCAGCCAGAGCCGCGCGTTAGTTAGTTGGAAACCAGATGGTGCTCTCCCAACCACCGGCACAGCCCGCTGGCCACGGCCCGGAGTCAGGCGCAGGCTCTCAGGGACCCCAGAGCTGCACAGCACCCAGCACTGGAACCCCATCGGGGTGGCCGGAGAGCTGGGAGTGCAGGGAGGGCCCCAGAGAGGGACAGGCAGTGTCAGTGTGTCCCCTGCCCCACCGCTTCCTCAGCCAGTACAGTGTGTGTCCCAAGGGACGCTGCGTCCCAAGGGATGGAGAAGGGAGGCAGCATCCACAGAGGGGATTGGAGGCAGGGTGTTAACATCCCCTGAAACCCCCATGCATCTTTGAGTGCCACACCATGCCTCAGTTTCCCTGTGCCTCCCAAACAGCAGAGAACAACAGCTGGTCCACAGGTCAGAGTCCACCTTGTCCCCGCAAACAGGTGTAAGATAGCAGGGAAGGAATAAAGCCCCATCTCTGAGGACAGCGAAAACCTGAGTGGTCTCTGCCACATCACAGCTGGAGTAACTCTCCATGGGAAATATGACATGGAATATAGACAGCAAACCTCCATGCCAGTACCACCAGCAGGACCTGGGGCTCTGAGCTCTTCCCCACTCCTCAGCGGTCTTGTGGGCAGGTGCACAGAGGAGGCACAGTGGACCTATCCCAACCTTGGGATTTTGGGGGGGTCTGCAGCAAGAAGAAAAACAGCCGGGGCTGGGGAGGGGCTTGGGGGAAGGATGGCATCCCTGTTAGCTGTGGCGGGGGTCCTGTGGTGTTTACAGAGCTTAAAACCCGCCTAAACCCTGCAAGGCCACAGCGCACAATAGCGTGTGGATGTGGTGACACTGGCCGTCCCCACACCACCTTGGAAGACAGAGAGCCCTGCCACCCACCGCCAGCACCGGGATTAATTATGATAATGTAGTTCTTTCCCCCTTTGTCACCCTAATGAATGGGCCCCTTTAGGATTTTAAGGCCTTTGTTTGGTGCCTCTTTACTGCGGTATTGTAGGATGGGGACTAGCAGGTGGCAGGTCCCCAAACAGCCCCTTTTGTCTCCTTTGGGGGCTGTTTTGTGGAGGGGTTGGGGAGGGGGATGCGAGGATGCAGGAGCGGGGGTGTGCTGCAAGGGAGCTCCTGGACGGAACTGTAGCACCCACGCCACCACTGTGGGGCCGTGGCACCCCACGCAGTGCATTGTGGCATTGAGGACCGCTGGCCCCGGCCATTCCCTGAGCCACCCGTGTCCTAGCCTGCTTGGTGGGCAGATGCCAGGAGCCACCGTCTGAACCCCTGCCTTGATCTTTTACTGCCTGGGCAAATCAATTACCCAGCAGAAAAGTCCCTAAATCCCACCATAAAACCCGTTTAGCAGCCGCCATGGTGCTCACCAGGCCATGGGCAAACCTCACCCGCTGCCGGCACGGCACTGGAGCGATTTTCCGCGGGGACAGTGGGTAACTCCTGTTGGGGAAGGTTGGGCTGCAGCCGCAGCTGCACAGCATCTCCCCACTCCCAGGAGGCAGATGGGGGCTTCCCAGGAGCCCTGGCTGTGCTCAGACCCTTCTGAAACTCCCACAACTCCCTGCCCCTCTGCACCAGTCTGTCCCCCTCCACATCCCCTGAGCACAGGAGGAGCTGGCGATGTGACAGCATCGGGCTTGGCACTGAGGACCAGGGACAAACAGATGAGGTGGCACAGAGGCACAGGGAACAGGGGAGACACTTGGATGGCAGTGCCCTGTGCCAGCATGGATCCATGGGCTTTGTGTCAGGGCCATTGGCTGTGCTCAGCACTGAGCATGGTGCCACCACGGTTGTGATGATGGAGCCTTGCTTCTCCCCATGCAGACACATAGCAACATCTTTAATACCAGTACCAGCACAGGGACAACACCAGTGCAGGGCTGAGGGGCCTGGGGATGGTCGATGTCTCCCCGATTGCAGGCTGGGCTGAGTGATTCCTTCGGGATGACCAGGAGCACTGGAGACATAGGATGGTTCTGCCTGGGGGCATCGTCAGGTGCAGGGTGTTGGGGATCCCTCTGCTGTGCTGGACCTTCCTACACAGGGGACCCCGACTGCCATGTACCCCCAGGCAGAGGGCAGAGGGGCTCCATGAGAAGGGGACAGATCTTGGCCAGGCACTGCCGGGGGCTGCAAAGTGGTGAGCAGCGGGGTGGTAAAACGGTGACAAGTAATTGGTGTCCCGGCCAGTCCTTTCATGCCGACGCCGTTTTATGGGTGAGGAAATTGCTTGTGAGTCAGGAACACAGGAGACAAATTTAGGAAGTGCTCTCTGAATGTGCCGGGGTCAGGCGCCGAGGCCGAGTGCTTGAAACCTGGGTGGCCTCGCCGCTCGCCCCGCGTTCCCCCCCTCGGCTCCTCGGCATGGGAAAGCAGACCTTTTATCTTATCACTGCTCTTCCGCCGTCCCGGCCTCCCCCGCATGGCCCCCTCCCGGCACAGCCGCTCGCGCCTCAGACACAATGCGCAGTGGCGACCAAACGCGCACCCGTGACCCTCCGGGAGTGCCTGGCACAGGGGGCTGCTCCCACCCGCCTGCCAAAGAGTTCAGGATCCTTTGCGTCGCTCCGCATTTCCTCGTCCAACGGCACCTTGCTGGCCAGAGGGCTGGCACAAGACGCCGTGGGATGTGGGGACATGGCATCCTCCCCGTCTCGGGAACCAGCCCTGCCACAAGCTGCCGTCGCCCCAGGGATGCAGTGATGGGGAAACGCTGGTACAAAGGTGTCCACATGCCATGGGGTGGCTGGTCCCCATCCTGCTGGCAAAGGTGCTGGAGCAGGCAGACGCCCCGTGCTGCAGTGCCGCACCCCATGCAAGCCTTCCCCACGTTCCCCCTCATGCTGGGAAGCTGGTAGTTCCTTTTTCCCCTTTTAACTGGGAGGAAAGGCCGCAGTTCCATTAAGGTGCACCCGAATACAGTTGCCGGCTACCTTGAGCGCGCAGCCCCCATTCCCGGCCGCGGCCGAGCCGCCGCATCGGGCGGTTTGGATGTATTTTTCTTGATCGCTGGCCAAGCACTCTCTCCTGCAAAGCAGCATGTTTCTCATTTTCTGTAGGTTTAACTCCAAATTAATTTGTAAGTGATCTAGGTTTCTTGTTCCCCGAAAGATACCTAATAGCTGGGGGAGAACTCCTGCCAACCGAAACGTCTCAGCAGGGTAAAGGAAAAGCAGGAAAAAGAATCCCAGGAACTGTGACCCCTGGTGGGTATTTAACAAGGTGTCAGGGCAAGAGATTTTCGGAGCCAACTAAGTGGATGTGACACCGGCCCCGTGGGTCGGGACGGGGTGTGGGGATGCTCCCGCCGCGGCAGAGTTTGCTGCTGCCAGATCTCATCCTGATCCAACCCTTGGAGGCAGCAGGAGTAGGGAGGGATGCTCAGTACTCCATTGCCTGAGCTGGCGGGTGCTGCGAGCCCCGAGGTGCGAGAAAGGCTGGGGGAAGAGGAGATGTTTGGGGATGGGGAGAGCCATCCCCAGCACGAGCCGGTGGAGGTGCCCTCGCTGAGGGACCAAGGGAGCCTATTCATGCCGGACAAGGGCTGCAGAAGCGCTGGCGCCTGCAGGGAGGCAGGGGAGGCCCCACAGGGTGGTGGTCCCCTGGGGCCGGTGGGTGGTGGGAGGGGGCCAGCGAGCCCGCCGGGCGCCCCTGCCGCATGGGAAGCGGGCACGGTTTAATTGGGCGGGCGGCCGCTCGGCGGGGCCGGCTGCTGGCAGGCGGACACAAGCTCTTTTGTCTCCGCTCTCGCTCCCGGCACCGGCTGGAGCTGGCAGGGCCCGGAGCGGTGCAGCCACTGAGAGCCGAGCTCGCCACCGGGGCAAGCAGCCAAACCCACCCCGGCTCCTCGGGTTGTCACTGGCCCTCGCTGCACGCGAGGAAGCATCCAGGTGGCCAGCGAGGCTTCCTGAATGATAAGGGGTGAGGAAATGTGTGGCAATCCCCGGCGAAGTGCCCTGCAGTCTTCCTTTCTTGCCAGGAGACCAGGAACAGGTGAGATCTCTGCCCTCCCTGCTGACTGAGCTCCCGAACTGCACGGCCGGGGTTCTGGAGCAATAGACGTGTGAAAGCACCCTGGCTTTTGCTCTCCAAGGTGGCATCTACAAAAGGATGGCAAGAAGGGATCTGTAGTGAGAGCAGCCGCTACTTTTGGATCCTGGTTCCTCTCGCATCCCTCCTGTCCCTCAGCTCCACTCAGATCCTTTCTGCAGAGTGGGGTCACCATCCAGGGGCTGTGCCTCTCCTCCTTTGCCCAGCACCTTCGAGCACAGTGGCTCTCCAACCCCACAGACAACATCATGAGGGTGGATGATGACAGGCTTCATGCTGGCTGGGGAATAAGGGGCAGACCCCCACCATGTGCACCCTTCACCTGCCTGCTCTCCCAGGAACATTCCCAGGAGCCTCCTCTCCCAGAATTCTCTTGCTACAGGAAGAATAGGGGCTATGAAGATTGGAAAGGACATCACGGTGAGAGCATTGAGGAGTAATCTCCAGGTGATGGGGTGGATGGTCTGGCCACCAACCAGAGCAGACCGGACTCCTCACAGAGCAATCCCAGCCCCTTGCATGGGGGAAGCATGGTGGGGGCAGCGGGTGCATCAAAGCCAGCTGTGGATCAGTGGTGGCTGCAAGCAGAGCACGGCCAAATCCCTTCTTCCCGGCATCCAGCACCAACCACCCCCTTTGCAGAAAGGCCTAAGCAAGGGAAGATGTTGCTGTTGCTCAGTGACTCTGTGAGGGCTTGCGTGCTTCCTGGCGCCACTGGAAATAGCTGGGTGACACGGCTGAGTTGCCAACCCAAAGAGCAGGCACCACCATCACCATGGTGAGCAACCTCTCATGGGTGGCACAGACTGGCCAGGTTTGCCTCCTCAAGTCTCTCAATCCATTACCAAGGGATTCATGGCTTTCCTTGCCTGGGAGCACAGCTGAATGCTTTGGGGAACCCTGATGCTGGGGTGGACATCAGGGGGAAGGAGCTGCGGGCCTGTTACCCACTGACAATCTCAAACATGCCCACCACCGCTGCCAGCATTGCCGGTTGGTTGCTCCTCACCATCCCCTCCAACTCTCCCAGCGCCAGCAGGAGGCTGCACCCCAGCCCCAGACACAGGTGTTAACACCGGAGACCACAGTCCTGGGGAACAGTGCTGCCTTCCCTGTCTGGGGCAACCCGCATCCTGCCACGGGGTTAAACTCCCCAAGGAAAGGAGGGAGGAAGATAGGAAAAACAATCACAAGAATTTGTTTCATGCTGCCTGGATCCCTCCCCGCACGCAGCAGTGTTTTTGGACGGCCGATTTATAATCAGCAGTGTGGAATGTTGTAAATTAAATATTTTTAAACAACTTTGCTCTCTCTCTGGTTAAACATTTCAGAGATCGCTCTTTCTTGTCTGTCTCTTGCTGGGTGGTCCCTCCATTCGCCCGTACATCTTCCTCAAACACAATTAACCATTTAGATGTTGCACAAAGGAATAGCTTATGCATACAACACCAGTCGCTCACTGCTCCGGCGCCGGGGGAGGGAGGCAAATAAGAAGGCAGCTTCTTTTATTTTCTACTAAAAACAAAAACAAGAAAATCCTTTTTTCCTTCCCAAACTATCCCATTTTTCCTTGAATTGTAAAGGCACTGATCCAAGCTCATCAGCTGTCTTGGTCCTCAGTCCAACAATCCCTTGCCGTCCCCCATCCCCTGAAATTCAACATTAGCATCTTAAAAGCCTAAAATATACAAGTTTAGACTCAAGCTCTCCCAAGCTCTTGCTTTCCATATTTATATACACACGTATTTTAACGTATATAAAATGTCTGTCTATAGAACCTGGAAGGAAGTTCCCGTCTGCTGGCCTGTCTGGGAGGCAGAGGCACGGCTGTGGACCTTGGCTCCTGGGAGATGGAGTGAAAACCGACAGGATCCAGGAATCAGCCTCCTGGCTGAGAGGGAGCAAGCCTCGGTAGGTAGGCTGCTGCAGAGGTGCTGGGGGATGTGCTGGGTGCTGATGAGGGAATCTCCACATGCCCAAATTAACTCTGCAGGTTGCCAGTGAGAAGGGCCCTGTGCTCTGCGCTCCCCCATGGCACTGGGATGGGGCACGGCAGGCAGCCTGCAATGCCAAAGGCCCCAGCCCCAACTCCCCGCTGCAATCATCAGTCCTTTTAAAACAGATGACCAAAGGCTGCAGGAGTGGCTGTGTGTGAAGGGAGGGTGGCACTGCGGTGTCCCAGGGCTGGATTACACCACACACTGGGCAATGTGCGTCTGTAACACCACTGCTGCCGGCACAGGCAGCTCCTCTGCGAGCCCCATGTGCGGCTTGATCTTACTCTGCCTCTCGCAAGACATCAGGCAGGGACCACAGTAGCCACTACTGGCCCTCACTGGGGACTAGGGACAGCATGAAGGCAGTAAGACACCTCCAGAAAACAATGGATTCCCCAGGCCTGTGGGGTTTTATTAGGAAAATTCCGGTCTCTGGACCAGCAAAGTCCAAAGGGTGGGCAGGGACATGGTGAAAAGCACTCTTTCCAGGCAGCCAGAAGAAGGACAGTGGGGTGCAGAAGCCAGCAAGGGAGCCAGCAAGAGCAACATGGCTCTGCACAATCAACCTTGGAGACTGAAGGCAGCAAAAGACTGCCGACTCCTCGTGATCCCAGCCCTAAGGGGTTCAGGAGAATCCTGCTGCTAGGGCTGCACACACAGTGTCAGCTGGATAGGTGATGGCGGGAGCCAGACTGTGTACCTGAGACCATATGACTGCTCAGGCTCTGCTCTCCCTTTCCTTCCCACAAGACAAAAAACTGTCCTAAAAGCAAGATCAGAGGTGAGTGCAAAGGTTTTATGTCCATTTGAACACCATGCGGGTGGCAAGCTGTCCCTGGGAATGGCTGGCTGTTTGCCTTTGCCTCACATGGCTCTGCTCCAGGGCTCCCAGGAAGATGGTAGCCATCCACTTTGGTTTGGCTGCAAAAGGGATCAGATGAGCTGCTGCTTCCTGAGAGATCCCAACAGTCACCTTCAAAAGCAAACATGAATCGCTGAGGGAGGCGAGCCATGAGGCTGAGCGTGAGGGGGCTCTGGGTGTCTGCAACTGCCCGACAAATGCTCTTCTCAAATCTGTGTCTTACAAATTGCAGCTTGGCTGCAAAAATCCTGGCAAGGACCTGGCTGCAGAGCTGCTGCTGGTCACACCCAGCTCTCATGGGAGACATGCTGAGGGGACAAAGCTTCAGGTTCCCATCATGGTGTGCCAGGGGGGCAGGAACCACAGGAAGTGTGGTCAGGTGTGCACACACTGCTCTGCACCCACACCAACCCTAACCTGGTCACAGGAAAAGCCTTTTGAGAGCAGCTGGCAAGACACTGCTCAGCAAAAACCATGAGTCAGTGGTCCTGCAGGTCATCATGGCAAACCTCTGCTTTACCCCATGCAGATTCAGCATGTTACAAGCCACTGCAAGAACCTTTTCATAGCTACCCCAGCAGTACATCTGCCAAGGAAGTGCTCAGGATGAGTCTGTCCAGAAAGAGCCAGCACCTACAGAGCTGGATAACTTCCACCTCTTTCAGAGAAGTGTTGCCTGTAAAGCACCACCTTGATGCCAATAACACCACGATGGACACGGGCTGTAATGCTCAGCTGCCTGGGTGTGACAGAGCAGCTTATTCGTGTCTGAGAGGTGCCCTATTCCTCAAAGCTGGTGAGCAGCCTGTACCAGTAACACCTTCTTGAAGGTCTCTATGACCGGGGACCAAACAGTCACATCCAAAACTACATGGCACAGAACTTCATGTCCTCAGTCACCTCCCCAGTTCTCTCAAAGACTGTAACATCTCTCGGTTTGTGAAGTTGCCTGACCCAACCCATCACATGCTCACCCGATGATGACAGCCGCGTGGAGGCCAGGTTAGATGAGGAAGGGTTAACCTCCCAGTGCCCGCCTTGGGATTCCTGAAGGCCCCATTATCCCGAACTATTTTTCTTAATTACTGCCACACACGTAGACTACATCAAGAGTGAATCTTCACTTTGATAATTTGCGCTGTGAAATCTCACTTTGGGATCTACTTTTATCTCACACCAAGCACCTGCAGGTCGTAAAAGGCAAAAAGGAAAAGAAAATGCCTCAAATCCCGGCCAGGTTTTCAAGTGTCAGAGAACACTAAATTAATGCTAAATTCTAACTGACACAGTAAAGAGTCCCCCACCCTCTTCTTAAATTAGCTAAACAAAAGGACTGAGACTTTAACATATAATTAAGGCACAAGGAGGTAAAGCTGTAGCTGCTAAACACAGCGATGCAGACTTTTCAGAAGTTAAGATGTATCCTGAAAACAGACAGGGAGAAAGCTTTGTGTTTCAGCAAAAGGACTGTGAGTCAAAGTCCCTGCAAACCTCTTTTGGCTTTGCCAGCCTTCTGGTAAAATGCAAAGCCAGGTAATTACACTCCACTCTGCTTCTGTTTCTACACACCCAAAATGGAGCCTCTCTCCCTTGCCGCACACAGAGACAAGAACTCTCTTTAATTAACCTTTGTAAAGCCTCTGCGATCCTTGGACGAAAAAGGCTTCGTACCTTAGGAACATGTTTGCGCACATACGCGAGGCAAAACTTCCAGCACAAAGCTGGAGCTGAACTGCAGTGCATTTCTTCTCTCTGCAGCTTGCCACAGGCCTTGAAGCTCATCCTTACCCCTAGTTTCCATTCCAATCTGGTCCTTTAGAGGAAGGATTTTATGAAACTCAGGGAATGTCTGGATTATAATCTCTCTCCTGTCAAATTAACTAGGAAACGGTAACTCTCCTCAGGGGTCACCGATGCCCATGAAGCACGCATTTAACATTTATCACTTCAGTTAATGAAACACCATCCCCGCCAGTTGCTGTAAGTACCTCTGGATGTCAAACTGCCAGGGGCAGATAAATGCCCCGTTCAATTCTACTACATTCTAATAAACAGCTTTTAGGTAGCAACTTGTGTCCAATTTATAAACATTAAAGAACAGCTTGTGTTTCAATCCCATCCAGGTGCTTTACAATCCTGGCACAAGCCCTGACCACAAGGCTGTGCGTTTCACATTAGCACGCGCGACTCATCTCAGAGACATAGGTACAGTCACCCACAGATCAACCAAGTGTGGGGAGGGACCTCTTGTCTGGGATTAGGAACAGTGGACTGACAGGAAGAACCATCAAAATAAGGCAGGGAGTACCCACTGCTTACACCCCACACCTCCTTCATGCTTCACCAGCCCTCACATACTTGCTCTCGGGCAGGATTTCAAAGTATCAGATCAAACTCAGCCTTGATGGAAATGCGTACCAAAACTCCTCGACTGCATTACAGAGGAGAAGGGGTACAGATTAAACATTTCTGTGCTGTGGGGCAGCATCATGAGAGACAGCAAGGAGGAGGAGGAGGCTGGCAAAGCTGCCGGGCTGCAAAGAGCAGCCGGCACCGCTGCTGTTCTCACTGTCCGCCTGCTGCGTTGATGAGATGCACAAGCAGCATCCCGAGCAGTTTCTCCCAGGCTCAGGGATGGCGGTGCAGGACTGCAGGGACGTGGTTTACACCACAGGGAGGGCGGCTAAGTCATTCTTTGGAGTGGGCACAGTCTGTGTGGTCCCCGCTCTCCCTTCTGCTGGAAAAGTACAGTGCGTTGGCCGGGCGCGCAGGAACCAATATAACCCAGCACAAATCCGCGCGCATCCCAATGAGGGGGGAGGGGCTGACGGACACTCCACTCTGCAAATACTTCTTTATTAAGACATAAATATAAAGCTGAACAGGAAAGGAGCAATGACAGGGTAAACCATGCCAGTACTGATCTGTATAGATGATCTTACGATGCTTGAACATCTGGTTTTGCTGCTGGCTTCCATAAAATCATCTTTAAAACCTACTCGGGTTATATCTCCATCAGCTGTTCGGTGCCCACAATGACTTCATTAACATGTTTGGCTGAAAAGAGAGAGGGAGGAAAAGAAGAGCAATTGAGTTTTACAGCAGAGCTTCAGACCTTGCATTTTTCAAATCTGCAACTTTAAAACAAATGAGAAAAGCAGATTCTGGGGAACTCAAACAGAGATTTGCTGGACTCCAGCTTCTCTCCGACAGTATCCCACACACACAGTGAAAGCCTAAACAACTGACTAAACATCAGATTTCTCTAATGAGAGTTTTCACGTGTATGTGTCACTAATAAACAAGAGAGGCCCTGCAGAAGTCACAGCTGCTACTGACAGGTGTACACCTAGGTCAAAGAACCATCAACATCCAACATGGAAGCTGGACATAAAGATCAGTAATCCACCCTGGCCCTAAAGAGCCCCAAACTGTCTGCCCCAAACTGCTTGGTGGCTGGGGAGGAGAGGGGCTGCTCAGCACTAGGGGCCATCACTGAGACAGTGTGAGATCCTCTCAGCAATCTCAACTCAGCCTTGGCAGCTTAAAAACAAGAACTTCTTTTTTTTTTTAAAATATTTAAACCTGACCCTCCTGTGGACCAAATCTGTTGGAGAGGCAATTTCTGCAAGGTCACTCCTTTGCTTGTTCCCAGGAGCTTTGCACAGCCCCAGTGGACACATTAATGTGCCAGTCCCTGCCCCAGCACTGTTAATGCACTGTACTGAAAGAGCCTTCCCTTTAAAATGCAAAAGCAGCTTGTCAGGGAAGGACTACCAATAAGAGATCTAAAGCCAAAATAATAAAAACATGCAACTGAAAGCCCAGTGCCTAAAAAACCCAAGCCTGTGGCCTCAGAGAATGACACAAAGCTGATGTGCTCAAAGTGGGTGTCCTCAGGGTACCGTGTGGGAGGTGGTGAATCTAAACTGCTCTCCAGGAGCTGGACACCTATTCAGGTGGAGCTCAGGTGGTGTGTCCCATGCCCCTAAGGCTCTTCATCTTACCTCCTGCAATTAGGAATAACAATTGGCTCTGGAGCCTGGGATAAAGTGTCAAGGCCTGTGAGGTGCTGGGATACACCAATGGGAGCTCTGGTGTCTCCCACACCTTACACAGTAGTGGGGGTGGATAGCCAAGGATGATGGAAATGATCAGTTGTGTTTTATTTACCCATCTAAAACTCCTCCCCTCAGGAGAGTGGATTTTGCAAGACTGCTGCAAAACAGCAAATATGCCACCTTTGGCTAAAGGAAGAAATTTCTGGTAATCCCCAAAGCGGCCGGGCCAACATGATGTTTCTCTTGGTTTAAAATTCAAGACACAACCTTTGTACCATGAAAACCATTGCTCCAGTAAAGGTTTGATCAAATTCTGCTCTATAAACTTCAAGCAGTTTTGGACTGTGGCAAGATAATTTCTCACTACCATCTCAACCCCACAATCATATGGATCACATGCAGTCTCCTCAGCTTGAGGGACAGAATGGATGAGTCATACCACTTCCTTTCCGAGACCCTTCATGAAGGCTAAAATAAGGAGATCAAGTGGCTGCTTCTCACCTGCAGCACCAGACTGAGACATTGAGCTCTTTGCTCAGGGTATTTATCATCAACTGATAGTTAATCCTGGAGTCTCACACTAACATCCTGGAGCTCAATCTCCAGCACTTTGGGCAGGATGAGCAGAGGTGGATGCAGTGCTCAGGAAAATGAGGGGCTGACTGTACAAGTGCCAGGTGCAAGCATGATGTAGGTAGCACCACACAACTTCTCCAGCACAGCTCTGCCAATAGCCCCAAGTCCAGCCTTCAGCGCCTCTCTCCTCCTGTCCTGGACCCCACACAGCTTTGCCAAGGTACCTCAAATCCAACCTGCAGCATTTCTTGCTATAACATTCCTCACTCCCAACAACTTTCCCAGTATATCTCAAACAGGCCCTGTAGCAACTCCTGTGACTCCATTCCTGAACCTCCTCCAAGCAGACTACCTATCATGTTGATTTCTATGATGTGAATAAGACCCTGGCTACCATCCAGTGAGAGTAATTACGTTATGCCTCTGCAGATTAAACATGCCTTCATCTAGGCTTGTAGAGAGCCATGTCAATTTATGGTTCTATATATAGGTTATCTGTAGCAATACTTTTTAATAAGGAACTTCTTGCTTCATTTCAGACAGCATCCTCCACGGTCCTGAATGTGCAGAGCTGGGATGGGTCCTGTCACATACCTTGATGCAGAGGTGGTACCAACTCTTTGTATTTTGCACTGACATGCTTGCAGCAGCCTTATGGTATCTTGTATTTTACACCTGGTGAGTTCAAAATGCTTTTTGAGAATGGGTGAGTAAGAGCATTCCTGTTTTACAGATGAGGAAACTAAGGCAGCAATGAGTTTAGGGATCTTAAGCAGCCAAAGCCACATGGGAAATTGGAGCCTGCATTCCCTCATCTCTCTGCTTGTTTCATCTCCTCCTTGATCCGTGTGGCCCAGATTCCCCGAAGTGGGCACACATGGCCTGTCTGGTATGTCACTGCTACCTCAGACTCACATGAAATCACCAAACTCATTTCTTCTTGTAAAGGCTTAAAGAAAACACACGAATCTGCTTGTCTAAAATCACGAGAAAGGTTTTTAAGCGATAAAGGGAATGGTTTTGCTAGAAACAAAGCCATATTCCGCACCCTGAGGGGATGCAATAGGCAGATAAGGATTCACCCTGCTTCCCTCTTCCATTCCCAAAGACCTCCTTGAGGAGTGAAGGGAACTCAGACTCCAGTGTGTGTGCCAGAGAGCTGAGCAGCGGATAGTGTTTCATTATCAGACGTGGCTGCCAGTTGCCAGTGGCTCTGGCTGGTACCAGCAAGCTCAGTTCCTGCAGAAACTCTGCCTGAAACACTGGGGGAGGAGGGAGAAGTACCTCACATGCTTTGCTGTTCAGCTCCCTTTCTCCTTCCCCAGCCCCCCATTAGGGATTTCTTACCAGGCTGCCTTTTATCTGACACTGGCAGGGTTACAGATGCATTCAGCCCACAGAGAAAGAAGAGGGATTAGAGAAAGGACTTTAAGAAAGCCTTAAGAGTTGGACTCTTCAACCTTAAATCATGTTCAACTAGATCTTCTCAGATTGGGAGCATCTGGTGCTAAGTAAATCCAGAGCTGATCAACACATTCAACCTCCTGATTAGCACTTTGCTTCAAATTGCTGACGTAGCCCAGCCTGAAGTCAGCCTGGGTGCTTGAACTGAGTATCCAACAGAGACTTTACTGAGCGTAAATCAAAAACCTGTCACGCGTTATATATGCGTTCCTGCTTGGGAAGACATTTGTTTACACATACTGTACACTAGTCCCTTAAAAACATACGCACAAGGCGAGCTAGAGAGCAGAGCAGCTTTTGGTGCTTGGCTGAAAACAAATTGTAATGCAAATAAACAGAGGGGCGGAAATGACTGTGCAGCGCAGCACAAACCCCACCAGCAGGCTGGGGGCCGGGGACCCAGCGCTCCCCAGCCTTCCTGGCAGGTTCCTGCCAAGCCACTCACAGAAAGGAGATGCCGGAGCATTCCTTTAAAAGCCATGTGAAAGCATCTCCTTGTTGTTTGCTCAATTAGCCCCAGACAGATTGCTGCTGCTGCTGCTGGTGGCAACGCTGGGTTGTAAAGGAGGAGGGGAAGGAGGGGAAAGGGAGGAAAAAAAAAAAGACAGGAAAAAAAAGGGTTAGGGCCTAGGCCCAGGACCACCACGAAGTTTCAGCCCTCAGGGGCTCCAGAAAACGTTCAGTTTACTCACTCAATTACATACACTGTTTTATAAACCCTTTAAAATAAAATAGAAAACAGTCCCTGGCACAGAATTACTGCTCTATTATACAGCAGTGATGAAAGCCACTGCTGTGTATTTGCTCTCTTTAAAGCAAGAGATAGTTTAACTTAAAAAACTAGGCAGGGGGGAGGGGTGGCTGCAGAAATGCATGCACGAAAACACGCTGTGGGTGGTTCCCACCACATTCACCCAGGACAGAAAGGATCAGAGAGTGGGAGAGAAGAGCAACTTGTCTCTGCAGTGATGGCTGGCTCTGGAAAAGCAGCCAGGTTGAGGGGGGAGAGGAACTAAAGGGGCTTAAGGGGATGGGAAGCAGCTGAAGCTTGACTTTGGGAGGCTGGAGGGTGTTTTAAATTACATGTACAGATAAAGAAGGGAAGCAGGTGATGGGGGCTGATTTGTTTGTGTTTACAGAGCAGTAAGACTTTCCAGTCAAGGCCTGTTCTCTCCTCAGCCAAGCTTTACCTACATGATCACTGGAGACCAGGGTGACCACACTGTGGCCCCAAATGCCAGGAGTGTCTCAGAACTTCTCCCAAGTGCCAGGTCAGCCCCACTGTGCAGCCATCAGCTGAGCCCATGGGTCCCAAGCAACAATGCTGCCCATGAGCCGAGTGCCCCAGTTGCTCCCTGGGTGGGATGTGCAGCTCACCCCAGGGGCTAGTGGTAGCTTCAGGCAGATCAACTCTGGCCCACAGCTGAGGCCTGTAGCCCACAGAACAGGCAGGCAGTAGAGACCTTACTTCTGCCTTACGTCCAACAACCACCAGTTCTCATGGTGGCCCCACGGTTTAGCTGAGGATTTTCTCATAGTTCAACCAGTGTTAATCCCTTTGCTCTCAAACCCTTCTGGGGAATAGATGTGTCTTGAGAGTGGAAAGGTAACAGTGAATTCAGTGCCTGATGAGAGATGACTTTACTGTGGCTTGGAGCAGATGGACTGAGGGAGTGACGGAACAGGAGAGAGATGTATGGGAAAGTGATCAGTCAGGGTCTTGAAAGAAAGGTTAGTAAAGGAAAAATGAGACCCAGAGCTAGGGATGTGCCTAAGATAGCAAGCTCCTTGAGGAGGGGGACATGCTTGAAGTCCTTGTATTGGGACAGAGTCCTAGCAAAGCGTGTGAGAAGGGACTGGATTATATTGATCAGTGTGCGCCTTTGGGGTATCACCACCTCCCAGCAAATGCAAACAGGGATGTCAAAACAACATTCTGACTGTCCACATCTTAACTTCCTGCTATGATGGCAGAGGTGCCATATTTGCCTGCAGCATTGGACACAAGTCCCTCTTCCTTTCTCAGCATCCACTGGGGTATTCTTCCTGGCTCTTTCATGTGGCTGAGCTCTAGCAGAGCAGAAGTGGTTATTTTCTCTGTGTGGAGCATGTAAAAATATTTCCACAAGGTTATGAACTGCTGCCTTATGGGTAGACTTCACAATCAGCATGCTGCGAATGTGGCAGTGCATTTAACCTGCTCACTCAGGAAGCCTGAACTTCCCTGGCTGAGAATGACAGTATGCACAAGTGTGACAGTCCCCAGCAGCAGAGGGGAGAACAAATATCCATCGCTGGATGGATATTCTAGTGAAGTTTTATGCCACTGCTAAGGCCAGAACTCATAAAACATTTTTATACAACTTGGAAAGGAGGCTTATTAGGATTAGTTAGCAATGTAGTCACTGCATAGTCACTGAAACAAAAATGTCAACTATTTAAGAGATGCCTGTTTAAAATGCCAACAATATCTTTGTCATGGACACTCAGTAGTTAAATTAGTTTAGGGAGAAATCTTACGGATCTCTCAGTTTTACTATAAATTCACACCATTCCTACATCACCTCCAGCTCATTTTGCACCCCCGTGCACAATATACATGTGTGCACTGTTTAGTCTGTGTCTGTTCTTCATGAGTTTTCATAACTCCCATCTGCACAGCAGCATGCTTTTTGATCCCGACCCTGTGTCGTGCTAAGTGTTTTCAGTTCCTGAAGACTGCACCAGGAGGTACTCAGCATCTTGCAAGAGCAGATGCTCGCCCCTACTTGAATGCAGCGAGAGCATCGGAAAGTCTCTCGGTTCTTTTCTGTCCCTATCCTGCTAAATCTTGTCTCAGGCGAAGCCTCCTCACAAGCAGGCACCCATTCACCTTTGGAGGTTTCATAAAACATACCTGCCTTCAGAGGATGACATTAGAGAAAAATGTGCTCTTTGGCCCTCATAGACAAAGGAATTTTACTCTGATTCATTGAGAAGTCCTAGGACTCCAAGCTTGGAACAGGACTTGGAAAATGATTGGAAATGGGAGCCAGTCCTTACTGGATATGTGCCTTTTTCTCCTCTTGTGAGAAACCACACAGTTTTGGCTATGTGATAAGCCTTTGAAAAAAATCTCAAGTTTGCACATGTTCTCAGGAGGGCAGCTAAAAGCTCCAGAGACTGACTGCAGTGAGCACTCTTGACCGTGGAAGTGCAGGAGGAAGGCAGGGCTTCCTCCAAGCTGTATGGACCAGTGGAGCGCTCTGCACAGAACCACTCTCCTCCTGTGCGCAGTATGAGCCTGCCCAGGCATGACGGAAAGGGATGCAGTCCAACTTAAAGCAGTCAGGGAATGAGTGCCAGGGGAAAAACGGAGCATGGAACTGGAAATAGCAGCTATGGTCAGACCAGAGGAGGAGTCAGGTAGGTGTCTGGGAATAACTGAGTAAGAGAGGAAAACAAAAGTCTCTATAAGAGAAAGACCAGGAGAAAAAACAAAGAGAAGGCTGGGACTGGGATGAGCCTGGTGCTGGGACAAAGCCAGAATGGAGAGCTGTGAAACGGGAGTCAGGATCAGGTAGGACATAGGTGATCTAGTTGGGGCCCCATGGCTGAAAGCAAAAATAAATACGCAAATAAAACATCCCTGCCCCAATGACAACAGAGATGAAAGCCAGGGATAAGGTGGTGAATTTTATACCAATTTTGCTAGTTCTATACTTTGTGTGAATGTTTACTGTCTCTGTTCCTGGTGTTGCTTTGAAGAAAGGTTAGACCGTTTTACCTTGAAGAAGAGTTAGGCTGCTTTACCATATATGCCTGTTCCTGGCTAACCTATACCAGGTGTATAATGTTCTCCCTGCTGAATCTGGCTGAGAGACTCCTTTGGGAGCTGCACTTAGTGACTCCAGGCTCAACTGATTCCCTGACTGACCCATCACCAGCATTCTCTCTCTCTAGTCTTACTTCACTGAACACATGCTGCTTTTGAGCTCCTCTTTAAAACCAGGTTTATTTAAAAGGCTGCAGCATAATTCTAATAACTGTCTTTGAAACAGTGATTGAATGCTCTGTGCAATTATGTTCTTTCAGAATGCTGTCTGCCATTTCCTATCACTCTAATAATTACTGCCCTTTTCTTAGATACTAACATGTTTTTCAAACTGCTACTGGGTTAGATAGCTTTCACAAAGCCCATCTGTTAATTCTCTGCTAGCAAATTCCTTACAGTATCAATGAGGAAGGAAAGTGGATGCTTCCATGGAATGGTAATAAAAGCAGTAGGAGAACAGTAGGACTGTCAGGAGGCATGGCTTGCAAATCCAGAAGTTAAATAAAATGCCATACCTTGACTTCAACAGAGACATTTAAAAATACCGTCTCTGGCCAGTGCTGTGACAGGACTGAAGTCAATACAGGACTGGGATGACACTGCTGACAGTTACCTGCACTCCTGTGTCTCCAATTTTCTTTTTAGTTTAGAAGTATCAGGTTGCCTCTGATCTGTCCCAGTAACCAGTGTTGGAGTATTCCCTTTATTTAGGTGTCCAGAGATTTGTCGAGCCCATTATTAAGTGATGAGGTCTCCCACCATGTCCCCAGGGAGATTATCCCACAGCCGACCAGACCACATCGTTAGGAAAATGTTCCAGATAGCCAACCTAAATTGTGTTTAATTCAGTCCCATTACTCCCAGCTGTACTATTTGGACCACCCTAAATATGCCCATATTACTCTGCAGAAGGAGAAGGATGAGAGATGGTTTAAGTTACGTTTGCCTGTCATTTGTGGTAGCTGTTCTCCTGCCATCCTTCTTGCATAGGACTGGAATTCATTTATGAAAGGAGGTCAGTGCACCACTGGCTAAAAGTGTTCTTGTACCCCAAGCTGTCTGGGCAGTGTGGCCAGGACTCATATGATCGAGCAGGGAGCACACAGCCAGTTCTGCAGCAAAGTCAACTGTGGGATCTGCTTGGAGCTGTGTAGGATGATTCAGGGATATTTCTACCTTTGATGAATCCTGGCTGATGTTCTGGAATAAGGGACTGCTGTATTTTTATTTTTGTAATGTTTCTGGGAAGGTGTATGCAGTTTTGCTGAGGAGGTTTCTACTCCCAGAAACGAGTGTATAACTCCCAGACTAGGGTCAGCAGCCAGCAGCTACTGCTTATGTCTGCTGAAGGGTGATCAGCTTGCAAGAAATGGTGGCTCCTACCCAAGAGAACTACGTTTTTTCTTAACCTGGCCATGGAAGCTCAAGTTTGAAGAAGGAAAAGTTACCAAACACAAAAACACAGCCAAAGCCTTGATGAAAGAGGCAATATGGAAACAGATTTACAGGGCCACACCAAAAGCTTGGCACAAGATTCAGGAAGTCTTGGGCAGGGGAAAAGAAGTCATGGCATGCTTTCACAGCAAAAAGGAGAAGACCCAGTTTACTACGGGACTAGCCAAGGTCAGAAGAGACATGCTGAGCTGGAAAGACTCCACAGTGCAGGAAATAAGTCATGAACTTCACAGACAGATCCCAGACCACCGAGGCAAACCTGACCCCCAGCCCGAAGAAATTCTAGAATGGTTAGGAAACTGAGGCAGCAAAATAAACTGAGGCTTTATTATTTTTTCTTGCTCAGCATAACGGCGTATTTATAATCTACCTGAATATGTCTCTGCTAACGTCAATCATACATTTCTAAACAGTTTAACTAGAGGGCCCCCAGCCTCTAGTTAACCCAAGAAGTTGGTTTAAGCTCTGGGGAGGGGAGCAGTAGACTCTCAGGAACAGGCAAATGAACCATGGGTACAGCTCTGTTACTCTCCCTACAAATACATCTACAGACCCTGAAAAATATTCAGATAAAGATGACAAGGACAATTGAGAAGAAAGACTAGTTTTCATACTACAATCAACTAGACTAGGATCTGTACCCTGGAAGATACTTCTGAAGCAGTTGTGAGCAAGGTCAAAGGGTGATATTTCTGTTTGGTATCGTCTACTAAAGAAATCAAATATATTCCTATTTCCTAACATATTAGCTAAATCTATACCATGTGTCCTTACAATTCATACTGCAGGTTAACAACCAAACGTGACCCAATTCATCTCTCCTGGTGATTCATGCAGATGTGTAGATGTGGCACTGAGGGACACAGTTTAATGGTAGACTCGGCAGTGTTAGGTTTATGCTTGGACTTGATGATATGAGAAGGACTTTTCCAACCTAAATAATTCTATTATAGGGGGCAATGAACCCCACAAGGGACACACGAATTCAGACTGATGTGATGGGCAAAGCTATGAGTAGACAAAGTCACACAGACACCAAGACCACAGTGAACTCACAGTGTTACTCACAGTATCACTCACAGTATAAGAGAGTTGCAACTGCAAGATCAATACTTTGATTTCATGAGCCCTTTTTACTTTTAGTTTGAATTTAAAGGAAAATTTGTCATATGCAAAGCTGACAATAGGCTACGCTATACGACATTAAGTTCAAACCCTGCTCCGTATCAAGACACTTAGAATTGGGAATCCACCCACAAAGACAAAGCAAGCAAATAAATCCTGATCTGACTAAATAACTTCACATGGAGCCTGCAAAGGAACTCACTTTTGTCCTCAGTCCACACACTGACGTAGGGATCTGCCAAACCCCAACCATAAATATTCATTAAAAAGCCTCTGCTTGGGATGCAGTCACTGAAACAGCCATTTCCTGCCCATTATCTCGTAGGGCAGGAAATCAACAGTTCCACTCATGCGGTTACCACCGAGCCCTCACCACGCGCACTCCCACTGGATGGCTGAATTTTGTATCAATGAGGGCCACGTAGCCGTATCCCTTCTGAAGCCCCAAAATAGTACTTCATGGCAAATCTGAACGTAGCTGGCCTTGTGTTTCATATGGAGCACAGCAGCTCCTAATATGATGTTCCACCTTGAGCTTTTGCTTGGGACAAAGTGAATGGGAGCATACTGGCACTGTGGGTTGGGAGCATCTACAGAGAAGGATGTTTGTGTGATCAATAATTTGTCTGCTTCTCCCCTGTCACTGACAAAGATTACTAGTCAAAATAATGGCTCCTTCTGCTGAGGACAACCTCAGGCTGATCTAATTGTGGTCACCGGGAAAAGACTGTCTCAGCACCCAATCTTGTTCTTTGTAAGAACAACAGAGCTTTGCTGCCAACTTTGGAGCAGCAAGTCCCTGAGCTTATGCCAAGAAGCTGTACTTTCCATGAAAAACAAATCCTGATATTGTAGGACACCCCATTGTACAACTGCCACAGTTTACTGGCACTTCATGAAGAAACAGGAATGAAATCTCAAGAAAAAAGTTCTGAAAATTATTACAAATGCACTGTAAATACAGCTTTTGTACTTACCTTTGGTTTCCAGCCTCTGATCGCTTCCAATCAAACAGTCCTTGATGTCTGCACCCTTCTCTATCACAGCATTATGACAAATAACACTGCCCTGAAGACAGCACCTACAACATAAACACACGCAAAGCAAGAAAATAACTTAAATGTCAGGTACAAAACAAAGGTACCCACTGGAATATCAAATGACTCTGTGACATGATCCTGTAAGTAGGTTCAGTTCAGCTCTTTTCTCAAAAACTCCATTCTTCTCTTGATCCTCACACCCAGCTGCTGGAAAAACTTAAATACCAGGTGTCAGAATGGGTTTGCAAAAAAGAATTTGCAGTTTTACCTCCTGTTAGAACAGCTTTCCTCTAAATTTCCTCAACAGAATAAATACTTAACTGAATAAATAAAGACTTGGGACCTGGATCAAGTCCTGTATTTTCCACACACAGTCTGGGTAACTGCACGGGTGGCTTCTCTGCTCAGCTCCCCAGCTAAAAACAGAAGCAGCAGCCCAGTCTTTCCCTGCAAATTTTGCTGAGCAGTTTTATACATTCCAGCTTGCCAGGCACTAAGAAAAGGTGGAGAGAAGGGGCAGATCAATAACTCAGCTGGTTGGCTTTGTTGGCAATGTTACATTCAAGCACCCAAACATGATTATTCTGCAATACTAAAACAATGAAACCCGCACTAGACCTATTTTACCTGCCTTGGGTATCTTCACACTCATGTTGCCTTTGACATTACTAATTCTGAAATGCTACACAGGACAGAATTTTAGCAAAAGCCACCTTATTCCAAAATGTATTTGAATCTATAATAACCAGTTTTCAAAGCTGCCGAGCCGACTGTCCAGAGAGGAATGGAGTCCAGCTGCTGGGTTTGTAACTAACTTCTCTGCTGACATATTCTGAGTTACTGCATTGCTCTGAGCCCCTTCTTCCAGTAAGCTGGAACTTACCAATCTTTAGTAGTATCTATGATGTGTTCTGTTCCCTCAGCATGATGAGTAGTGTTAAATAGCATTAAATAAAATTTCTTTCAAAGCTACAGAGAAGAAAATAGCTATTAATCAAATTATTTCTTTCCTTATTTTCATGTGTGCAAAGGTAGACAGGAATCATTGAAGGACAAGAAAACACAGTTAAGATGTATCTAAAAATACTAACTCTAATACACATCGAAACAAGCTGATTGGGAAGAAAGTATACGTGAGATCTATAACCTCGGAGAGATGCATGTAATCTGCTCCCCCAGATTACCCCAATATTAATCGTACTGTGAACCACAGCATCTCATATCTGCTTCCCAGTATTTCTGCTAACAATTATTACAATAACGGTGAATATTGTCAGTACAACTGATGTCTGTCAAAACCAGAAGTTTTTGGCTTCAGTGACTTTCTGCACAGCAAGTTGTACCTGCAGCCATTCCCCACCTTGGTTACAAGCATCACCACTACTCTGCACTAGTGAAACACAGCTGCAGTGGACCATCAGACTGGCTTGTGGACAGAACTGTTAGCCTGAAGTATGAACTAAGAGAGGGGTTTTGGTATCAGGTCAAAGCCCTGAGCTTCAATTCTGTATTGAATGGAGCACTAGTCAGCTGAGGTCCTCAGAAGTGAGAAACATCGATCCTCACTCCAGACCGCTTATCCCAAAATTAATTAATAGTATTTTCCTGCTCACATATCCCTATTATCTAGTAAAAGAATTTATCATTAAACATATTACAATTCTGTTGCTTGTGTGAGTCAGAGCAGAAACCATCTGCCCCACAAAACCACCATTAATTCTGCAGGAGTAAAGGTAATAAAACTGGACCTCAGTTGCAGTGATTTGCAGTTACAACCCCCCTTGAACAGACTGTCCCCTCTGAACAATTATTCTTTTAACTCACCTAAACTCCCCCTCTGCTGACCTATAAGGAGGCAATATGAGCAATTATTCTACAAGCAACCAGCTCAGGTTGCCTTGGCAAGGTTTTTACTAACATGTTAATAAGATAAAAAGCGGCAAAGATACACAGCAGACCCCTGCCTGTCTTTGCTCTCACACTGTCACGATCTGCTTCCTTTCCAATAGCCTCTTGTGCCCACACAGCAGCTCAGGCCATCATCCTGAGCAACAGGAGTTGCTGAGGGCAAGAGCAACTTGGCATTTATGCCAGGCTAGGGAAGGAATCAGTGGAAGCAGGACTGCCTACTGCTGCCATCCTGACTTGGCATTCAACAGGAGTAGTGAAAGGAATGGGAGAAGTTGCTCATTTCCCACTGAAAGGGCTCCCATCCAAAACATGCACTACAGAATACCTCCTCCTCTGTTGCTTTGAGCCAGTCAGATGAAAGCTTTCCCCTGCAAATTTTTAGTTTCCCACCATCTATCACTTCTCCTGCGCATGAGAGCAGCTGTGAGTGCACTACACCTCTCAGCATTACCCTCATGCAGGAGGATATTCCCCAAAAGAGAGGGGGGTTTAAGCTGTCGGTCTGGAGTTCAGGCTGGAGAATACTGCATGTGTGTTCAGAGCCTACTTGAGGGTAGGCTTTCAACTCCCCGAGAAAGAACAGCATTATAACCAAGAAAACTGCTGATGATATTAACATCAAAGATAATGGGGGTTCCTGCCAAACCATTTGTTGGGAGGGACAGGCCAGGGAACCAAGATGAACTTGTCTGTGCCAGGTGCTTGCAAATCAACCCTTCCCTGGTGCCAGGGTAAAACAAAACCCAAGAACTCCATCACCCCAAGAGTTTCTTAAAACTTATAAACCCAACCAAGTGCAGAAGTTTTAAAGCCATACTCAACTCTCACATTACCCCAATCACACAAACCAGCAGCAAATCCGGCTTTTATTGCTCAAGTGGAACAAAACTTCAACAGATAAAAACACAATTTGTGGGTGTTCCCTTTACCCGCTGACAGATGTAACACAGCCATTTTGAAACCACTTGTAAATGCCTTTTTGAAAAAAAAAAAAAGTTATAAGGCCTGCCAAGAGAAGTATTTTGTGTGTTTATTTAATTTTTACTATTTTTTCAAGTTGAAGAGTAAGGAATAAACTTTTATTCTCTTACAGGGTAAATATCACATCTCAGGACATTGCTGTAGTCTCCTTGGCTAAACTGCCACCCCAGTTCCTGCCTTCCATAACAATTAGATGCTATTAGCCCTCAAAGGTGCTCTGACAGCATCAGCTTCATCAACTCTGGTGTGTGTGTGCATATGCGCACATTGATGTACTGCTTTATAATGCAAACCATATTTATTTTTTCTCCTGAAAATGTAGTATATTTTTAAACTTTTCAGCACAGTGAAAACGGATATCTCCTGACCTTAAAATCCAAAGAGCATGTTCAAACCCACAAGAGGAACTAATTTGGGGCATTTGATTTACAGCTGAAATTTCAATTTGAATTTGTTTTAAGTGTAATCGCAAACTGAAAGTCTGGCAGCTGCGTGTTTTTCAGAAAATAAATAAAAATATTCAGTGTGCGTCTGCATTCTAGAGAGAGCATTTTACAAGTCCAGTCCTGTAGTGGGAACAGATGTAGCTAAAGCATTAATTTGTTCTACAGGTACAATGTGCAAATGGGAACACATGAGAGAGTGTGCGCCTACATCTGTGTCTGTGTGTCCGCTACACGCCTGTATCTGAGAGACAGAGCCTGACTTAGGGGTGGGTTTTTTTGAAAGTGAGAGAACAAGAGCAAAAGGAGTAGTGGCCAAGGAGGCATGGGGGGATTACAAGGATTTAGGTCTTTAAACTGCAGACCACCTAACAAGATCACTCTGAAATGCCACTAATTTCAGTTAAGGCCACAGACCTCCCTTCCTCTGCCCTCCCTCTCTCCCCCATTGTAAACAACTAATCCCAGCAGAAAACAACAGAGAGCAAAATGTACACACATTCTGCAACATTCCAGGTCCTTCTTTATCTTTTATTTATTTTTCTAAAAGGTCAGCGTATGTATGGAGGGAGGGGGGAGGGCAAGAAAGCCAAAAAAACCTCAAGTCCATCTCTTGTGTGGGCTTGAAGGAAGCTGGGAGAAAGCAAAGTCCAAGAGCACACAATATGGAGCTTTTATAGCACAGCAATTCCTGGACTCGGCTTACTTTCCCCTCCCTCTATTTGTGGCAAAGTCACATAGCTTTAAACCAAAGGACAGGGTGGTCGATTACATCTGAAAGAAATGTAAAGAATTGGGAAAGAATTCCATCTCCTGTCGAAATTATAAATAAGGAAGTATTAATCCCAGAGACAGGCTGATTTATGCAGCCCTGGAACTGCTGACTTTCAGCCTGAGTATCAGTCTATAAATCAAACTCTTAAATCAAGTGTGTCAATCGCTGCAGCACTGTGATACTCAAGTAAAGCAAGGCACCTACCACTGAAAGCAGGAAGATTGCCAGGGGACTGAGGTGCTGTACCCTTCTTAATTTTCTAAAGTGTAAATCTGAGCTCAAACATCCTTTGGGGGAATGGGAAATCAAAGTACGCAGGTCTCAGCACACTGAGAGCAGGCAGCAGGAGTCCAAGACACAAGCCCCTAATTACAGGCTACCCACTGATTATTTAGGACTCTGTGATTAAAGTGATGAACGCTCCTGGGAGAAAGGGGCTTAAGTAACTGAGGTCAAGACCTCAACTGCAGCTCTCACCCTACTTGTGCAAGCTTAGGAAGGTATGAATGTCACAGGTTTGCCTTACAGCAAATCTCCTGAAATGCCAATGGAAGTTATCCAGGTCTGGTACTTTAATCCAATTGTGCCAAAACACCGACATAATCTCTGCTGGGCAGCAAAGCAAATGAGGTGTCTATAATGCAACACTTTCAACTGTAGACTCACAAGAAAGAAAGCCTGGAGCACAAAGCTTAGGACAGCCTCTTGGTACCGCTTTGCCGTGCCAAGAAGTTGGGTCTCTCGTTCCTCCAGATGAGCTATGAAACAGAGAGACTGACACAGGAGTTAAAAGCAAAGGGTGACATGTCTCAGCAGCTACTCTGCTGACTGAGGGGTAACAGATGTGGATTCCCTGGGAGCAACATCCCACTCTGCCCTGAACAAGAAGATAACAGCCACCACAGACACCTTAACAACACTAAGAAGTGGCAAGGAGTCAGGGAGAGCTCTAAAACCTACCAGCAAGCCCTCAAGGAATCCCCCGCTAGCTAGTGAGCTGGTGGCTAGGAGTCATGATCACAGGGGTGAGGCACGAAGACCATGGGGAAAAAAGCGAGAGGTAAAAACACTGCTAGGGAACTTGGGAACCTAAAATGTTGCCTTTGCCAACATGCACTACACACCAATACATTTTTACACCAACACGCTTTTACATACAAACAGAAGAACTCGGGGCACTGCGAATTTTACGTTATAACGCAAGTAAATACCAAAGACTACAACAGATGCCAGCGGTACATGCTATAATTAATAGATACATTTCAAAGTAAGCATTCGTAAGTGAATTTGGGCTTTGATCTCCTGTTTTTCCCCTTGGGGGTAACAAAATCATTTTACCAACCCCTCTAAATTCTTTGCCCGTCTCTGAGGGTGTTTTCCTAAGGAACTTGTTTCATGTCTCTTTTCTAGCCAAACTCATCACTGTGGTATGGCTCCTTTACACTTCCCCACACCCTAAACATTTTGCATTACATATTGCATATACTTGCCAGCACTCGTATTTTCCAGTGAAAGTTCAACTGACCTTAAAGGATTGCTTCAAACCTACCTTAATATGTTTTATTAAGTGAAACTTAGGGTGCGAGGGGAGGTCGCCAAGAAGGTCATGCCTCACCTCTGAAACTTCAGTTACATCCAGCTGATCTTGGAACAAACACATTGATGGCCTTTTATGTTGCCGCAAGCTCAGGGTTGCACACTTCAGCAAAAGTACACTCCAAGGAGTTTACACCAGGAAACCCTACACAGAGGAAAACTGACCTCCCTCTGGATTCTCTTTTGCAGAGTGGGAGGGCCAAGTCCTACACGATTTTACAGACATTCCATTGATGGCCAGGAAAAACAACTGGTGTCTATGTGAAGGAAACAATTCACTACCATCTCTGGCTTGCTTCACTTTCCCCCCAGCTGGCACAGTCAGACTAAGCAAGGTAATGGGCACAGTAAAAAGACATTTTCTCTGGGGTTTCTGGAGCACAGTTCTGGGTTGGGAGCTGTGGCCCTTCATAAGACATTATTGGTTAAGTCAGTTTCTATATCATATGGGCTAGGTTGACATGGAAAAGATTTTTGTAAACGTCACTCTTACAAGCTGAACTTGTTCAATCCTTGTATCCTTAGGAACTTAAAAGGCACAATGTGATAATTTCTTCCTTTTCCATACCCAGGTGGGGGAAGATTTTAAAGAGCATTACAAACATTCACATCCAGATTCCCACCAAAATCCAACAGCAATCAGCTGCTTGTGAAAAATTTCCATACTCTTTGATTAGACCCATTGGGTTAGCAGGAAACAGAAGCTTATTTATAGCTCTGAAGTCAGACATAACCCTGGCCAGTTGAAGAAGCAGATCAGCAGAATGAGAGGAGATATTTTAAAATGCCACTTTTCAGAGTTCATGTGTGTGCTAAGTTCAGCATTTGATGTACAAGATATTGGGAAAATTGGGAAGAGCTCCCTGCACTGTCAGGGAAACATCTGCATCTGAGATTAAAGAACAGGTGATTTATTTAAGACAGACTGATATACCAGGAAGCTAGCCACAAGAAAAAATTTTTTTGAGGAGCTGCTAGTAATAATGTTTCAGACACTCACAAGGTAACAGGTATTATATGAGAAATTTCCCAAATACATTAGATACAGTAGAATTTGACTTCAGTTGAAAGTAATTGAAAACCAGTCCTGCAAGTAGCTCCACCGTTTCCTACTTACTAGTTTCCTACTTTACACTTTCTTCCTCAATTTATCTTCCAGAAAGCAAACCCTGCTGGCCAGAGGTTGTCTCTATTCAGTATCTTACATAGCATGTGCAGTGAATTAAACAGTAGAATGAAAAGTATGATTCCTGACCAAAAATGTTCACAGTTTAAAACCAAGAGGTGTGACAGAAAGGACAGAATTGCTACATAATCAAGAGAAACAAGACCCCTTTTTTACAGGCAAGGACTACAATACACATAGCTTTCTTCACGTATTTAATTTTTATCCATATCCATGATACACCTTATCCATGATACACCTTATCCATATATTTAAGCTAAGCCTATGCTTTTTCTGAATGAAGTTCTCACTTTTCATGTGCTTTCTGTGGTATCTATTCTAAACCCATT
Source organism: Dasyornis broadbenti (assembly GCA_013397935.1). Taxonomy (NCBI): domain Eukaryota; kingdom Metazoa; phylum Chordata; class Aves; order Passeriformes; family Dasyornithidae; genus Dasyornis; species Dasyornis broadbenti. Next base: position 8,260,542 of record VZRN01001083.1, on the reverse strand, counting down.
CTTCTTTCTAGGGAGGCAGGGAGCCAGCTGGTGGCATGAGACAAAGTGTCCAGGAGACAGCTGCCATCTTAAAAAATGGTTCAAGATACAAATTGTTTGGCAATTTCACCATAAGCAGATCTTATTTTCAGCTTTGCAAGCTATGGTGCTGGAAACAACTTCACCTCCTCATTCCTTTTCATGAGGTTATGTACTGTAAAATATGATGTCTTGGCAATAGGTTCATTCCTTTGTATCACCATTGTCCAAGGGGAAGAAGACTACATATGCACTGAACCCCTATAAAGGCTCAGTTCTACCCTGGTTTTAATTAGAACTTTCTTCAAACCACTGACTGTTTCTACATCAGGTGCTGATTTGGCACCATTGAGGAAACAACCAATAAACTTCACAATCAATCTGCAGTTAGTAGTCAATCCAGCTCGCCTTGCTTGTTGTTTTCTTCCTTTGTACATTTTCTCATAGAAAGTAGCAATCAATTGAAGACACGTGGTAAACTAGAGTAGCCTTAACCAGTCACACGTGGTCTCTCTCCAATCCCCTCATGGAGCAACATTACAGCATCTGTCCATCTACTTTCACACAGGTACACCTTTAACACCTTTAACACCTTTAACAAAATCCAATGCATAACCTACTGTCTTCACATGACTGAAGAAGGACGATGCTAGTTTTGGCTGACAAAACGTTTTTGGTGCCAGTTCTTTCTCCACATATCTGGGTACTTTAGTCCTTCATACTAATTTTTAATCCAGCCTATTCTTTCTGCCCAGGGAGTCAGAACTCCCCAAGGTTTGCCACATCTTCCCGTGGGACTCATCTAACTTTCCCTTTGTCCTCAACATTCACATAACCTCCCTGCAGTTTGTAACCTGAAGCCTTTGGTGTCACCTCCCTTGCATTCCAAGTTTCCTGATGCTGCAACACTCTGCAATTTGCTGCCATCATGTGCAGCCTGGCTCAAAACATATCTGCCTGTCTTTTTAACTCCTTCCCTTTCCAAAAGGTGACTATAGCAGTGTGCTGCATGGGGAACTTCAGCAGTTCTTTTGGGTACTATGTTTGTATGTGGTTCCAACAACATGCTGTAAACTTCACAAAGAAATGAGGTTACTGTTCAATGATTTCTGCCTCTGCACAAACTCAATAACCTCAGTCACACCTGCAATGCCAGTCTTACAGTTCCTGAACCAACTGCCCACTGCATCAAGCTATCTGGCAACTGACTGCTTCAAACTTCTTTCTGGTAGGAACTCTCTCCTTTTCCCACTGCTAATCCCGGTTTAGGATACAGTTCTCCTGATAAAATTACAAGAGAGAGGGGTTTAGCTTCCTTGGTTGCTCTGTGAAGATCTGGTACTTTCTTGCTGTGGAGGTGAAATCCAGATGTATATCTTGGGCCGTTTTCTCTCTCTGATAATCAGAGCAGCCTATTTATGATTTCCATAAAAACATCCTTTGAAGAAGAATGCTTTCCTGTATTTCCATGAAAAGAGAAAAACAGCAAAATACTTAAGTTCAGACTAAATCTATCAGAGAGTCCTTATGGTACTCACTACCACCATGTCAACAAGACCTTTTCAAAGCATGGCTTATGGGGGACTCAGTATTTATCTGAGCTTTTCACACTTGCCTTCTAAACTAATCTCTAAGTAGTCCAAAGACCAGACTTTTTTCTCTACTAAATAGTCCCATCTCCTGAATCTTTCCCAGGGAAACATTAATTTTCAACAACCACGGAAAAAGAATATAATGCGCACATAACAAAATGACCAAGTTCCTTCCTGTAAGTGTATACACTGGGATAGTTTTACTAACAAACAAGAGATTTCGAAATATTTATCTGCAGGGATGGAATAAAGGATTCAACATGTTTTTCCTGTTAATATTATTTGTAATGCTCAGAGCACTTCAGCACAAAGGTCCTGTATGACCAGAGCAATTAGATGTTCCTGCTGCCAGAAACTAGCAAACTAAGTAAAACAAGAAGACTGGTAAAAATAAAGTCAATGTTTGATAAAAACCAACAAAACAACCATGGACTTCAAAAACAAAAGCCAGAACAGGAACTTGTAACTTAATTAATCCATCCATATCTAGGCCTCATTTCAAAACAGCGAAATGTGCCTAAGTCTACCAAATGAAACTTTATAGAACCATAAAGTAATTTGGGTTGGAAGGGACCTTTAAAGGCTATGTAGTCCATACCCCCTTAAATGAGCAGGGACATCTTTAACTAGACCATGTTGATCACAGCCCTATCCAGCCTGGCCTTGAACACTTCCAGGGATGGGGCAGCCCCAACTTCTCAGGGCAAGTTGTACCAGTGCTTCAAAACCCTCACAGTAAACATTTTCTTCCTTATATCTAGTCTAAGTCTACCTTCTTTTAGTTTAAAGCCATTAGCCCTTGATCTACAGCAACAGGCCGGGCTGAAAAGTTTGTAACCATCAATCTTATAAACCCCCTTTAAGTTCTGAGAGGCCACAATGTGGTGTCCCTGGAGCCTTTTATTCTGACCAACCCCAAGTCTCTCAGTCTTCACAGGAGAGGTGCTCCAGCCCTCTGATCAGTCCCTGTATCATGGTCCATCAAGTTGAGAGGTGTGGGAAGAGAGACTGACAGTGAAGAATGAGGCAAGAAAAGTGACTGAGTACCTCAGCGTTCTCTTCATTTGTTGGGACCAGTTTGTCAGCCTTGCTTATGAGTGGGGTAAATCTACCAGGCATTACTTTTCATTTGTAAATGGTACAATCCCCCTGGGTAACCAGCTTCAGTCAGTCTGTGGGTGTTACACACTGCCCCTTTGCAAGAGAGATGTAATGAGGGGACTCCTGCACCAAAGATGCAGCAATCCAGGGACCCTGTTGTGCTGCTCCACCTCTGATGCAAACAGAACAAAGAGAAGGGGCAGACCCGAGCCACTACAGAGACTAAGGACACACACAGCTACTGCAGGAACATCCAGATAGACAAAGTTTTCAAGTGACCTATGATTTTAGCTCGATTAGTATATTTTTTCCTACTATGTAACTCAATGCAGTCATTTGTCACTGAGCTCTGGGGAGCCGTCCAGAGGGAAAAAAGAACCGTTTCACCGCTGCAGCCTGTCACCTGGGCAGTCAGCATCTCTCAGCACTTGTGCTGTTGTGTAAATTACATCCCTCCCTGCTTGGTCAAGTATGTCCATCATTCAGCACATATGTAATCTTCGCTATTTTATTGTCTCATTGATGGAAGAATTAGCTGCACAGTGGGAAACACATTAAGAAAGCACTACCAATTATTTTGCCCTGTTACTAACTTCTTTAATCCCCTGTAATCTCTTCTAAGGGGGGATTCATATCTACTCAAATCACTTCACAGGAGACATATATAATGTAACAGAAGCCCTACACACCAGGGCAAACAAAAACCCCAGCTTCTGGTACTCCAGAATATCAAATGCACCAGCCATTGCTGTAGGACAGATTATAATTTGCAAACAGTATGCAATGGACTGTCCAAAGTAACCCCAGTTCCTTGATCCAACCAGCTGGGAAAGTTACCATCACCCAGGCCATGACCTCTGTTCCTCCAGAAATGAGGCAACTAGTGCCTAACAAGAGATACCTGGTTTTGTTCTAAGCACCTTGTGGTGTTCCCACCTGCATGGCAATAATTTATCCATTCCAAACGCTGGTATTAAATGTGGTGAGGCTATTCAAAGCCTTTTTTCTCGTTTGGAACTACAATTTGTGGATCTTGACACCACAGGAATTATGGCACAGGGTTCTCAAATCAAATTAGGAAAACTATCAAGAGATAAACATTTTTCATTTGGTTTTTGGTGGGTTTTGTTTGTTTGTTTTTTATTTGGGATTGTTATTTTGCTTTTTCTATATTGACGCATTGAATTGAAGTTGCTGATCACTTTTTCAGATGATGGGGGAAAAAAAAGAAAGTTAAGATTCAACCTAGAGAACCTAGAGGTGATGGAAGAGGCAAGGGAAATACCAAGGCAGTGCCATGTAGCTCCTGATAAATGAACTTAGAATGCAGAGCAATTTTTGTGTTTGGTTGTTCCCAGTATCCCAACTTTCTGAAAAGATTTACCTGATCTTTTTTTCTTCTTCTCTGAGTTATCTAAACACCTTTGTCTTTTCCATAATAAGTGTCCTACTGCAGTCTTCTCAGCCTACTGCTTTAAGTTGGTGTTACTGCAGTGAACACTCCTGAGAATGGTCTTCAGTTACCACTCATATTTAACTTGGGCATTATTATAGTAGACCATTAGTCTGACTGAGCTGCTCAAGTCAGCATTAAAATGTGTATTATTTAAATAACACAGTTTTTATCCACTTCTCACTGCAATTTCAGAAGCTTCTAATATACAATACCTTAGATGGTAAAACTGGTTTACTTGTAGGACATCTGCTGTGCAATAAAAATAATGAATTAGATCTGTCAAGGCACTTTATTATGCTCATTTTGACCCATATCAGCCAACACATACTGACTTTCCAATTAAAGATTAAGACATTTTCTGAAGTTGGTGATTAGATAAAGCCTGAGCTATTTTAGAGACACTTGGGAGAAGAGGTGTTTATAAGGAGTTGTCCACTGCGGGCAGTTTAAAGCAAAACCACATATAATTTATCCACCTGTTGCAAATGGATCCATCAACAGGTGCAAGAATGATTAGCATTTTAAGAAAAATCCATCAGATTTAACCAAAGTAATGAAAGAGAACCGAAATGCATAGGAAAAATACATAGAAATCCTTCACTAGAAGCAAAGCTTCTTTCAACAAAATTCAGCAGACAGAACATTTCTGTTTCTCACTACCTGTGTATGCATGACTTCATGCCCCTCTCATCTCAATACTTACCATGATGCAATAAGAAATACTTTATCAGCTCAGTATCTGTGCAGATCTACACAATATAATTACAGTATGCTTTGCAATAAAGATTCAGGGTCTATAGTCTTAATTCCAGCTGGAGAGGAGTAATTGCCAATTTGACTCCAGTGCATCAGTGTGCAGTAACCATAGAGCAGCTAAAGGCGATAAACCCCTGTGACTGTGAGGTTTTTCACTCTTTGGTGGCTATATTGTTTTCACCAAGAGTGACTAGGGATCACATTGTTTTCTAGAATTCACAAAAATGTTATCCCAAAAGTCAGTTTATCCCTCTTAAAAATAACATATCACCAGCTTTATGATGCTTGTGAAATTTTGTGAAATGCTTAACATAATAGCTCTGGGCTCAAATTAGGATTTAGAATACTACTAAATGCCAATGCAGACAAACACAAGATGATTTGGGACTCTTCATAAAAACAGTGCTATTTATACACTTAGCTGCCTCTGCGATTTAATGGTAGAACTGCTGACCTCATATGCAAAACCATACCATTATGATTGTGGCATCAATTCATTAATCAAAATGACAGAGGGTCTCATGATCAAATAAGGGAGGTTCCTCTCCTTTTTATGACAGCAGTGTTTGTGATACAGCCATACTGGATCCATCTGTGATTGAACTGGAAACCATCTATTTTCTATACTCAAAGGAATTCTGATTTATGATGTGCTTGAAATTACTGTGGATTTCTATTAAAGACAAACACTTTGCGGTAAGGTACCATTCTTACCTGTAATTTAGTTATGTAACAGTAGTATCCTCCATAGACCCCACATCCTTTGGGGTTTTATGTTTTTCAGATATGCAACTTTCAGAGCCAACTTGGCATTTTTTAAGAGCTTGGCCTTTTTCCTGAGGCCCTAAGCAAACCTCAGGACGTGAAGGAGCAGAGAATTTATACAGGTCTGCACAGACTCAATCAGCAGTTTCCTTTCCACTGACATTCACAGGAAGCCAGCATGTGGAAAGATGGGGGCATGCAGACATCAACAATTACAGATAGGCCACTTACCCCACATTTGGAAATGTACAGCTCAAGGCTAACTATTTAGTCAGTGTATTTAGTGCATAAGAAACCTCTACTAGCTGGCAGATTTTCTCTTTGAAAAGTTTATTCATTTACTCTATTACTCAGCATAGGCAATGGTAAAGTAAAGGCTGCAGGATGACAAAAAAGGGCCAAAGAAAATGACATTTTAGGTGAAGCTGTAGTGTTCAAAGGTGAGAAGAACATTTCTAGCTGGGAAGTGTACCACTTTAAAATATGCTTTGTGCCTCAAATATTTTAGGTATACTCACTGATCCAGCCACGAAAATAAAGCTTGGAAGCATGACTCAGAAGCTCATACAGACTCATACATCCACTAAACTTACACATTCTGAAGATGACAGGATCTACTGTAAAAAGAAGAAATTTATGTTCCAAGACTGCAGCCCTCTTGCTAGTTCATTTCACTTGTGCACATCTCAACTGCTTATAGAAACTTATTTCTGACTTGGTCTTTAGAAACATACCCCCTGGTATTATCTCGTCTGGCTGAGGATTCTTTACAGGACACAAATTCCTGACTCAGGATCTATCTAGAAAAAGAAACTGCAAATTTAGGGAACTAAGGTACAAAAAAGTAACCTACCCTTCCTCAATTGTAACAGAATTCATGATGATACAGTTTGTTATCTTCACTTTGTCTTTTATGGTACACATGCTGCCAATGATGGAGTGTTTGATGGATGTCTTCTCCCCAATTTGTGTTGATGACCCAATGATACTGTCTGATCCAACCTAGGCAAGAAAAGAACAGAAACTAGCAAAAGTACATGGAGTTCTCTGATATGTGTCCTCCATACACCTCTTCCAAAGTGTCTCTCAAGTGCTCATCAACAAAGTTTACTCTCCTTTACCCTGACAGATCCTTGGCAGAAGAAAAACCTGGAAATTTGGGGCCCACCCCATCAACAGACAGTTGGACAGTCTTCCCAAGGTCCATTAGCTTGGTAAAACTCCACTGGTGTATCTGGCTCTGTAGGCTTCATGCAGGACGGTAAGGACAGTAGGCACAGACCGGCTGGTATGCACTGGTTTCACTCGGGTTTGCCCAGTGAGACCTGTCAAAGGGAAGCTTGAAGCTGGTATTCAACCAACATGCACTGGCAAAAAGCAAAGCTAACATACTGATCCCTTCTGGGTTTGGTGTCCTTTGGGAAGCAAACTGCTCAACTACCAGGAAGTGTCATTAGGGAACAAGAGACTGCAATGTCTGACTTGGGAGTAAGATAGGAATTTTATTAAACATTTTAAAAGAGAGAGACTGAAGGCAGGAGCCCATGGGTGAGCCTATAGAAGACTCTGGGATGTATCACCTACATTGTGATTCCACACTTCAGAACTCGGCTTCACTTCCAACAATAGGACTGAATTTTGGCAAGCAGTTCTTGAAACAGTGTGTGCAGACTATATTGAAAGGGCAGAGATGGAAAAATGGAACACTTACCATGCCTCTATCAGTGATCTGTGCAGACCCATGAACCAGTGGCTCTTCCAGACCCAGATTAAGCAATAACTTGGGAACCTGGATGAAAAAAGCCACATGACAAGTTAACATGATAGTACTGTACCCACATGTTACATAAATAGCCCAAAGATGGCTTTCGTTTCCATTACAATACTGCATTTGCCATAAACATTTTAACTTACGGGAAAAGTTTGGTTACTGCATTTCAAATGTCCACCAGTTATGTGTGATTTATCATCCTCCACTTTTGTGAGGGAGACAGGTACACTGCTGCTGCAGTGCCCTGCATGTGTCCTCTCATCTCAGCTTCCCACCTGTGGAGAAGCAGTGGATCAGCAGCAGCAAGCAGGCTGGCTCCAGGTGAACACAGTGACATCCTGTTTGTTACCACAATGTCTGGCATCTGCCATTTCAAATGCAGTGTTTTACGCTGTCCAGTAAAGCAAGGGAGGGAAGCAAGTAAAGCCAAACAGAAACCAGTAAACTGGCATAGAAAGATGACTGTACCCAGTATTCTTCACAGAATACTGTGAAGGCAGTATTCTGAGGCATGGGCAACAAAATTGTATTTCAGATGTTTAAGTAGAAAGAAACTAAAATTGATCAAGTGGTTATTCCAGATGGTAGAAAGCTGCACAACAAAAGGTTCTTGACAGGGAGAAGGCAAGTGTTACATAAGCAGACAGAGCAGCGGTGGTAATAGAGAGAGATACAGCCCATGAGGTAGCCAAGAACAAATCCACGGAGAGCAATTCTGAGCTGGCTCCTGAAAGGAAGAGAAGCCAGCATTGTAGGAGGATGGGATATCATTCTATCATTCCTCCTTTTGTGGGTGAAAGAGCAGCCTGAGGCATTCTGCATCTCCTGGCGTCAGGCTGAGGCCAAGGTCACACCACAAAAGAGGTGATGACAGCACGGATGGGGATGTTAGGGGAGGTGGGAGCCTTGCAGCAATGCACAGACACAGTGCTGCACAGTTACTGGCAGGGGTAATGCAATGTATGATGTCTCTTGGTAGGACAGAAAGGAACACAGGAGACACAGATATATGAGGGTTAAGAGGTCACTGGCACAGCAAATTGTATGGCTGAATGAGAGGCAGCTTGTGCTGGGGCTGGTGTGGAGCTCTGCACATGCTGCTTGGCCAGCCAGGATGTGGGCACTGACTGTCCATTTGGGAGGTCAACCCAAGTCTCAGCACAGTTATGGGGCAACTGAGTTTGCCTCAAGGGAGGAAGCAGCACTCATTAAGCCTCCCTTTTCTCTATCCAGGCACCTATTTTTACAGAACTCTCAGAAAAGTTTATCTCTGAGATCTCTATTGCTCTGTAAATTTGGCTGAATGTTGCCAGCAATTTCCAAAGCTGCTATTAAGGAACTGCTATACAGTACAATTTATAAAATGTCTTCCTTAGAAAGTTGGGATAACAAGAGCTGACGGCTAAGGAGTGAACCTCAACAAGAAAATCCTACAGATCTGAAGAAGTTGGGATCAGATGACCTCACATTTCTGAGCTATCATTTCAACTTACCTCTTGTTCCCAGTAGACATTTTCTGTAGCTCGTTACATCTTGAAGCTCACCCTTCCCACTAGACTTGCATTTTGTTTATTTTTTAAAAAGTAAAAGCAGATTAGAGCCTTCAGTCCAAGGTGCAGGCACTATAGAAAACCACCACGTTACCAGAACACCACAAACTAGGCAAATCCACCCAGATGATGCTGGCTGGGTGAAGGCATGTTGTCCTGACATGTCACCTGACACATGGATCCAAGAGAAGAACACACACCAAAGAATACCTACAGCATAGGTTGGAAAGATTCCTACTATCCAGTGTTGATCTGCAGGAAGGGAAAGCAATGAAGAAAGGTTCTTGCCCTTCTCAGTGGAAAGGTGGTGTGGCGAAATAAATAAAGGATTTTACTGGCCAGAGCAAAGCCCTTATTAGAATCAGTCAATGCTAGTGCAGCCTGAGGGGTAACCCACGGAAACTACAAGCTCAAGCATTTTGCTCTGAAAAGAAAGGTTAGACTGGGGGCAGGAGTCAGAGGGAGTGCCTGGGTCAAGGGAAGGTTTAAGATGTGTTTGGATTTAATTCATCTTACAAAGAAACTATTTCCTGCTATCGAAGATAACTCCCTCCTGAACCCACCTGCCCACACACAGGCTGCAGGCATCCAGAAACCCAGCTGGAAGTGAAATGATGTGAGCAAAGTGTTTCCTCACCAGAAGGGCAATGGGTTAGGATGCCATTCCTTCCCACAGCTACTGGACTGGACTGCTACTGCTGCATCAGTCTGTCCTTTGGGACCTCAAAGTTATAGGTCCCACCTTTGCAGCAAGGGAATCAGAATCTGGTCTCTGCAGGCCAAGATAAGAGCAAACTAAACACCCAAAGTCTTCCTTAGAGACCAACAAAACAGGTAAACCCCCCCTGCCCCTAGATCAAATTAAATGTGCATCTTTTATGAGGATTAGCAAGAGAAACAAAATGCAGTGGCAGTGAAAAAAGGAACTACTTTCTCACAACTCCTCATTAGGCTCCATTTTATGTTTTACCTCCACATAGTTTCCTTAGAAGTTTTACTATTCTGAAAAAGTTGAAAATTCAAAGAAAATCCTTTCCAATGTTGAAGGCCCCAATGCGACTTCAAAACACTAATTCTTTGTACCACCCAGGAGCAAACATATTTCCTGAACTAACCAAAATGTAGAATATTTAGGTTAAAAAAAACCCAACCAAAAACAAAAAACCAACACAAAAAAATCCACATGGAGTCTGACTGGCTTAACTCAATAACTTTTTACTGAAGTGGCTGCTGCCAAATGTACATGCACACTTCCCCTAGCAAGTGGTATTCTCCCTTAACCCTTTGGGCACACTTGTTCCTGGTATTTTTGGGGAAAATTTTCTCTTTTTGGCAGCAGTGCTGCCTCTCTCCATCATGTCTCTAAGCCCAAAGGACATTACTTTATTCCTGTGTTCCTCTACAAGTATCAAGGAAAGAGCTGCAGTGTGTAAACTCATGCTGCCACTCTGCAATTCTGGTTTGCATGAATTAATGCATTAACGTTATTAAAAAGAAATCAACTCAGTCTGAGAGCAAAGGCAAGGCAGTGACCACTTCCAGAATTCCCAATACAACTTTATCACTTTTCCAGCCCCACTTCCAGAAATCTTGAGTCTTTCCTTACTGCACTCCTTACTGGTCTTTCAAAACTAGAGGAAACTGTCCATTCCTGATAGAAATGAAGTTCATCACTAGCAGAGCAAAGTGATTGCACATTGCATCAGCCAGTGTAGTAAAAAGACCCCAAAAACCCAAATACCTGCCCCACAAAGATATGAAGAGCTTTTAATCATCAGCTCATTTACTAGTATAGGATTTCCCTAATTCTCATCTATGACTTTTTTTATTTTATGAATTCTCAGTAGTGTGAAAGTGAAAGCTGGAACACATGCTACATCAGATCAAGAGTTCACCTCTGTGTTTACCTGGAGTGCCACAGTAGGGAAATCTGTTCATAAAAAAACTCTTTCATAATTGAAATCGTTAGGCAATTTAAATGAAAGGGTAGTTTAAGTCTTTCTGCAAATTGTTAATAACCTTTGTTATTATCACAAACAAACATCTGCTAAGAAGAGTCCTGTAAGAAGTGATCTTGCTTTTAGGACATGCAGGACCATTGATTAAATGAGCTACCAAGGCAACTTCCATTCTTATTTTCCACACTTCTTGGCTCTTTGGCTGCAGGTCTTGCCCCTCCCAAAAAACCACAAGAGTGTGTAGAGTGAGGGTTTTTCTCACCTAAATCAAACCTAGAGTAAATCAGCGACAGAACTGCTTCCTGGCCTCATGTCCCTCTTGAGCTAGCAGTAGGGTGATGTGCCTGGATAAGGTGGCACTGGTTCAATTCCCACATACTCCTCAGCTGTATCACAGGGAGTTACTCCTGCAGGCTGAAATGTCCCAAAATTACTGCTGTATTTCCAGGTGGCACTTCTGTATTTTCCTCACCTGTCTGTTGGCTTCAATGTACAGCCCAAGAGTATTCACTCGGTAGCACAGCCCCTCCTTCATGATATGGACATAGCAGCGCACTTTTCCTTCATGGAGAGTTTCATTCATATCTCCTCTATGATCATTCCAACAGGAATTATCTGGAGCAGGTTTCAGCAAGCTATCATCTTCCTTTATGAAACTATAAATGTCTGGGGAACACACACATGCATGAAGTTAGACAGGATTTAATGAAATACTTTCTGAAGAGCAATACTATTAAAATACTGTTGGTGAAAGGAAATCTTTGCCTCACCTCATCTCCATGGCTAGATACTCAGCAATCATTAACAGATTTTATCATATGTAGTGAGTAAGTGCTTTTTTTTTATTCTGCAGGTGTGAATCAAAAATTCAGGACAGACGCAATGTTTTGCCCAAGGTCACACAAGGAGACAGCGGAAATGCTAAAAATACATTTCAGGATCTAAGATCCTGTCCAGTTCCCAGTGCAGGGTGGTTAAGGCTTAGTCTATTGTCCTACACAATTTTAGGACCTCCCTCCTAAAATTACATTTTCATAAATGAAACTAACTTCTTTTCCAGAAAAAAGAATACAGAGCCCCCAGCTGATTTGCTTATGGTTTACACCAAAATAAGGGAGGACAAAAATATTTATATAATACACAATATTGTTTGAAAAAGAAATCTACTAGAATCTACGCTATCATGAGGAAAAAAAAGCCAAACCTCTAAAATAGTGTTTCAAGTTCATTCTATACTCTACTCAACAACTCAGCTGTAGCATATGGACTTTAAAACTTCCCTAAACCTAAATCTTTGATATTGTACTGACCTAGGGATGTTTGCTCTTTTTTCTTTTGGTCCTCTTCTTTGTTGTCTAGTCCTTGCTGTAATGATGCAGGAGAAGAAAACTGTTTCCTAACCAGATGTGGAATCAGTTCACTCCGGAGAGATGTGATTGTCCTGGGGAAGGAGATGCACACATGAAGTCTGTGAATGCTAAAACTTACATGTCTTTATTTGCTCTGCGTAACATTATCACACATTTTACACACTTAATGAAGATGACTCAAAATGGCAAGCCAATATCCACTAGTCATCTGGTTCCTTAATGCATTAAAATAAAAAGAAAGATTCAAAATGAGGAAAAAGATTCATTTTCAGAACTACATGCCTGATATTTTACCAGAGATGCTGATAATTTGTCATCATCCTACAATTCATACTTGTGTGTAGATGGAATGCAGACAGTACCAACACTGTAATGACAAAAACTGAAATCCCTTTATATGGCTTAAAAATGGCATGAAATGACAGGAAAAGAGAGAAAAAAGTGCCTATAGAGGGAAAACCAAAGCAGCTCCTTTTCTTTGTGACAAAAATATGGAAATGTTGAAGGATATATGAAATATCAGATCCTTAAATTAAAATATTTATGATGCATATGTTAATGGTACTTCTGCTCACATGAAACATCCAGAGCATTTTAAAGACTCAGTCCTTTAACCAAGAGAAATTAGCACATTTTAACCAGTTCAGGTCCCAAGACTTTCATGCTCTTTAGATGCTCCTTAAGCAAAACACATAAGTGAACAGAAAGCTTCCAGAGGCTTCAGCTGGCAATATACCCATCTTTTCCACGTACAGATTTCAACTTTTATTGCATCCATTCTGATACCCCAATACTAGGAGGTGGAGGAATTACAATGGCTTTTATCCCAAGCCACCTATGCCTTAAAACAAGGGCCCCAATCACTAGATTATCTTTACTCTTGCATTGATTTATACATTGCAATGAATCAACAAAAAACTCTCCCAAAAGAAAAATATCAGTGTAGAAAGTCTATTGTACAATGGGATTATAACCCTGCTAATTTAATTTTGACTATGAGAAGATAATTTTATTTTTCAATAAAGTATTTGGGGAAAAAAAACAAATCAACAGTTTTTACAGTTGGAGTGTGGTCTTAAAAGAGCTTTATTGTTGTTGTTTCATTATTTTAACAATCTCCATTTAGTTACTGAATTGTGAATTATTTAAAGTAGTACTTGGGAAAATCATGCGGAAAATGAACTCCAACTTGGCATGTGTAAGAGGAAGTGCTAAACTTCAGAGGAAGGCTTGGGAGAACGAACACAGTGAGCTTGGCTAGAGGAACTCAACAAATAATAACCCACAAAGAAAGAGGAGTTGTTTCGAATGGAAGACAGCAAAACTAGGAACTAACTAATAGATTAAATTACGAAAGGCAAGTACTAGAATGAGTATAGTGAAAATTATTTTGGTTGGCAAAATCTCTAGCAAAGGGGGATCTTACACAGTTCAAACTTTAAGACCAGCTCAAAGCCCACTCAGGTCCCTGTTCAGGTCAATGATAATGAACCAGACCTAAGGACCAAAACAATCTTTCCTGTCTGTAGCTTTGAAGGGAAGATTCAGATGTGATTGCCAATTCAGCCCTATTAACAAATACAGTGCGCTCGTTTTTCTTGATAAACTTTTCCTTCAGTCCTCAATGCAGGTTGTGTCACATCCTCTGTCATGCAGTAGGATGATCAACTGCAGCCCACCTCTGAAATTCTGCTTTTATGTTTTATTACAGACAAGGAAAAGCTCTAGTCTTTAGTCTCTCCTCCTGCTTGAAAATAAGATTATGATCACCTTCAGATAGCTGTGTTTCAGGAACTAATGAAGCAAAACACTTCATTCTTTAATCACCGAATTTCTGCCTGCTAACCACTTACAGGCGCGCTCTGCCACAGCCGCGCCGGCCCCGCGCTCCCACACACGTGTGGCTGTGCAGATGGGCAGTTTACTAGCTCACAATGTTTGCCTGCAGCTGTGCCATTCAGCAATGATTTCCTGCTTGGGTTTTATACTTCATCCAAAACCGACAATCCTCTGTTTCCCTCAGAGGCTGGCTATGGCATTTATAAGATATATTACCTATAAAATACCCAAGTATTTGGCAGTCTTAAATAGCCTGATGCAGAGGACAACACAACACGGTAGGAAATGAAAGCAGTGGAAAGGGGAAAAGACAAAGTTTTGCAGTTTTCCCTGGTTTTTGATGGTTTAATCTTTCTTGGCCAAACTCCTGAAGCTTTCCTGCAATTCTCTGAAGTGCTAGCCACATTCCTTTGCCAAAGGTGGAGCAAATCTCTGGGTCATCCATAAGATGTGGCTCAGAAACACACCCTTCTTACTGGAAAAGGAAAACCAAGAAGGTTTACCTCTGCTTGCTGTTGAAGCAATTTATATGCGACATTAAAGGCATTTGCCTTTGGAAAGTAGTAAAAATACACAGTAAGGCTCTCTGTAAGAAAGATTTGGGAATTTTTGTAACAGATCTTGCAAACGTGGATATACGAAGTGATAGTGTGAGACTATTATCTGACTGTCAACAGTGGGGAAAACCAAACATCTGGCTGGAATGAGGAAAGGAATTTTAATCAAAGGAGATGCAGAGGGACTGAAGACCCTTCATCAGAGAGTGAGAAAAATTAGCCAGAGTTTGGAAGAACCAACTGGCCTGTAATCTAGATACAGAAGAAGACAAACCAAAATGGTTTCTGGTCTAGTGCGTTTAAAATCCTTACAATCAAATCCTGAACTTCACATGCCTATATTAAGAAGAAATAAATGTAACACTGTATAAGCTGAAGAAAGCATCTTTTTTTTATTCACTTCAGGTTTTAAAACTTGGAGCCCCGTGGTTTCTAAAGCTCGCTGTTTTCGTTAGCACCAAGAAGTGAAAATTAAATACGCACTGAGATTAACAGAAGGAAAAATCTGCTACAACCAGGAGAAAGAAAGTAAAGGGGTGAGTGGAAGGAGAGGAGGGCACACAGAATTTTGGCAGAAACCCAATTCTAAACCAACATGGAGTAAGCATGCTCTTGACACCTCACAGCAAACTCCAGACAGTAGAGTGCATAAACAAGAACCTGCCTTTGAGAAACATTGCCAAAATAAATATGTTTTCATAAAATCCAGCCCAAGTGACAGGCCCTTTTTCATGACTTTTCATTCCCTAAACTTTGATTTCTGAAGTTCTATCTGTTTTCACCTCAACAGAAAGTAGCAGGTTTTCAACGAAACCACCAAAGATAGAGAGTGCTGTTACATGTCTGCTTGTAAATGAAGAGAGGGGTACACACTAATCCCTGAAGCACCTTTTGTGGCTCCAGTATGCTGAGGAAAAAAGTTGGTAGCAATTTTCAAAGGGGTTGACACTGATCACATTTTAAGCATGCAAAAAGAAGTATCTCTGGCATGGAATCTGCCATTCATGCAGCACGTCACAACTACAGGGGGATGTTGGCAAGAGATGATCCGTAAGTGGGGGAAACGAAGACAACTGGGCAATTGAAATTCACAGTACAAGTGAAAGAAAAAACTGGGAACTCACATGAAGATGAAATATTTTAAAAACAAAAGAACCTCCTGGAAAATTCAATATTAAATGTACATAAGAGCTTAGAGCACAGATCAGTCACTTGCAGTCAGCTATGCAGATTGCAGACTCAGACTTGGGCATTATAAACTTAGACTATTCAAGGTTAATTTTATTTAAAATCTAAAACATTAAGGTGAAAAATGGCTACTTGGTCAGACAACTGTTATTATAAAAGTCAACCAAGTATGTTATTACCAGCAAGACAATTACACCTTTAGAATCCCTTTATTCCTGGTCCCTGTGCACTCTATGTATTCCCAGTGTTTCTGGGATTTTTGCATGTCAGTAAAGGCACAGATAAGGTTCATGCTAAATTAAAAAGTTTTACTTGTGAAAGAACATTAAGTGAAAACACCCTAGGTCAATAAGCTTCATACTTAAACACAGCTATGCAGAGGTTTTCAGTGACTTTTAACCATAAATAAACTTAAAACAGTCTACAACACGGCAGAATTAAGTTTGTATCTATGTATGTTATATTATATTTCATTACATTATGGCCCACAGAGGGCCAACTTTTACTTGTTGCTGAAATGCAACTGCCTCTGGGATGAAGCTTATTGAAACTTCAGCAAGAAATTAAGAACAATGTAGCCAACTGAAACTCAAGAAGCATTTGGGGGAAAAAACTAATACTGACCCCTTAAAAAAAGAAAAAAAAAATTCACAATTATTCTTTAATGGGCTGTGCTTCTGTTCTCAGATGCATGTATTGCTGAAGACTCTGTCATAGGACAAAGAAAATAATGGTCCTGACCAATGGTAAGGAAAAAAATCTCATAAAATATTTTACAATAATAGAAGAGTCTATTTGAGTCTAATTTTAGGTGACCTTGCACAAGTCTAAGTAACAGTAGGTGCTGTTTGGCTTGATCCACAGCAGGAATAGGAGCATCCACAGCTTTTGCTTCCTGCAGCTAGTTTTCACCAGCTTCAGACACCCTGAACACAACTGTCAGTTCCATTTACCGGCTGTCATTCATTTTCATTTTCCATGTTTAATGTTAAACACCATAAAATAGTATTAATGAGTATTAGCATTTTAATATCCTCCCTGTTTTATTAATCTGTGATGAAGCATGAAATTTACTGCTGCTGTCAGCACCCACCTGTGAAATCTGCTGTTACCCTCCATGGGTAGTTGCAGGGGGCCTCCCTTGCTATCACTGTTAGCACAATCAGGCACATCTACAGGTGCAGGTAGTGTTTGTGATTCCCGATGACAAACAAGCAAATCATTAGCCCTTTTACTCCTATTTATATATATATTTTTTTAAACAGGCAAATGTTAGCTCTTGTACAGCTATGCAAACATACACTGGGTTGGGTTCTGATCTTAGCTCCATTGCCTTCAAAAGAGATTCTTCAGATCACATCAAAAGAACATGAAGCTGTATTTCAGACTGGTGCTCATAATTAATGTTAGAAATGTATACATAAATACAACTGAACAAATCCTAAGGCAACTTACAGTTTTGGCCAGAAAGAAGTTGCATGTTTATGCAGAACAACAAAGATGTAAGAAAAAGGGAGGGAAAAAGAAAAAAAAAAAAAGAGGGTGTGTTGGGAGAAAGAGAAAAGTTAATTCTGAACCCTGTAGGTACATAGTTCATGGTTCTCATCGTTTAAAGGATAAAGCCAAATAACATTTAAAAATTCCATGTAAGCTGAGAGCTCTCTTGTTGAATCTCAACGTTATTTTCTCCTGATCCTTTGATGGAGATTAAAAATTTCCATGTGAATACAAAGAAAGAAACAACAGTTACTCTGAGATTTTTTCCCTGAGCATTTAATGCTCCAAACTAGAGCAGCCAGCCACCATTCCCATCCCCTTCCCCCCTCCTTCAAGAAAAAAAGTCAACTCACTTTGAAGAAAAGACAAAACAGGGTCAGGACAGGGGGGATTAGGGAAATGATATTTATATCATGGACCAAATTAAAATGTCAATGCAAGAGGCAGGCAAAAAGCCCATGCCACATATATACACCAGGCATGTTTCCTCAAGGAAACAGGAAAGAGATTTGAAAAGAGTTAATGCAATACGGAGTTAATACCACCTGCCTCAGACTCAACAACACTTAAAAGTCAGTGTTTGGGTCCATTTCCCAAAACATCATTTTAACAAGTACAATGGAAAAAGCAATTACAGGACTTTTCCCCTTCTTCTCATTGATTCATTACTAAAAATGCTGGAATTTCTGAGACATGCTAAGAATGCGGAGAAAGCAGAGAAGGACTACATACAAAAGGAAAAAAAGATGAAGTGATAAATTTGTAGGGTGTGCCTCATCTCTGCAGAAGGCTAATTCTGCCCTTACATCTTGCAATAATCCTTTTGCTTTTGTTTGGTGTACCCAAGACCAAACGCAATAAAGGAAAACTCCACAGTAACTAGGCAAGCCAATAAACCAGGCAATTAATTGTACCTAATTCAATAACCTGCAGCACCCATCACAGCATTAAACATCTGTTAAATTTTGCTATGTTGTATCTCCACTGTTCTGCTCTCAAAATTTGTACCACAAAAAGAGTAAATATATTTCTCACACCCTGCTGCAATTTCATATAAATTAATTATTTGACAGTGTCTCTTTATTTTTGCAGTTAAAAGCCTAGGGAGAAGGCAAGGAAACTTTGAGAAATGTTCTACTAAAAGCCACGTGACTGCATTTGTGCTTCATTTGTCTTTCCATACTATTTTCTAACTAAAACCTTCAAGCCTGACAGTAACAGACTCCCAACGCTCACAAGAACGTGCATGACTCATTCAAAAGCCATTACACAGCAAGCCAGTAAAACTGCACAGCTTTGCTTTCCAGGCTTAAGTTTATGAATGACTTCCCAATACTGCAAAATGACCACCAAAAGCCCACATTCCAGATGATGGAGGGAAAGCAGAAGACACGCAAGTGACAGCCACAGACACTGCAAAACGGATAGGAATTAGATCAAAGTATGAAAGGGATGGTATGGATGCAAACCACATAAAAAGCTGTTCTCAAGTTCCACCAAGTCTGGATGCAGTTAAAGGAGCAGGGATCTAACTTCCACTTTTGCCAAAAAGCCCTTTGGGAAACAAGGCAGCTTTCTGAAAAATTGACCACAGAAATTAAAACTCCTCAATTACATACTCAAATCCTTTGAAAGCGTGTGCACACTCAGCTCAGGTCATCTAAGTAACCTTAACTCTGCCCATTTGCCAAACAGCCAGGAACACCCCTCAGCTCCCAACTAACACGGTTTTTGCATGGGAATGCCAGCAAGTTTAGACATTTTTAGAACTTCTCTCTGACCAAAAGCCTCTGAGGCCGTCGGAGGCCACCCAGGGTGTTTGGCAGGTTGTACACGCTGCTGAGGAATGGATCTCATTCATTCCCAGACAGCATCCCATTCTTCTAAAACAAGCGCACCTGCAACAAATGTGATTCCTTGCCAGAACTCATCTTTCCCCATTCTGTCCCACCTCCGCCTTTGCAGCCATCTGTGTCTGAGTTACCAACTTTTTTTCTAAATGCCTTTGAAATTAGGCTCCTTATCTGAAAAAGAAACAGAGGCATTCTGACAATTTGCCTAAAAAACCACACATATATGATGCATTTGATAAGGCTGACACGTATCCATAAACTGATGAATTATGTAAACTTCAGGTGCGTAACAATATATTTAGATAAATAGATTTAAACACTTCTAACTTGTCTGCATAAACCATGTAAGTGTCAGAAAATACAGACATGGTTGTAGCTTCACATGTGCAACCTCTTCCACTCTGCTCCAATGAGATTGCATTACAGGCACTGTAGATGTCCATGACTTTGCTGTTTCTCCATGGAGATTATATGTTTGGTGGTCTGCAATCAAATGGACCTATCTTCAGTTTGATTAATTTCTCTTAGCAGTCTGGGAGATCAACTGGAAGCTCTGGTGTGTAATTCAATCCTGCTTCCACCTATACAAGTACCATTTCTACACTCTTCTCCCAGCAATCATTCCACTTTAATTAATTCCTATCCTCTATACTCATTGCTAATCCTTGCTCCACCCCCTCCCTGTAGGACAGCTCCTCTGTTCTTTTTACCATGGCGATTGCAACATGATCTTATGTCTTTGATAAGACTAAACTTTTTTGTCTTCACTTTATCCTTTCTTGAAGAACTTTGAAAGTTTTTTGGCCAATAAACCCCATCTCCTCTTTTTCATGAGACAGCTTTTATTCATAATGTTCTTTCCACGTGGTATTAATCCACAAAAGTTTGGTGTAAAATGCTGTGTGAGCTACAGTTCATCTCCGCATCTTTGATTTAGGGGAAATATCACTCCTCCTCACCATTCAGCTCTTGGACTTCTTTAAAACCAGTAGCTTAACTGGACAGCATTCAGCATTTCCTATTTACTATTTAAAATGTTATGCACCCTTTTTTTGTAGTTTTTCCACTTTAAGTACAGAAGTTCACAGTTGCTCCTCTTTGATTCAAGATTGTTCTAAGATCAACCCTTACCTCATGCTCTAGGCTCCCTATCACATTCAAAATGGAACTCAGAGCACCATTACTAAGTGAATAATGGGTCACTAACTTAATGAAGATATTTCTTAGCTACTCTATTCATGCATGTGTGCCCTATCATCACTTGTAGCATCTATTGTCCCACCTATATGCAGGAAGTTAATAGTCTCCCACCACAATAATTCAATGCTATAATAAAGTCAGCAACAGTGTTACAGACACACTTATTATTGTTCATGTTTCATTTGCTTGGCTAAGGCACAATGAAATTTAACATTGAACTAACACCTACAACACAAAACCTATCAGGAAATGTGAAATACTAGGAAAACAATAATTGTTTTCTCTCTTTACCCAAATTCAACCTGTCAGTAAAAGGGGACTCGGCATTTCAGAAGGATGTCAGTGACTGAGGTGTTGTGGAAGAAGAGAGATTTAGAAGCAAAACAGAGAGGGGTAGAGAGGAAAACATTATCTTGAAAATTGTACATTCAGATCACCTGAATGGAGAATATAAGGGAATTATGTTTTCCACTGCAAGAGAAATATAGATGATATAACAGTATAACAATTGTATCCTCACAGGGAGATGTACAGCAAGGCAAAATAATAACTTCACCCAAAGTATTATCTTACATGCAAGCAGTGGTGGGTACAGAAAATGTATTGCATTGATAAAAGAATACTTAGGGTGATACTGTCCAAGTGGCAGTGATTTAAGAAAAAATAAAGGGTGGGGGGGAACACACAAAGATGGGTAAACGAATAATCATTTCTTCTTGGCTTCAAATTCACATCTCGAGTGAAGACAAAAGTCAACTTGACTGAAGATTACCCAAGGAAACAAACTGCATCAAACAGTGGAAAAAAAATAGTTAACAATTTTTAATGTTTATTATCAGATCAGAGCA
Organism: Dasyornis broadbenti; assembly: GCA_013397935.1. NCBI lineage: Eukaryota > Metazoa > Chordata > Aves > Passeriformes > Dasyornithidae > Dasyornis > Dasyornis broadbenti. Next base: position 8,239,223 of record VZRN01001083.1, on the reverse strand, counting down.
AGCCCAGCTGATGCCACCAAAAGGGCCAAGAGCACATGATACAGGAGGAGAAATGGGGGAGCTGGGTTTGTTCAGCACTGAGAAGAGAAGGCTGGGGGGGAATCTCATTACAGTTTTCCACTACCATAAGTGAAGTGATATAGAAGACATCCAGACTTTTCTAAGAGGTGCACAGTAAGAGGGCAAGAGGCAACAGATGCAAGCTGCAACAAGGGAAGTTCCAGTTGGGACATAAAGAAAACAACTTTTCAGTGAGTGGTACAGTCCTGGGGTAAGGCCCAGTTTCCATCCTTAGAGATTTTCAAAACTCAACTGCAAAAAAACCCCTGAGCAACACAAAAAGTTAGACTTACTCGAGCAGGAGGTTGGACTAGATTCTGCTACACATCCCTCCCCATTCTAAATATATTCCTATGATTCTATAATTGAATGATGTTTTTCATGCCCTCCCTAAATTCATTTTTTTTTATAGAATCCAAAGGGTCATAATATGATGCTGTAAATCACAGTCAGAGAACAAAATTAACACATTTTAACGTTTACTTTAGAAACAAATTGCATTACTAGCAGCTTGGATGCACAGAATAGTCTGCTGTGACCAAGCATGCTTCAGTGTCTCAGGCACATGGCCACTATGGAGTATCATGGTCTTACAGAAAGTTTTGCAGTTATTCATGAAGTTGACCAGCTCCAATTCAGCACATCCAAACATATGTCTACTCCCAGGTAGTCTGCTAACAGGAAAAGGAATTGTATTTCTCACAGAAAGCATTTGCTGAAAATCATAATGTGTTTAAATCTAGTTTGGATCATTAGGGTTTTTCCCCCTGAGGTTTCAGGAGTGAGCTTGATTGGTACCATGGAAAGATGATAACAGTAATGATACCCTGGAGGAGGAGGAGGACATCAACAAATTTTAAATCCTGGCATTTCTAGTACGGAGCAGGGAAAGCTCCAACAGCTGGATATGTTTGACAAGGAAAGGAAATGGGAAAGATGAATTGCCATTTCACATTTTAATAGATTAAATGCACTAAGGAGGAGCTTAGGTTGGGTTGATTGTGGGGTTTTCCCCCCCCTTTTTCTCTTCCTTGTTTGGAAAGCTACAATCTATTTGCCCTGTCTTCACACAGTATACTTCCTGTAGGAGCTATTTGTTTATTTATCCGTTTTAATCACAAGGAAAGTATTCATTACAAAATCTCTCTTTACAGCAAAGGAGAAACCTTCCAGCCACACGGCTGACACATGTTAACTCGCAGGTATTCACAGAGCAGGTTCTGTTTTAAGCCATCTTTCAGGCAGCCACACAAAGACCACCAAAGCTGGGTGTTCAGCTCTGCCAGACCTCCCCCAGCCAGCAGCCCCTGCCAGGAAACACAGGTGACAGCCTGAATGATAAAAAGGCATTTAGAGGGGAAAAAGAAAAAATGCACTGGTTTAGTCTGGGCAGCACCTTAATATAAACCTGCAGGGGCCTTTGTGTACAGCATAGCACACAGCCATCCAAGCAGGAGCTCCAGAGCCAGTCACTCGCACCTCCAGTTTCCAAAGATCTCACACTGCCCTGCCCTTTATCAAGGGGTAGAAGGGTGGCTCTGCTGCAGCTCTTTTCATAGCCACAGATCTACCAACACAGCACTGAGACAGCAAACCTTCCCCTCCCCTCTTGATGCTGGCCCAGCAGAGACTCTGAACACAGCAGAGGGGAGCTGAGCAGAGAAATGTGCTCTGGGATTGCAGCTGAAGCAGTTTGGAAAGGCAGAGTGCTATGACCTCACACAATTTGCTCGTATTTATTTCAGCAGTTAAAAAAAAAAAAAAAAAAAAAAAAAAAAAAAAAAAAAAATCAACCCAAACCCCAGTGTTTAACTTTGTAAACAAATCATACTGACTTTGGCTATAAAGTTTACTGCAAATTTGCTCAGTTCAGAGAAGAGTTTCTCTACTGGCAAATTCTGGCAGGCGGCTCTCCAGTGCTGGAAGAACTGCAGAAAGCTGATTTGTTTTCTCAGCTACAGCTCAGACTCTTGTGGGGCGCACCCTGAGAGGAGGGCTCCCCAGGGAAAGTGGATTTCCCTGGCGGCAGGCACTCTGCATTCCCAGGATAAGGCACCGTGAATTGCTAACTCAGACCTTTTGAAGAGACTACAGTGCTGCTGTTTATCATTCTTGCCTTTCCAGTACCACACATGATCCTTCTGGCTGTCAGAAGAGCTGCCCACTTCCCAGGTGACCGTCCCAGGGAAACTGTGGATTTCTTTACACCCAGAACTTCAGAAGGACTAGATTCAGGACAAAATGGTGATTTGCAAAGCATATTACTAAACACAATAAAATTTTACCTGGCTTTTAGGAGGAAGAGGGGTGGGAAAAAGGGGGAAGGACATGATGAAAGTATGTGAAATGTCCTAATTCCTAATTCCTGTATAAGAGGAAGATGTGCATTGTCAACTTTGTTTTATATATATATGCCTACACAGTCCTTTGAAATGAAGTCCAAAGATCATCTTATGTTAGAAAGTGCATGTGACACTGGGGAAGAACAGAGAACCCAGAACATCTGAGCAAACACACAGTGTCCTCTGCCTCCACCAAAGCTGAGATGACCATCATTCAGAAGTGGTGCAACTTAGGGTGCCTAAAGAAAAACTTCCCAGAATCTCCTAGTGTAAGTTTCTGTCTTCATGTGTTTGTAAACTTTGCCAAAGTGTAACTGTTTTGGCTGAAACTACCCATGCCAGGTGTTTCCCTCAAGCTGATTATTGTTTGGATAGCGTCATCAAAAATGTCTCAGCTATTTCCAACGACAAAATAATGGAAAAACCCCTTTGATTTGACCATGTTAAAAATATTTCATCTGCTCTGCTGTAAAGCTCTTGCACTTCCCAGCTTGGAATTTGTCACAGCACAGGGCTGTCTTTTCGTCTGGGCATTATATTTGTAAACAGGAAAAGCGCCCATGCTCCATCAGGCTAACCCTGAAAAAACACTGTTTGCACATGCTGGGAAGAGATCTGTTTGTTTTGCGTTTTCTTACTTCTAAAAGGTAGAAGTCATTCTACCTTGGGCATGCTCCATTCTCTCTTTTCTGCAAGGTAATTGAAGTGCTCGAGCACCCCTCCACAGAGAAACAGAGTATGCTCCAGGACAAGGTTATAAATGCCGAGATGGATATTCTTTGAAGTTTAGAGCATCCTATCTCCTTCTGGTGGCTGACCTGAAAGGTGATAAATCTATGTTGATAACAGCTACTCCATTAGCAAGAGTCACAGTAGACTCACTGATTAATACTAAAAGTGTCACATACATAAATACACACACACACACTTAAAGAATATTGTGGTAACAGTTTGGGCACTCAAATTAAGAAAAGCTATAAGCATGTCGCTTATACCTCAGTTAAGACCTCACGTGTTCACATTATGATATAACCCTTAAAACACACACCTACTTTTCCTCTCTCCCCAATCTCAATCTCTTCTTCACCCAATGCAAAGATGGACTATCCCCTGGGGATGAATCACGGTTGTGTAATGAGGCAGAAGAATGACTGCCTCATTTGTTAGAACACATGTGTTAAATGTACAAGAGGGCTGCAAGAGGAGAAAAGAACTGCTAAGATGTAAGGCAAATGAATGATGCCTGAAGAACTGATTTTAATTTTTTTTTTAATGAACACTGCTGAATGCGGAACATAAATCTAATTTCTGCAGGTTGCCATTGACTGTCACCCTGCAACAGCTATCATCTATGGAAAAGATTTTTTCAACATTATGAGCTCTCTGTATAATGTTAAGAATTGAAAAATGGCACACTTAAGACAAAGATGCTTCAAACTTCAGCTCTTGCGTACTCTGGTTTCCCCCTTTCAGAAGGGGGAAAACCACTGCTTCACCAATAGGGATGCTGGAAAGATAGTTAATGAAGTGTGTGCAGGGCATTACAGTATCAGTGATGAGCACCAAAAGGAACGTATTAACCTTTACCTTGCCAAAAAGAAAATATTTACCTTATCTTCAGAACAGGATTTCAACAGGGAATAAGGCTGGTGGCCTTCACCTGAACTACAGAAGCTATGTGCAACGCTAAAAACAGTATCTCCTTCAATAAACATCTCAGGCAATAAATGAAGCAATGGTCACAGAGGGGGAAAAAAAACCCAAAACCATGTACAGAGTCACGTAACTGGAGGCTGTACCATAATACGTGGCAAATACAAAAGCAAAAAGTTGCACGGGGAACCTCAGCTGTGGCACTTATTAACTGGCAAGTGCTAAAATTTACAAAGTTAGTATTATTAAATGTATCTTTTGTATGCTCAACCTGTAACTAAGGTTTGATTAGCATATTCCTGACAAGCTCTGCACTGATGAAATTTGAGGAAAATTATTTTGGTGACCTTATTGATTAGGACCACATACTGCTTTGTTTTAGGCAGCCGTAATCCGGCTTTGGACTTTCTGGTCTACCTCAATGCGGGCTGGAAACAGCAGTCTCCACATGCCTACAGGTTTCAGCTGCAAGCATGATAAAACTCTTAGAAATATAATGAATGTTGTCATTTGTACCTGCACAACTGACTTTGGGCACAATGCCATTCATGCATATATATATTTTATAAGTGCATATTATGTATGTTCTTATGCATATTCACAGAACATACAGAGACACATATCTTCAAGACTTAAATTTGCAAAGCAAGTTGGAATTTTCCATGTTAAAACTTTACAAGGAAAAGGGTTGCTCTGTATCTATCTCCCCCCTGCCTTCCCATAAATTCGCTATCTTACTTCACCAGGCAAGGGCTTTAGGAATTTTCAGGAAAAACAGATCACAAGCCACCATGCAACTTCCCTTTGATCACATTTCTCCTGGTAGCAGCTTTGCTGGGACTGTTAGCAAGCCAGCTGTCAGCACACAGCAAAGAAATACCACTGCATGTCTGTGCAACATGCAGGGCTCACATGGCACAGGCTCACATCCTGCCCTCCGCTACACATGAAGTTCATGGGGGAAAAGGAATAAGGACTCTCTTCTTCCATCTGCTCTGGATGCAGCAGCGAGGCAGGATTCCAACCTAGCACTCAGGAGAGTGCCAAAAAAGGGACTGGCTACTGTGCTGGCTGCCACCCCAGGGCCCCAGGGGTGTGAGGCCCGCCAGCTGTGGGGTGGAGCCATGCCCCCAGCCAGCTACAGCCTCTGCTTCTGTCTCACTGCTGGCTCAGCTTGTGGAACGATCGCTTTAAGAAAAGCAATATTGTGCAGTTCATCATGTGGTGCAGGTGTTCACCTTCAACTATCCCTGCCCTGTGCTGGCAGAGCAGCTCCAGCAGCATGCATGGCCTGTGCTTGCCTGTCTTCCCACGCCACAATGTACAGCACCTACGAGATCCCTGGGCTGGCTTTGCTCTGAAAGAGGAAATGCTGAGGAAAGGAAAGCTCTCACCTAAATACAAGGAGCTCATCTTTTTAACTGACTTCCCTCTCATGAAGAGATGTGACACAACTCCACACGTGCCACCGAGACCAATCTCAGAAACTCTTAATTTCACTGATGAGAAAGGAACCTGGTGAAGGATCAAAGGCCTCTGCTGAAATAAACGCCAGGGCAGGTAGCACCAGCAGAAAATTCAGCCCAAACAAGGGCAACTTCAAATTAAGGTCACAGTTCTTGTTCAGACAGGATAAATCCAGTTGGTAGCAAGGTATGGTCTGTGACCTCTTGTGAATATCATGTGGACAGACTCAGAAGTCACCAGGGTTGGGGATCCACTGCAGATGCAGGGATGGAGACGTTTATCCGAGAGCAGAGCTCCCAATCTTGTACTGGTACCCCTGTGCAGAGGCTGCCAGTGCACTGCAGCTAAATAAAGAGCATTTTTAAATCAATATATCCTGGTGAAGCAGAAATGTGGAAAGAAGAGAAGGAACAAATTCCAGCTGAAGGAAATAAACTGCTACGGGCAAGAATTTCTTCAGCTGTTGCCCAAGCCAACATGGAACCACGAGTGTTTGAGCTTGGTAGATTTGGACAGAGTAGGACCCTTGCACACTTGATTTCACTAGGATCCAGTGCTGAACTAGTGGATGAGTGATAGATGGAGATTTAACTGCCAAAATGCATTTTTTCCTCCTAGGAGAGGAAAGAAAAAGCAGTTTCATTCCTGAAAAATAAATTCTCCAGGTTTAAATTACATTAGGGGCATGGTATTTTTTATTTTTGTCTGCACATACATATTTGAGGGGGTTCTAATAAACAGAATATTTCCTCTGACTTTTATTCAAAAGCACTAGCAAGTTCTGTCTTTTAAAACTCAAGAATTTGATTTGCTATAGTGCAATAAAACTTCAGGCAGGATAATCATAAATTCAAGCCTTTTAAAAATAGTTCATAAAAATGTATTAAAGGACTACAAACTGAGTTACAGGCTACCAAATAGTATTTTGACCTCTCCTAACATCCCTCATCATACAATCCCACTACTGCCAAACAAATACTGATTATTTTCCAAACAATCCCACCCAGAAGAGGAAACAAATGCATAAAAAAATTAAAGGATCTGTCTAGTAGCACAAAGCAAGACAGTGAAAAAGCTGATGAAAAAAACCTTGGTATCATGACTTTATCTTGGAGCTGAATATTCAGCATTTTTCCAAAGCTGCCACACAACAAAGCTGTCCCGAATCCTAAAGCAAGATTTATATACTTAGACAGAACCACGGTCTAGCCATTTCATGTTCTCTTTTCCCTGTTTTCATATTAGTTGCTCGTGACTTTGTATTTTACCTACAACACATACATTAATCTGCATGCAATTTACCCTTACAAGTACAGCTATAAACAAACTAGATTCACCCAGGCAGAGCTTGTTCTTGCCACATCTTTGCAGCTAAGCTGGGACTCACTGAAGAAGAAACAGATCCCACACAGATAACCACATTAGTTTTCATGTAATGCTTCAACCTGGAAGGAATCATAGTTTTCCTCTAGAAAAGCCATTGTAGCATCCGAATTTTTTACTGCTGGGCAACATTTTTTCAATTTTTGTATGTCAAAAAACATTTGAAAAAAATGTAAATGCTTCACTGAGCTACAAACAATGAAAAAAAGGTGTTCTGCCTGCCATCAAATCCTGCTGTTAAAATATTAACACAATGTAAATATTGTAATATTGAGGAAGTACACTGTGTCAGTACTTCCTGGCACCATACAAGAGCTTCACTGTTCACCTCAGTCCCTGCTGTTAGTTTTAAATACACACAACTTAAACAAGGCATCTGAGCTTCTCCAGTCCTGGTGCAGAATTGCAGAGAGGCAAAATATTACTGTAGGTTCTCTCTAGACTAAAAACCAAAGTATTAAAAAGAATCCTTAAACCCAAACAATTATGTAGATGTCAGTACTTCTGAGTAAAAAAAAAAAAAAAAATCCCCAGAGTCTTTCAAAAGTCTTGGCATATTGCTGCCAAACATGGAAAGATCTTTGGGTATGCACCGTCCTCCCCTTCCTCAGAGAAGAAAAACAAGCTGCAAATGCCCACCAATGCCAGAAGTCTGAAAGCTGAAGTTATTCCTCATGGCAAAAGTCCCATTCCCCAGATTTGCCAGTTAAGCACATTACTTGCAATTGACTCTCTCAACTGACTGAATAAGCAGCATTTGTGTAATAAAGATAATGAAGCAGCTACCTATCATTAGTAAGCCAGATGTTGCTATCAGGTCTTAAGAAACACTGCCTAACTGCTGTAATGATCTATTTGTCATGGAATTGTCACAGAAAAGCAGCACAGCTTCAAAAAATAGTGAAGACAGAGAATGACCTCTCTATAGAAAACAACAAAAAAACCCCCAGTTCGTCATACTTGCAAAAAGCCAGTAGACTTGTTCTATGGGGATCTGGGTCAACTAGAAGAGTTCAAAGCAGAATTTCACTCTACTGGCTTTGGTCAATACAAGGTAAAATCCTGACTGACAAAGTCAAAGATCTCACTAGTGTCCACTGAAATAGCATATAAAGCATTGAAATCTGAAGTTACCGCTATTTACACTCAGAGGCCTCTCTGAGTGACATAACTGACAAAGACCATCCTTGTCCCACAGATCTAAATTCAAAACCGAATGAAATACCAGGGAAAAATAACTGAATGTGCGAAATGTCTAATATTCCACAAATGTCTAATCCCAGCAAAACTAGGTGCTAGGATTTCGAGAAATGAGTCCTACATGCTGTATTATGACAAAAGCAAAGTGTAAACACTGCTTCATGCTACCACAGGAAACATAAGAATTCCAAACCCTCACCAACTTTCTAAAATACACTGAATAAATAGTTTATTCCAGGTTTAAAGCATCTGCTACTCCTGAAGCAGTCTCACCTTTCACACGTTTCTGTACACGAGTGGGGACTAAAATAATTTGTACAATGTCCCCATGTACCAGTCAAAGTATCAGATAAGCCTTATTCTTATGAATGGTAAGAAACTGCCCTGGGGGTTAACACAGATTTTCCACTTAATTTTAACTCACTCACAGACCCTAATTCTGGAAGAGCTCCTTCAAGCATGTATCCAGCCGTATGACCAGATTTGTATATGGTCAAGACTAACATAAATCTCCCACCCTCAATGTTTTTTCACACGTCAGTTTATCTGCTAAGAAAACGTACTATGAATGCAACACTTAGCCCCTGCATCTTTTATCTTACTTAAAAGGGGAGAAAAACTCTTGAGAAGTCAGTGAGCATTCAGTATATGTAATGGGCATGAGAAGGCTATAAAAGTCTAGGAACAGGACATCATTCCAAAACTGAACTACTTACTGTGAGGGGGAGTGTTCATTTGTTTGTTTTTTAAAGACAAACAGGTTTTTTTTTTTTTTTTCTGTTTCATGAAATATTATAGCTAAGATCCTTCTCCACTTCCATAAATGGATGTTTTTCTTATTCTCAGTGGGTGGTCTCAGAGTTTTGACAGAGGAATATCACATGCTAAAAACCTAGGATGCTACAGAGATAGCCCACCTGCAGTGGTGGTGGATGTGAGGGGGCAGAGAGAAGGTGATTGCAAAGACCAAAACAGACTGTGGTGGGGGAAATCAAAGGTCAGAAATGTATTCACAAGCCTAACAATGGAGAAGCCCTGGTAAAATGAGCAGCCAAAAACAACAGATACATTAGAAAAAGAAGGGATGCACAAAAGAGACAAAAATATTAGTGCTCACTTACACTGTTTCTTGGGGAGGGTTTGGGGTTTTTTGGAGTTTTTTTTTGTTTGTTTATTTGGGGGTTTTTGTTGTTTTTTTTTCTCCCCCCCAAAAGATCTGAATAAGAAACCCAGATAGAATGCTTGGCATTCCTTTTAGTATAGTTAAAGTATTTTGAAAACTGGTTTCTTTTATATTTTTACTTTAGGCTAGCTAATCTAATAAAAAAAAAATCTTAAAAACTCTGGTGTAAACCATAAGTCAGTGTAAACACGTACTACTGCCTTATGTGTTACTTGGTTTCTTACCTGTTTTCTACCAGGAAGTCTACCACGTATTTCTTCAGACAGTAGAGATGGGCGTCCATCAGTCCAGTTCTGATGTGCATTCTGGGGTGCCTGGAAGACAATAAAAAAGGAAATCATGGAGTTTTTGCATGGCTGTTTACAAGAGCTTGACTTTGCAATGAGGTCAGGGGATAGTGACAAAGTGTCTGTTTCTTTCCATCTACTGTTGGATTGCCAGAAGAGAAGAGTTCAGGCTGCCATTATTGGGCTGTGTCTATAAACTTACACCTGCTGGCCCTGGGCTGATTTGCTGTGAACGAAAACACCTCCTCCAAGGAGTCATTACTCCTGCTACATCTTCTCATATAAGTGGAAATTGCACATTACTGGGCTGGAAGCCAAAGTAATGGGCCCAGAGTGCTAAAAGTTACAGTGGGTAATGTCAGGGTAGAATAATTCAAAGCTTTTGGCTAAGTGCCTGCCTTAATATATATGCAAGGCTGGACATGTTCTGCTAGCAAACACAACAACACTACTGTATTTTGTCCAACACTTCCTGGAGAGGAAGAAGGGAAGGAGATGGGGTCTGCTCACCTTTCCTACACTACACATTACAAATGATTGCCACAGCTCAATTACAAAGCATTTGGCTATCCAGCCCAGTAAGCTGGGAAAGATCAGTAAAACTCCCACTCATCATAAGCCAAACAATGGCAAACAGGGAAGTCTTTGCTTTCAGAACAGTGGCAGGTTAATATTTCAGAACCTCAGGAATCTCTGGTAGCTTCAAAATTTTAAGAACAAAGTTTAAATCATAAGACTCATTGAGTGCTTCTATTGCTTCACTTTATGCTTTCTCTATTCTTGGATAATGGAAACCCTTTTTGGAACTTGTCTCAAACCAGCTAGATATTTTAAGGCCAATATTACTTTCCCTTCCACAAATCTGTGGCCTCATTTGAGAGCATTCTGGCTGTCTGAACACTCACCACTAGTTCTCAGAACAGAAAAGCCACAAGAATATTGAGCCTGCAGATTAAAAAAGACTAAACACAACAACAGTCAGGCACTACACTGAGCTGTTCAAGACATCCATAACTGCACTCATGGTCAGAGGCTATTAAGGAGAGAAATTTCAATCCACACCTGAAATCGTCTCTGTTTTCATTTTTCCTCTTTTGATGTCTGGATTTCATAATTAAGTTTGAATGAATGTATCTTATCAGTGTACTCTATCCAACTTTGCTTGCTTATTCCAGAACACACTAAAGTCAGACGTTTTGTGATCATGATCACTTTTATTATGTAGTTTGCTCAGCAGAAGGATCACTCACAAATTGGGCATGCATAAATCTATATATAAATAGTAAACCAATACTATCACACCAAATATTTAGTAACACCAAAGCTACCAAGAACATCAGGTGTTCTAGTAAACCATTTTTCAGTGCATTTCTCAATTAATGCCTTGAACTACCAAAGTATTTAAGTCTTAACATTTCGTGACTTATGTGGCATTTTTCAAGCATGCCATTCAATTCAAGGTACGTATATTTTTGACTATAACAAAATTATTTAAGTCCCATTGGCAAAGGAAAGCTCCTATAATAGTAGTACAACACTTTGCAGTGAGGTATGTAGTACTAGAAAATGATATATGCACTTTCAGTAGATTACTTCATTAACAAAACATGAGCTCACCTAGCAATGCTCCAGTACTGATGTTATCAGTGGCCCAGATGTTGCTGTGGAAGTCAGCCCAAATAGCAATGTTCTTTATGCAAAGAGGATAGGGAATCCACTAATTTTAATGAGATCTTGCAGTTGGGAGTAAGGAGATTCCCTTCTGCTCTGCATCCTGAGAATGGTTTCCAAATTTTGTGTATGTGTGAGAGGGAGAAATTTCCTATCTTCTCTGAGAAAAGTTCCTTTGTATTTATGTAATGAATGTAATAGAGTACTGGGAAAATTAACACATCAATGGAACAAGGCAATAAACGTAAAAATACCGAAATGGGTGCAACATGGGGAGGAGAGGCAAAAATGGGAGGAAAAAATCCAATTCTTAACTTGACAATGACAAACAAGACAAAATTTCTTTAGTGCCAGAATGCCAGTTTTTTCTCTTCATATTCAAGATCTTTCACAATCCCCCTTCCTTAAAAACCAGGCAAGGGAGGGCTGCAGGGGCTAGGCATCAAGCAAGGGTGTAAAACAGGAACTCCCCAGTAAATGCTGGTTCTGCTGCCAGTGTCTGTGTGGCTCTAACACATGCAGTCTCCCCACCTGCAAACTAGAATAATGCTATTTAACTACACCACAGGACACTGAGGATTTGTGGGCTGAAGTTTGTATCGGCATGCAAGTATTGTACCAAGTTTTTCTGTAGCTAAGCAACTTTGTTATAAAGTCATACAAAATCAGTGCAAGTGGACAAATAGCAGCACAGTGCTATCCCAGCTCCTCCATGACACACAAAAAAAGCCTCACAAAAAGCAGCCAGACAACAAGATGTACTGAAACACCAGTCTGAGTCAGCTTTCAGTGTAGAATATACAAACAATAATGGAACATCATGCTGGACAAGAGGGAGGTCCCACAATGAAATCCTCTGAAATACAGACCACCTAAGTGATTTGCAACAGAATAGTCCCATAGATTAATATTATAATCACAGCTTCAAAGGTCAAACAGGCAAGTTTGGGCACATGCATAAACAAAGCTGTGATTTCTGTAAACGAGACTCAAGGAGAGAATAGCCACACTAAACCAGACTGATAAGAGCACTCTATCAGAAAAAGCCACTAAAGATGATGCTAATTTTCATTGACTACTACTTAAACCAGTTTATCTTCAGGTAAGGAGCCAAATAATCTAACAGATAACAGCAAACTCCATCACCATTTCAAATGAGCATCTGGTTACTAATATCAAGAGCCACACTCCTGTCTCATGCCTCTGATCTCCCACTCCATCAGCTAATCTTTACAACATATGAAAAATGAGCCCGTTGCAAGGAACAGCTGATACAGAGAGAATCGAATAACAAACAATGCAGGAGCTGACGCACCTAGACTTATTGCTCCGAGGGTGATAATACAGAAGGCTTTTAATTATACCATCAAAGCAAGGGAGAAGGTACTAGGAGGGGCTGGCTGCAGATGGTTAAGTGTTAATGAATGCTGGGTTGAGTGGTTTATCAAAAGAAAAAGACTGGATATATATCTGAGAAGGTCACCCTTGAGATGAAAGTTGCAACAGCCATTGTTGGAGCTCTTTAATGAGGGAGGAATGTCAAATGTGTACCCTGTAAGAATCATACCAATTACTAAATGAACTTCAGTTCAATCTAGCAAATGTAATCAAGCACAAGTCATTAAAACACACAGTAAAACTCCCTTTGGTGCTGCCACTATAGTGTCTATTACTGTCTGTGCTCCCATGCAAGGGAGGGGGCTGCTCCCAGTTATAAGCTGTGTGTTAACTGATGGCAGATTTTAGTCCTAATGATGAGGCGTAGAGGGCTCCTCAGCAGAAAGTCGACAATGAGAAGGCTAGAAGAGATATGTGGAGAAGTCAGGGAAAGATCAGCAATTAAAAGAGCAATTTCAAAGAATGCAAATTAATGTGTAAAATTAGCTTCTATTAGCACATGATTCCACAAAATCCTGAATCAGGATGAAAGTGCATAAAGGTCTGCAAGAGTCCTTAGAAAGGTCTGTGCCTGTAATTCCTGACACGCCATTGTGAAATAATAAGCAGTACTAACAGGATTGATGCATGCTTCATACATGGCATTGCTTTGAAAGTGGAGCCCAGAGCTTTTCTTTCCCTTATAACCCCCTCAGGATTTCCTCCCTCAGGGAAATCAACCACTGATAGAGCAAACGTTCCTTGTTTAAAGGCAAAAATCGGACAATTGTTTCAACTGTAAACTAATTAAGAGAGATTACCACCAAGAGCTGGAGCTTCCAACCAGCTCCATACTCCCACTGACAGTGTGATAATGCCAGGCTGGGGTCAAAATCATAAATCTGAAGGGAGCACACACAATGCTTAAAGCCAAAAAGCCTCTCTACTAAGCATGGGATATTGCCACATTAACCTCACCACCTCACAAATAAACTAGCTGAGAAAGAGAAATCCCATGGCCTCTTTCCCTTTAACTTCATACAGCTGTTGACGGAAAATATGAAGGTCTTTAAATAAGCTCAAGGACCTGAGGCTCTCTGTACTCTAACACTAATCCAAGCAATGACACAATAAAAATCTAATCATACCAGCTATTAACCTGGCTCCTGAACTGATACCTGAACTACATCCACTGTGGGCTGATGGGGTATTAGTTCATCTTCCTCCCTGTCCTTCCAAAGTAAATAAATAACAGCACGCTAAGTGCAAACTACGCATTCCACACTTGCATCGTTTCTAACTGATGGCATGTAGCTCACATAGTCCATATAGCCAAACACTCTATCACATTCTTCCTGTCCCCCACACCACGAACTGTGCTCTTACATGAAGCAGCATGCGGTCCAGTTCAAACACAGTGCTGACCCCTGCCTGTCTGCAAGAACGTGGTGCTCTTGTGTTGATACAAAGCCAGTGTACAGATCAACATGAAGAGAAGTCTCACAGCAAAAACTGCCAGACCACCTTTAATGTCTCAAGCATTCCCACTTTTAAAGGAAAAAAAAATAATCCCTAAATCGCATTGCTCATTTACGGGACAGCTCTTGGCTGTAAACTCACTAATAATAAAAGACCACTGTTACACTGGCTCTTCAAAAATCCCAGACACCTTATGACCTTAATTTTTTTTCTTTTTTACACAGTGCTTTTAGCCAAAAAGATCTCAAAGCACTTAGCCAAATGAATGTCCCCACTGTATCCCAGGGCTCCTTTGCCCACCGGTGAAATGCTGCCACCTCTGGGCTGCAAAGCCGCGGTGGCGGTGGCGGCGCCGGCTGGGCCCCCCCGCACCCTTCGACCGCCGCTGCAGAGGAGTGTGGGCAGAGGGGAATCGGAGGATGCTGCTTCTTGGGTGGAACTGCTTCAGTTCTGGCTGAGCAACACCTCAGCAATGGGACCCCAAGAGCTCAAGACGGCACAGGCTACTATGAGGTGTCTCCCAACATGTGCCATGAGCCTTGGAAGACCCTGACCTCCGTTTCCCGCTCAGCGGCACCCCCTCACTATTCCCCTTGCTCCAGTTATGTAACAACCTTATTTAAAAAGACAGGAGGGCAAGATATGCTTTGGCCCCTTGAGGACCTGGCAAGAAAGGACAGGCTACTGCAGTTCTGGTAAAAACTACCCACCATCCATCCTCACAACTGCTGCTGCTGCTAAAGAGACACTGCACCAGGAATAGGAACTACTTTCCAAACAAAAATGTTTTATTGATCTAGTGACCTAAGTTGCTTGAAAGCCTTCTGAATAATAAATATTTTTCACTTAAAACCTTCACCACATGCCATTTTTCTTTGTTGTATTATGTTATTAATGTACCCATGAGACTATAATACAAACTCTGAACCTACTTCTGACAAAAACATGCTGAAAACTTTTTGGTAAAGAAACTAACTTTCATTGAAAGCCAAAGATTAAATCATTTTCTCTAGTATAAAGGGTATAGGTTAGTAGTCAGAACTAAGGATTAATATTTGCTCAAGGTCAGTAATGGTTTACAATAAGCCAGTGTGACCTCCCTGGAAAAAGAGTTGTTTTCTTGGCAACAATGCCATGTTTTAACGTTAATATCTCTTTGGACTTCAATGCTGAAGAGCAAGGGTGCCAATGGCTGCGCAGCTACTTCATTCCATGAACTTATAAAAAATACTTTTTCTCATCCTGCATCAGCTTCCCTATATGAAAAGGAAAACAACAGTAATTCCTCATCTATCCCAGGTCCGAGGAATGCTCCCACATAGGGATGTGGGAGCCACATCACTGGATGCACGTGCGTCCCCCTAGGAGCACACCAGACACAGCTGCTGGTGAAAACACTTCCCTAAACTTGGTTCTAAGGGTCTTCTCTACCATACTGAGTGAGAACAGCTGTAGGAAATGACACAGGGACTGGGCTGCCCACAACACTGCCACCCCTCTTCTCTTTCCCAGTCACTGGAAAAACAGAGTTCATGCAAATATTTTATACTAGACACTTTTATACTAGATACTATTCTGCTAGAATACTATGATTGCTATGTAGAAACTGGGAAAGCAAAAGAGAGAGACCAAAATGATAATAAGCCTGGAGTTTGGTGTGAACAGAGGAGAATACACTGTGAAGGAGGGCGGGGACTGCCAGAGACATTATTAATAGGTTTTACCCTTGAGCTCTGGCAGCTACTTGTTCTATACACAGAGGAAAAGGATTAATCAAGCCTTGCACGTAAAGGTTCTTTCTATGGTCTGCCAAAATATTTAAAGGACTATATACAAAATGTAAGCCTTATTATTATACACATTCAATGTAATCATCTTATGCTACAGTTAAGGCCAGGATGACAATAAAGTAGATTATTGTGTGCTATAACCAATTCAATTCCAACACAACAGGACATGGCTTAGTCACTTAGTTCAGATCTGGTGTTTGAGCTTATTTTTCTTATGTTGGGCTAAACTGTGATTTAAGAGATTTAATCAAGCTTTGGGAAATGCCTTCTTTGCTAAAGAAGGAGAAAGAACTAAAAGTCTGCACCTGGCAACCCTAATAATTTCCAATTTTCAGCTCATTTTGCTTCCTACTTCATGGAAATTCACGTTAGTAAATAATCGTTCCCTAAAATCACCAGGGCTGAAAGGATGACAACACATCAGAGGAACAAGTTTTAAGAAAACAACTGAAGCTGGAAGATTGTATAGAGGCTACTGAAGAACAGCAGCTCCTGCTGATCCCTCCTACATCAGTTCCCAAAGGGCTAAGCAGTAGACATATGATATATTTTTTTTAATCAAATAATTACAGTAAATGCATGGGAAACAGCGAAACTGAATACTAGGTCAAAGCTGCAGGTCACTAGCAATATATAGCTTAAACACAGCAAGGCTGACACAATTTCTTCATGCCACCGGCTTGGACTCAAAGGCAAACAAAACTGTACTCAGCAGCGTGAGCTTTGCTTGACAAGGTTCTAAAGACCTGCTGCACCTTCCAGGTGAGGTGGGTCCTACTCAGAATATATGATCTGAAAAATTTGGGAATTTAAGGTAAGGGCATACCTTTGGGCTACTAAAATACATAGGCAAAAAGAAATTCTTCCTCCCCCAACCTTAAATTGCAAGTAAAAGTGTAAGCAAAAAAACCCTACAAAGTTGAAATAAGTGTAAATGTTTCCCTTGTATTTCAAAGGGCGGAGGAGAAGAATGAACTGAAGCTGTCACACATATCCTTTGGTTTCCCATTGTGAGTTACTGTCCAGGTACCTCATAAGAATCACTTACTTCTGCACCACCAGTTTACTACAACTAAAATTCTCTCTTTAAACCTGTCACTGTGCACAGGCCATAGCTGATGACTCACTTCCCTTTCCTAGGATCTTTGCCTGACAAGCAAACGGGCTCTTCGTGATAGAAAGTGCATGTTTGTGAGTCCTTTTGTAGAAGAAATATGTATTCAAAACAGTTAACTTTCACCAGACTGAAGAACAACTTGAGAAGAGCCTGACAGCAGGTCTTTAGGGTTAGAAGGAAGAAGAGAAGCAGAGAAGAAAGAAAAGACATGTTAGAGAAAGCAGTATCTGGCTCCTACTAAAACTTAGTCTAGAAAGCAAGAAAACATGAGCTCTGAGTCCAAAGATGGGAAAAATTTAAGTGCTATAGTTTAAATCTACTCAAATCCAGCCCATATAAACTCAGCCCTTCTGCCATAAACCTGGCAATGCTCATTTCCTTCGTTTACTGTAAGCGAATTATACTTTGTTCCTTCTCCTTGAGGGTCTTGTAGCTTCCTTAGCTGATGCTTTGACCTGTGGGTTCTTTTTATTTTCCCCTGGCAACTATTGCTTCTGCCTCAGTTTTGATTCAAAATAAGATTTTACTACCGTATCTATTCACATCTCAATTCCACTGGAACCTGGACACTTTAGCACTTGACACAGAAACTACTCTTCATCCCGGACAAGATCTCAACAACTGCAAGTGTCAAATATTTAATTAGATAATGAGAACAGCTTTATCACAGGCAGAAATTAAAGTGGGAACAGAACTTGGCTCTGCCATCACTGTGGAGGGAACCTGGCTGTGACTGCCAGGTCACAGGCTGCTCCACATCTTGGCTGTGCTGAAAGGGTACATAAAAGAAAAATACGTGTTAGAGGAAATTCTGCTAAGGAATCAGCAGTCAGACTTCATGAATCCTGCTTTCCTACATGAAAACAGAGGGGTTTCTTGACTTGGTTATACTGAAGGCATGACTCAGCCTGTGTATTCAGATACATTCTCAGAGACATTTTAGCTTGGATTTAAGGCAACATCAACCTTGAGCCATGAGATTTCAGGACACAGAGAGCCTTCAGAGGTTGGGACATCAACTTTAGGGTACATCCCAGTTCTGCAGTAAAAAAATACCACAGGTATTGACAGGAACATCATACAAGAAATACAGATATACTTCCACTCTTTTCTAGTTTAAAAGAACCTATAGTATATATCAACTGATATTTTGACAGCATCAAACAAGAACTTCATTAAAAGAATGCCTTAAAATTAGCAAGTGTAACATTTTTTTTTGCAGAGTGACAGCAGAATTAAAAGCCAAAGGAGAATTGAAGTCAGACTGAAGCCACTGACAGACATCTCTCATCTTTTCAGCCCAAAAGAACTTCATGATTAATTCTTTTAATAGCTAACTGACATTTTACAAAACACCATTAGAAATACCATGGAATGATGAATGTAAGTATCAGGGGGGGAAAAAAGGGAAAAAAGACTAGACACAGAAAACTATCGTTACCACAAGATGACCTTAACAGCCACCCAAAGTCCGAACTTGCATTTTTAAAACAAGTAATTACAGTGGTTACAACCACACTGGATTAGTTTCTGGTTAAACCAGATTACTCATGATTTAAAATTTCCAGACTTGTTAATAGCTATAACAGAAGTGGCTGCTTCTTATTACTACAAGAAACTGAACTTACATCTAAAACGCTTTCAGAAAGATGCTAAAGTTGGAGCTCTATAGCATTAAGTCCAGCTGAACAAAAACATACACTGCACTAAGGACAGAGCTGGATTTCCAAAAATCTCTCTCACCTTTCACCAATTAGGAGCACCTGAGTAAAAGATTAATGCTGAGCTGGAAGAATTTTACTGCTTTGGAACAGTGATCATACAGCAATTAGAATACTGCAGAAGAAAATCCTGGTGAATCAATGCAGCGAGATGATACTTTGAGCAGGTTTCCTTCCTTCTCTGGAACAGTTCCTGCTGACTGAGAAACTTCACACACATTAGAGTGAAGTTTCTCACTTCAGCACATGCTAAGGTGGGAGCTGCCTGTATAAATAAGTAGGTGAAAAAACTCAAACGAACAATAAAAACCCTCCAAAACCCAAAACACATTCTTGAAGGACAAGCTGTCTGGACAACTAGTAAAACACTGCTCATCTGTGTATTTTCACAATTTCAATATTGTTATTTAAAATTTCTAGCTGCAGTTATAAAGTTCAATTTTTGGCCAAAATTACCATGTATATTATTGCTATGACAACCAGCACATTACTTGTCTGGAGATAGAGTAGCTTCAGCGATGAAATAGATAGGAGAAATGTCATTATTCTACACTTCAGTGGTCCCTCATAGTGAAAGCAGCAGGAAAGATCCATTTTCAGCACAGATCCCAAGCTGGTATTGAAAAGCAAGTTAGAAGACAGCAACTGAAGCCTCTGTTGTTTACACCACCTGGGGCAGTGAGTTAAACCTCACAGCCTAGAAGCAATAAACTGGCCATGGCAAGTACCACAGCTCAGATGTTCCATCATTTGCTCTTAGAAGAGCTCTCTGTACAAAAACCAGAGTGGCAACAAATCCAATCCTTGTCCTTTGCAAGGCTAAATTCATGGTAGGACAACTGCCTCATCTTGAAACATTTAGCCTAACAGAAAGAAAAAGAAAATGGGTAGTGGATGACCTGAAGATTATCATTTACGATATTACATCAACCTCAGATACTATTAAAACAAAACAACTTCTATTCCCTTCTTGCTTGGAAAAGACTGGGACCATTCTGTCTGTGGTTGTAGACTGTTTCAGTATTATCCAACTGCATCAACGAAACTAGTGTCAAAATTAAGTTTTAAATGGCTTGAGGTTTATAGGAATTAAAGAAGGAAAAATTAAATTTGAAACTCTGCTTGTTTACTAGCACTAATTAAATATGCCAGATTTCTGGGCAAGCTTCCTAGCCTGTGGCTACTACGTTACTGGCTTGTAAAACAGTCAACAAGTGCATGAGTACAAAGCACAAATACAATAACAGAGATTTCGTGTACAGTCCTGCCCTTAGTTCACAAAGAAAAAAATGTATTAGAACCAATCTGTAACTATAAAGACCTATGCTAACCCTCTAGACTACATTAGTAATATAAAAAATGCTCAAGTCTACAATGGCTGCTTTTGCAGAGACAGTTAAAAAAAGTAGATGCAGAGAGAGGCAAGAAGCAATAAGCACAACAAAAATGAACAGAAAGCCTTAAAAAAACAGTTTGCTTCTAAAAATTCCATGCTTCAGGGCTCTGCTCTCAAAATAATTTTCTATTAAAAATAAAAGGGAGTTTTAGCAATGCAACAGAAGAGGTGGGTCTGATTATTCACACCACAGAAGCTGCACTCTTCACAAATATATTTTATAATCTAGACCTCAGTAGAAAATAGCTTTATTCTGAAGAGCTGGAATTGCACATTTAATGGGAGCATGGACCATATCTCTAAGCATACAGTCACTTACACTCTGTACTTTTAAGACAGGTAATATCTTTGTGTTCATTTTAAAGAAACCAGCATAATGAGCTCATAGTCTGTGAGGAAACTACAGCAACCAAGAAAAAACAAATTGAAGCCAATCTCAGAAAAAAAGGAGTCTCTGGAGACATAACAAAATGCAATGGTACCTGTATCATCCCTAGGTAGGTAGAGAAAGAAGAAAGAGGAAGAAGAGCCCATGACCTAAACACTGTTCTCTGCACACCCTTCTTTCAGGAAAAGCTCCCCATTTACTTTTTGTGGCTGAAGCAGCTGTTTCTACAAAAGCAGCAAACAACTCTTAATGAAAAAACACTTGAGGACAATTTGCTGCCTTGACAGCTTTAACATGAACAGCCTTTCACAGCAACTCAGATTAATGTGTGTTCCCACTGTACAGTAGTCTTGCTCAGCTTTAAGGAAACCAGGAATTATGCTTCAATAAAAACTCAGCCACGCAAATATTCTGCTGTAAAAAGAGGCATAAACATATAACTCTCCAACTTCCAGAATCACGTACATGAGGCAAAGGGAAATAATATAAAAATAACTAGGTTTTTGTTTATATGTCAGATTTAGAAGAGCAATTCCAGAAACTAAATCGCTTCCACAGAGGCATTGATTTAATTAGTCTGCATAGCATGCTTTATTTGTGTTCAGACCTCTGACGTACATTGATAAAAAAAGACAAAAAAAATACATAGTGGGCACACACAAAATAATTGCCTAAACTTTTTCTATGCCAGATGCAAGTAGGATTTCTCAAACACACTTTCATGGGCTCTTCCCTACACGCAAATGATCCTTTTTAAATATACACAAACTATGTATGTTTTCAATTAAAAACATAACTGTATCAATTGGATCATATATTTTTGCAAACCAGCCAAAAATCAAACACAAACTGACGCCATGAAGGAATTTCTGGAAGTACATACCATACTACAGTTCTACCTCTGGCAACAAGAATCACCTCACATTTTAAAACAATGCGAGAACTGATAGCAGTGCACAAAAACATGCTGTCATTCAGCAATGAAATAACTACATTAATGAACAGTACTCAGAATCCTAAAATCGCCTAAGTGGTCAAAATCTTGGTTTAGCAAATAAGTCAAATATGATCAAGTAACAGGAGAAGACTGGCTTCTTACTTTTTGATAACTGTTAATCTCAATTTTGAGTCTTACCGTTCAACAGGATGACAACATGCATTCCTCAGAGATGTGAACAATGGATTCTCTTCATGACACAAACAGTGGCAGGGAGGGTGGCACTTTTGCTTAAGATAACAAACAGGACTACAAAGAATGGGCTCTCATACACTTTCCCCCCCTCACTGTATTTTGATCCCCATGAGTACAGACTTTACTTGTCCTTCCTCATGCTAGATTTAAAAGCCAGAACATCCCAGAATTTTGGGAATGAACATTCAAGTGTGAGTGTAAACAAAATATTTTTCACTTTTAGAGACAATGTACAAGTTCAAGCCAGTGCCTACCTTGAATGAATACTTCTGAAGCTCACCAATTTTTCTGCTCTTTATAACCTCATCAAATCCTCCCTACGCATGCTCTACCTAGGAAGCAGGGATCAACAATTCTGACAAGCAGATTTACACAGAGAAGTCAGATCAGCCTTTTCAAAGACACAGGCCCGACATCTTTCCTTCCATATGCTGCAGTTCTCCTTAACTCTCCTGTGTGCACAGCACACACAGCTGGTGGTGGCCTCACATCACCTTCCCAAAACCCCTGATCATTTCAAGCCTTTGGAAGTTGAACGGCTCGGTTCAGCTTTTATCTCTTCATCATACAATAACTTTTCAGGCACTGCTCAATGATAAAAATATTTACTGGCTACATGTCAGTGTATCTAGAACTTAGGAAACAGCCATATCCCTAAGATACCTAAGACTCTGGATATTTCCACTGAGACATAAATTAACACTCATGGCCAATTTTTTTATTGCCATTGGAAGAACAGTGAAATCAGCAGAAGATATGCAGGCATATGGCAGGTAGCAGACTGAAGCCTTCCAGAAGTCTTGACTGGAACTTGTGAGTCACTTCCACTGTGAATACAACATGTTTTCAAGTAGGAAAATTAAGAAGTCAAAGCACACAGTGTCAAAGTGAAATGAACTTTTAAATTATTGTGCTGCAATTTGCAATTATCTTTCTATCACTCATACTCAGTACTAGACACCTTTCTCATATGGATGCGTTCATATCCTTTCATCCACTGCCTCCAAAATAGTGAATCAATCAATTGGAATTTCAAAACATAGAAATAAAGGAGCAGGTAAAGTGACAGACTTCTTTGCAGCAGGCTACTGAACTGCAAGATTATTTCAGCTCTGGAGTTTGGCATTTCTGCTGTTCATGGCATTCTTGATTTACAGGTTAATTGCAACGTTGTTTATGCACGTAACCTTTGTGAGGCCACCATTTAGTAGGGCAGTATCCCCATCCTTTATTACCATAAGCTATCACTCAGAAAATATTCCCTCTTTCTGTTTATGGACAAAATGGTCATTTAAAAAAGTGAAGAAGCAGATCATACACAGCTGCCCAAATCAAGTTGGAAGATGTTTTACAACAGATTGCTTGCAAAAATAGATATCATGTTTTTAAAATGTTTAGGAGAAATGAAAGCAGTTAGTCTTTGGAGTGATCACTTTCTAAAGGGAATTACTTTTCTACTGTGAAAATAAACTATTTGAACAATTATAAAAGATCATACTCTTGTTTAATATTTGTATTCTGCTGGATCCTGAAAGTGCTGACCAAAGCTGTATATATGGGTAACAAAACCACAGTTCACATCATAGAATTTAAAAGCTGCCATCAGGTGGCCAAACTGGAAGTGGAAAGCAGCAAACAAATGCAAAGACTGAAGAAACATAAACATCACTTTTTCTCCTTTATGCAGAACAACACGGACCTGACAAAGCCCAGATGGTATTAGTGTTTCTGCAGCAGGACTGGCTCCTCCTAAGGAATCCTTCTGGTGCTTCCGCAGGATGCACAAGCCCCGGGGCTGCTCCCCCCTGCCCAGCGGTGCTGCTGCCGGCTGGGCCGTGGCATTGCTTGGGTGTTAGCTCAGGTGCATCACTCGGCCCTGCCAAGACTCAAGCCAGCATTTGAAAAACCAGTTCGTATGCATGCAGGGAGTCACCAATCTACAGATTCGTGCACACTCAGGAGGAGTGGCTTGTTAACGCAAAAGAAAATATATTTAATTTTTCACTGCATGCCTAATGCCTTTGTACAATTAAAAAAAAAAAAGGAGAATTAGTACATTGAAAGGGAATTAGAGACAGTGGAGTGGTAAGAATAGCCGTGCATAACAATGTCACACAAAATACACTACACAATAGTAAATACTACAGGTGTCTGACATGCAGAAATGCAAGTGCAGAATCTGAAAATCTGGGTTCAAACACGACCTGTAGCTCATGCTGGATGAGGTGCTAGATGAGCTGCTTCCTGCAGGTCATTTTAACAAGCACTGTTCTGACTCAAAGTGTGGGAAAGCCAACAGTTAATACCCCGTACTCAGAGCAGCATTCTACATTTACACTACTGACATAAATGTTCACAAGTTATGTCCCTATGAGACACAAGAGTGAGATTGCATTCATTTTAAAAAGCAAAGAAAGTATGAGACACTAAGTGGATTTCTCAAGGCTACAAAGCCAAGTAGAGAGGTGAGATCTCTTTGTGTAATAATTACAAGGCATTCTTAATGCAATCAGGTGATAACACACCAATTCAGATGTAGTTTATCCCTTCCAGCACCAGATCTCCTGGAGAACTCTTCCTCTGTAAACACAAAGGTTGCTTATTTTAATGGTTCTCTACAACAAACAGATTAACACTTTTTTTTTTTTTTTCAAAGAGTAGAACAGATTAGGAAGAGGTAAGGTCTACTTAAGAGACTTAAAGACAACTTTTCTGCAAACCCTGTAATTCAACAGTTGTCTAGGCCAAGAGAAGTCATTTTTTACTGCCACACATGAGGTTATCCCTATCATATATGAAGGCCTGGAATCTACATAATATCCCTAGTATTATAACACTTTTTTTCAAACAACTATCAAGGACATTAAAAAAAAAGTTGAAGTGTGTTTGTTTCTAGTATGCTTCCTTCATATAATAACATAAATCAGAAAACACATAGAATCCTGTGTTCTAAAGCTACACTATGATGGGGTACATCTAAAACAAACACATGCAAAGGACATATTTCTTAAATCTGAAATAAATACTATTTTCTCAAAGCGTAAGATAGAAAAACATACCAGCAATCACCAGTTTGTCTCACTGATCTATACCCTCAACAGCCAGAGGCTACTTTTAAGTATGCTGACTTAATATAGGAATCTGAATTGTATAAATCAATGTCTCAATTAACATTTTGTTTAGGAAGAGTTACTGAAGAAAAATAGAATGTAATCATTTGCTAGCACAGTGGCTCCAGAGGTCTGGGAGTGTGTGCAAGAAGAATGGGGCTGAATGTGGGAAGGGTCCATTATTCTTTCAATAGCGTCTGGTGCTGCAAAGTATGTACTTGCATACTTTCCTACTGGAAAAGCTTAAGTCTTCAGTAGCTCCTTGGTCTGGGAAAATGGCAGGCACCCAAATGCAAACCCAGGGATCTAGGAACAAGATCTACCTGAAGAACAATATTTTTGAAGTGGCCTTAGAAGTGAAAAATGGCCATAAAAAGTCTTATTCCCAAGGTATTTTATTCCTTCTTCTGGCTGCTGTTTGTCAGGTGCTGTTCCCCACACACATCCTCAGCACATTCTAATGCAAGGATGGAGAGAGGGCCTCTCTGAAAATAATCACACTTGCTGAAAGACCAGCCCTGCATAAATATCTCTAACAACAGTACAAACAGAAACCAGACTTCTTGCCCAATACTTTAGTTGAAATTTATGGCACCATTGGTCATGATTCTGTTATTACTATTCTACCTGGCTAAGGCTCAAAGTCACAGAAGTGGGAATTTCAGAGATATATTCAGAAATAATGCAGCTCATTTGGGGGAAAAAACCAACAAAAAAAATATACTTAGTTCTACAAATGCTGTACGAACACATCAGTGAACAAAGCTATATATTACACATATATGTACACATATATGAACACGTACCATAGAGATGGGACAGAGAAGTTAAAGACACACATGGCTTCTGAAATTATATTTAATGCTACACTTTGGGAATCATAAACCAAAGGGGGGGGGGGGGATCAAAGAGAATAATAGAAGAGAGTCCCTGGTGCTCTTGCAAATATCACCAGCTGTTGGATGATTTATATGCAAAAAAAACCTACAAGTTGAGCTTTAACTTAAATTTCCCTGCTTTTTTACTGGTTTGCTTTCATCCCTCAGAGTTTAATTAAAGTCCATCAGCCAAATTGTTCTGTCTGAAGGACCTAAATTATTCCTTTTTTCAAATCTTCCTGCACTGACTGACCCAGATTTTTTAAACTCTTGAGCTTCCACCAACCTGATTATGAATACACACACACATACACACACATTTTTCAGAAGGTTAAAGAATTTCAAGATGATCAACCCAAGAAATGCCAACAGCCGCTGCTGGCCGATATGCAGGTATGCAGGTACAGGCAAGTTATACTTAAAATGAGTAACTGGCAAGACACAGCATTCTATATTGCCAGTTCACATGTCAAGATCTAATAGCCATCTCCTCTTCATTCTTTATACAGTATATAGTATTTGGTGACTGGGGAAGGAGAATTCCACAAGAAATCTCCAAGAAAAGTGGATAAGCAGTTTTACTGCTTGTAAAAGGAATCTCTATCTCATCTTCTCTAGCTGGGGAAATGGTGCAATAAATTTGATGAAGAAAGGAAGGATTTAAAGCCAGAGAAAATTAGGATTTCTCAAAGCAGAAACATACAGAAACATGCTGCCCTTAGGAATAGATCTCTGCTATTTACTTGATCTACTGGAAGAACTCCTGGGGAGCACGTCTTAGCAAGAGAAAGGAAAGTTTGCTATGCTCTTCATTTCCTGTGTAATTCCAGAAACTGCCAGCACAATGGTGTTTGGGGAGAACCACACTACAGCTATTCAACAGGGAATTCAGCATTGTATTCTGAATGAATGGAAACATTCTAAAAGATATATATTTGCTGCAACTAAAGCAGAATGCAAACCCAATAAGAATGTGAGCCCACATACACCTTCAATCAGCTAATTGTAAATTGTGAGTCTTTCCATTATGACTTTCACAATATTCTTTGCAGTGCGAAACATCACAGTAAATCACCCAGGTTAGAGTTCACAGGAGCCACGAACTAAGTGCAATAAATCAGCACTAAAAATATTATGCAACTGCAAGTTCAACTGATACCAAGTGTAGCTAATTTTAACGGAGAGGCTACCACTTTTATGTGTCCTTGCAAATTAGTGATTTGGGATCTTGGTGACCAGGATGAAGGAAAGGCTCTCTGAAATCTGGATTTCTTGGAATAAACTAGATTAATGGTTCCCTGCAAAAATCTCAGGGGTATTTCCCTCCTGCCCACTGCAAAAACCCTCTGCTTAGCATGACAATTTAAAGGACTAAAAATGCATCAGTAACACAGAACAGTAAGGGAACCACAAACTTTGGCTGGACTCCTGAGCCAGGACCTCATCCCCAAGCAGAATTAGACCTTTCAACTGAAGAGGAACAGTCACATGCCTCATTTCACCCTTACTTTGCTTTAAACTAGCCTGTTTCCTCCCCCCCCATATTCCACATTGGCTGATAAATTCCCCAACGGCGGGTGTTAACTAACTCTGCATTCCAGTCTGCTCTGCGTCATGGAGTTCCACATCTCACTGATGAGGAACACATGGCGGACATGTGGTAGGGGAGAGCCTGACAGCACTCACATAGGCAGGGATAACTCCTCTGACCTTTGGCTCTTTTTCTCTCTGTACCATCCCAACTGCACAATGAGGAGTCTGTGCCCCTCTGTCATGTACCGGTCACTCTGGGATCACTGGACACATTGATTGGACACACTAACACTGCACACACTAACATTTCAACAGGCAGCTACACTGAAATACACATTATGGCTAAAAATGTATGTTGAAAGCAAGCAATTGATCGTTCTGTGTCTCTGCCCTAAGCAAATCATCCAGAGGTACTTTTAGACCATACAGGTTACATCTGGATCAACTGGGGTATGTATGTCACAAAAAGAACTGGTGATGACTATGCTTCCTCATCATCTCTGTGAAATAAGATAACTCACAGCCTTGCTAAAAGTACACAGTGGCAACTGTATTAAAGTATTAAGATGTCTTTCTAAAATGAACAGATCATTTATCATCTTTTCAAGACCCAAGCCTGGCTTGGAGTAACAATGAGCTTCAGCTTCAGTGTTGTCCAGCCTGAATGACTCATGCAGAGTACTACATATACCAAGTCACATGGGCTCGAGGGTGTCCAAGCAATAGTCATCCCTTCCTCCTTCAAAAAAAACCTCTGAAAAGTAAAACTAAATCACAGGCTAAGTGCTGGTCTGAGACCGCCGCAGACAGACAGACAGACAGACAAATGACTAATGACAATCCATGCAACATACATTTACTGCCAATTAGAAACCAAATGCTGAGCCTCAAGCTCTCTGCTTTTAGCCCTATGTGTACTAGAACACTGGCAAGAATCTTGCAGCAAAATGAAAGCCATTGCCAATAAGGCTTTCTATAACTACATTCAATAGAAGTTCCTGCTAATATTCCAGATTCTGAGATTCATGACCTCTTACCTGTAACAAGCTGTCAAG
This sequence comes from Dasyornis broadbenti, assembly GCA_013397935.1. Taxonomy (NCBI): domain Eukaryota; kingdom Metazoa; phylum Chordata; class Aves; order Passeriformes; family Dasyornithidae; genus Dasyornis; species Dasyornis broadbenti. Next base: position 8,210,941 of record VZRN01001083.1, on the reverse strand, counting down.
ACACAGCATGACCCTTCTTTTATACATAGGACCTGGATATGCTGTACATTCCTTTCAACCTCCTGCCAATGAATGAATAAAATAACATGGCAGCAACAAAACAGAATAAAATCCTGTGGAAGCAACAGTATTAAAATCAGTAAAAGCACTGTTCTTTAAAATATAAAGGCAATGTCTCACTAAATGCTTTTATACTATGCTCATGTTTATTGTACAAGTGTAACATATAAAAGCACCAAATTAAAGAGTTTTTGTTATACTTGGCTACATTAATTTTAGAAATAGTAAATAATTCAAAAAATACTCAGTTTCTAAAGTTGAAGGCTACAGTCATCCCCAACAAATTTACAGGAAAAGCAGAGCAAGCTGAGCAAAGTTTAAATGCATAATAAAAAGGGCAAACTTTTTGAGAAAATGAATGCCTTTTAGTTACAGCTGCTACTCTTAGTGAACTGAGAAACTAAACACGCATGCAAAACATACTCGGCATCCTGAGAACATCTACTCCCAACTCATGTCTCAAACAACTCATGGGTCAATATATTTTCCTGAAATGTTCAGTAAAATCCTCTTTTCTAAAGAAATATGATTAAAGCTACACCAGCATTTTTAAAATGTGGTTATAGTCTGAGAAGTTAGTGTGTAAAAGTCACACCCTTTTATTCAATAGACTTAGTTCCCCTGTTTTGATTCAGTCCGATCTGCCCACTTTACTGGATAAAATAACTTTTTACAGCTTTCTAAATTCCTGTTAGTACTGTGAAACCAATTCAATTCTGGGAAGGGGAACCAGATTATTTTCTGGCTTGTGCATTTGTAAAAGGATTATTACCTAAATCAACACATACAATTTCTATTTTTTGATGGTGGAGCCAGAAAGAACCTCATTTATTTTCTGGATCCTAGTCAGAAAATTTTATTTTTATTTGTGAGAAGCGCAGACCCGGACTAATTGAAACAGCAGATCTGAATCAACAGAAAAAACATCACTCTATAAAAGTCATATTTTTGTGTAAGAAGTTATATCCAACAACTTTCTATGGTATTTTTCAAAATACCACTTGAATGCAAAGGAAACTTAGTAAGAAAATTTGCTAATAGTGAAACCTCCTGATTTTTCAAAGACCACCACCAAAGCTAGAATGTGTATTCATTCTGTGCACACCTGAGACCACCAAAGTTTTTGCTCCCTGGTCTGTCCTGAACTGCTCCTCAGGATTTTCCTACTGAGTTGCATTATTGCATCACCCACTTCCCTGCCAGTGGCACTGCTTGCGGGGACATCTCCCAAATGCACAAAGTAAAAAGAACCAAGTTATTAAAGTCCTGCTGTTTAATCTATCAGAAGTCATGAAGCTATTTTTGACACATGTGGCATATGGACTACTCAGCTGTATGTCCAGCTGGGCATAAGCTCAGGGTAGTGGCCCCGTTCACCAGCACAGCTGGATCTGGAAGACATCTGCCCATGATCTAGTTTAGGATGCTTCACGCTGTAGAGCATCTGCCTATACCAGTGTCAATCCCAGCTTTTCTAGAAGTAATAGATTTTAAAAGAAAAAAGGAATCACCATAGGAGCAGTACAGTATTTCAGAGATGCCAATTTCCCAAGAACAACAGTTTTAGAGAACAGAAACATTAAGGAAGTTGCAGCGTGTTTATATATGATCCACTTATTTAAAACAAATTATCAGCAGGGAAAAAAAAAAAAAAAAAAAGACAATATCCCAAGGCAACAGAAAGGAAATCAAGTGTAAAGTGTATCAAAGCTATTTCTGAACTCCCATTACCTACCCACTTGGCAATGCTGACTTTTGAAATTATACTACACCATTCATTTTTACTCTCACGATGCAAGGAGAAAAGGAAGAAAAAACTCCCCCATCTTATCCCCTCTTTTTATTAAAATATCTCAAAACCAGATCTGCATTGTTACTTCAAGGTTACTAATGTTAGTACTATATGTATTTATAGATGATGTATTCTTTTCTGTCTGAAGCACATGAGGTAATAAGTAGCTGGAATTGTCACGGTGATTTATTAACATATTCTCTAGGAGAAGCCCTGCACCTGCATCTGTGCAGACAGAACACCCACGAAGGCTGAACTCACCCCTACACAGCCCACAGGATCTTAAAAGGAAATGCTCCAAATTTAGACCTGCTCCAACAGGTGTCTTTTACTGTTTCACTTTGTATGACCATAAATATCAGAGGTGGAGCAAAAAAGCTCCCTGTCCATTGTAATTGTGCTTTGAAAACAAATACCTTTTCCCCCTCCCAAAGCAGAGGCAGCAGCTATGGAATTCTCATCATTTCCTCACTCCTTCATCCTGTCAAGACCCAAGTCAGAGAGATGTCACCGGCAAAACCAGACTCCAGGGATGAGCACATAACTTTGTTTTTTTCTCTTCAAAGGGCTCTAAGCTGGCTCTGAAACTTCCCCAAACTGTATTTCTTTCATTCTAGTATCTCATCTTGCAGCTATTTGCCAAAGTGAATGACATGCACAAGCTGTTCATGGCTTTTTATAAGCTCTCATTACCCAAACAGGGAACCATTTCCTTGAAAATGCTTTCCCCAGCAGCATTAGTCTCTCTAGGCACCACCAATAAATTTGTCTTTTGGCCCAGCTTGTTGCACGCCAAAACGTACTTGGATAGATGTATTTGATATTGTTTTCCACTTGTTTACTGAGGGAGGATGCTACCTGTGGGACTTGTCATCAAGGTGATTAACAGCATAGGGAAAATACAAGACAATTTTACCAGCTGAGTTGAAAGCTTTGCCAGACTTGCTCTGGCAAGCAAAGGAGCAAAATCCAGATTTCTTTCTGTAGTGTAACAAGGAGATGCAATCCCAAACCCAAAATGGCTATCCACGACTTACAAAACCACAACACAAATCAAAACAACAAATCTGGAAAAGAAATCCTAACCAAACTGAGAAAGAGAATAACAGGTTACACCATGAGCTTAGAAATCCTACTAAAATGTTCCATTCTGTAACACTTCCATTATTACTAAATGCCTGAGTTAAGAGCAAATAAATATTTAATACTCAAAAGACACTCAGAAGAACGTGTGTTTTCCCCTGTCCCTCCTCACCAGCTGCTCTTTTATGGCAGGAAAGTGAAGAGCATGAAATTCAATGATAGGAAGAAGGCAAAGGTCAGGAAAAAGGTTTTTCTTCAAGGTTTTAAATTAGCGTTCTATAGCTTTGCATGTTTTGTCAACACAACTTCCCTCCTGTGAGGAAGGGAAGCCAAAGGGCCTTTGAATCATTTCTGTATGGGATCTAGATTTTTACCAGGAACAAGATTACTAGCTTTAAAGAAAACCTCTTCTTCCCTCTTACCATTCCTTTCACCACTCCCTCCCTGTCCCTCCTTCCACTCCCCTGCTTAAAATGAGAGAGAAGAAAGAAAACAGAAAAAGGATCTGAAGAACAAAACAAGCACTGGAGCAGTTCTAGAGTTCATGTAACAAGACCACTATAGCCCTTCAAAGGGACCATTAAAAGCAAAATAAACAAAAGCAACACCCTCAAGATGTCTATTGTATTTTACAGAGGAACAAATGAGTGTACTGGAAATTCTCTCAATATCTTGCCACAAAGTCTGTTATTTCATCAAAACAAAGTCTAGGATCAAGAAACAGCCAACATGGCAGCTGAAGTCAGTCATATCAAGTGATCCATGAAGAAAACGAGATTAGGCTTGCTTTTTTTTCTTTTTTTTGCTCTCCTTTCTTTACTATGATGTATTTAAAAAAAGACTTCAAAGATTGTTTCAAGCATTGCTTTTGTTTCTCACATGAGAAAATCAGGGGTTGAGCAGGTCTAGACAACATAGTGGTTAAAACACCATTAGCTGCCAACACTTTTTCTTCCTAGAGCTCCCACACTTGTTGCTACCCTGGATCTGCCTCAATTGAAATTATTTGATGATTTCCATATATTATTTTGCTTCCCTCAGAGCTTCCCAAAGATGGCAGCTGTAGAACAGAGAGAGCACACCAATATCGACAGTCGGCAGTTCCAGATGTCAGAAGCTCACCCAGGTGCGTACTGGCCCAGTATTTCTGTCTGATGCCTCAAAACACTTTTTTTTTTTTTTAATTCTTTTTAACACATAGCAGATCTTTTTTTGTTCTTCTAGGACTATCCTGGCATCTTTGGGCTTTATTTGGAGGGTGGCTAACAGTTTATATTCTCTTTCATAACTATGCACGTAAGACAGACAGAGAGACACATAGATTTTTATCCCATCTGTATATCATCAACACTCCATTTACCAAATCCCAAACAATTATGGCTCAAGATCTGCTGAAGACAACATAACCAAACAGGTGCTACTGAGGGCAAAGTTTAGCCTGCAAGATAAAGCCTGATTAATTTAGCTACAGGAATGAGAATCCTCTGGTTAGGTGAACCTGTAAAATCAGGGGTCAACTAAGATCACATATGTTACAGCAATTTCTAAGTCATTATACCACAGCCACCCTCTGGTGCCAGGAGGAAGTCATAAAGACAAGCTTGTCACTAACAGTAGATAAAATATTCTTCCCCTAGCCCAAAACAGATCTATTAGTCTGCATGTGCACAAACCCACAGAATGCATCAGTCGTGAATTACCTACTCTGTGCAGATCAGCTGCTGTGTATGTACCAAAGGCTTGCCAGTAGCTTGGTCCCTGCCATGCCAAAGATAAACCCAAGAGAGAGCCAATTGAAACAGGCTGGGACAGGTTTCTTCCATTACAACAGTTAACAGGGCCCACTCTTTATCACCTTCCTTCAAGGATAATCCTTAAACTCGGGCAGAGGAGGTATCATCTTTCCATGGGCACAGAGCATCTCCCTCACATCTGGTAGCAGGATGTTAAGGACAGATTACACAGAGCTGTGGCCTACTGCACACACCAGAGGCATTTTCACAGCAGAGATTTATCTGAGATCAGACCCCAGATGTCCGCATCCTTGACTTAAAAGGTCCACATGGATGAATTCCCAGCTCTCAAATGGCTGTTTCACAGGTGTCTCATCTCACAGAGGTGAAAGTCTGACTGTCAGCCTGGGGCAGACTACAAAGGTTGGCCTCTCAAGGAGCCAGCACAGCTTTGCACAGAACATGTCAGACAACATGTGTCTGAGCAAACTAAACTCACTGTAGAGGGGAGCATAAAGAACAAGTCATCCTTCCTTCTCCTACTAACAGATATGAATTTCACTGTGCAGGAAGCTCAGCTGGTCTGGCATATTTGATAAATTCATCCAAGTCCCCAGTGAAGTTTAATGGCGGATGTAGCACGGTTTTTCTAATGAATCCTTTGGGGCCTGGAAAGACAGCTGAGGTTTTGTGTCTTATACGCAAAAGACGATCATGAAATCCTGAGAGCCTCTCATGTACACTCTTCAAGTTCCTTTGGGACTCAACCAGTGAGACTAGCATTTCATTTACGGACATAGGTCTAACACTTCACAGTCTTTGAATCTAAACTGTATCTGACCTATCACAATATAGGTTTCATTTCAAGAAAGAGTTACCTTTTCATGTATTCCTTCTCTTTCTCCGGATTTTTTCCCAATAAAGGTATAAGACAAGCCTATCAATTGGTTCTAATGATGTAACAAATAATAAAATACTGCTCCCTGAATATTGCAAAAGCAGCTTTTCCTCTTCCCCTTTTCATCCTACTTTGTCTTTAACCATCGCTCCTACTACACAATTATTTTATCTCATCTCAACTTCAGTTTCCATTACAAGGACTCGTGAGCTTACTTCTGAAGGATGGATCTTTTAATGACAAGTTCTTCATCCAAGTCAGCTTCATTAGCCATGAAGAGCAATCTTTTTCCTGTGTCATCCACTCCAATGAAGTCGCGCTGCTCCACTGAAGTAGAAAAATCAAACACAATCATTATATAACCCTGTTTTAATGCAGGCTGGAAAGACAAATGGGACCACTAACCACTCCCAAAATATGAAATCCAACTATCCCAGCAAATGCATGAATTTAATAAATATTGTGGGTAAGTTTTTCAACTTCTTTTCAGTTGGAGTAGTTGATATATATCATGGCATTCAAAATACCGGCCCTGAAAGGTTTTTGCATCCTTTTATGAAGATGCCAACTACAGGTCCTGACATGCAACACTCCATCTTGAGCTGTGTTTTCCTTTTCTCTCTTTTAAATTTTTTTTAAATAAAAAAACCCTGCTATCTGAATTAAAACAACAACAAACCCAAGGCAAGCAGTGAGTTCTTCAAATCCAACTGCTTCTTTCTCATTAGAAGTCACTCCATATTAGAATTAGGTGGTCTGAAGAGGATTATGATTTCAGTTAAGACATCAGTCTTTTGCAACTCATCTATTTCAGAAAAACACCAATACATAAATCACTAACACACATAAAAGTATAGATTCTAAGACTTCTACCATGGATGTTCCTGGGTGGGTTAACTTGGCTTAAATATCTATTTATAAAACTGCCAACCAGGAGAATACCTAACACTCACACGTATTATTGTGGCAATCCCCATCTCCTGCAATCAGTGACTGCACATTAACAGGGACTTTGGCCTACTGAAATGTAAATTATTTTAGAACAGTTTTCCACAACATCTGGATACAGTGGTGACAGCTCATTCTAATTTGCACTCTTTGGTTGAGCCATCACTCTGGTGGCAGCCATATACTGATCTTTACAGACACAGGCTGTACAAGAAAGCCACAGTACAATTTTAACAAAAATATCTTTTCTCCCACTAAATACTATTATTTTGGGCCAAACTGGTGCATATTTAATTTCTTAAGTTCTAAGCCTTTAACCACACTGGAGTAACAACATACCCTAGAAGTCGCTAATTCTCTAAGATCTTTTTCAGACAAACTATTTTTAACTTTATTTTTCCCAGTTCAGGCCCATCCCTGGTTTTACTTCTACCTGTTCTTTCAGAGTTACCTGTTCTTTACAGAGTTCACTGTACCACTGTCTATGCAACTGTTGGAAGTTCTCCCATGGAAGTCTTTAATCCAAGTGATCAAGCATACCCTCTTCAGAAAACTCCCCAACCCTTCTCAGAAATTAATTACACAGAAAAGAAGTACAAAAATAGACCTGAACATCTAACACTATGATAAATTAAGTACAATTACGATAAAGCTTACTTGCTGTAAAAACTCAGAAATAAGTCTTGAAAGCAGTGCCAATTCTCATTCTATGGAGGGCAATGAAGTCTGAGATTAGGGGCTAATGAACCCTCACCTCCACCACCTAACTGGGGTCTCCTGACAGGCTGGAAATACAACAGTGACTGACCGTTCTCCATCAAGGTACCAACGCTTCTCTCAAAGTTCAGGTCCTGCCTGCCCATCTCCTGGCTGTTCTTACAGTAACATATTACACTGCTACAGCAAAACTCAGTGCAACAGGAAAAAGGGTAAAAACCCCAAACTTGATGAGAACAGGACCAGGTATATGGCTGACACCAAGCCGGTTTCTCTTGCTTACGTGGATAGATAAGAAACAAATGGTGAAACCATGAGAGTGCACTGTGGGATTTTTTGTAGCAGATGCCAGGTCAGGTTTTTCATTGTACACTGGCAATAAATAGCATTACTTTTGTAATCCAAAAAAGACAAAACTTACATACTAAAATCAATTACTCAGAGGTACAAGAGTGCTGTTTCAAATCCCACTGGCCTCACTTAGCAAGGCAAAAAATGAATGGAAGAGCAGACATGTAACTAGTTTACAAAATCCCTACAAGGAACTACGAGAAAAATGTTTAAGTGACAGTAACTTAACAAAATCATTTAAAGTATAAAAATGAAATGCAGATGTGTTTTGCCTCCTCACAATGGATAAATAAGGACTTGACACTGCTATTGCAATTTATTAATTATCTTACAAATTAGATACCCATCAATTTTAATGGCTTTAATGATCTAAAGAAATCACGACATCACAAGAGAATGTTAAGCACTTTAGTGACAAGAAGAAATAATTTTCAGTCAGATTTTCTAAAATGCTTTTTAATCAATCATAATTAATTGACACTTGAGAAAAAGACACCTTTGGTTAAAGATTCAGTATCCCCACCCTTTCAATAAAAAGGAGAGGATTTCACATGATGCAGCCTTCAAGACCACCAAGAGATCTTCTGGCAAACACCAGTGATGACATGCTTGCTACTTTCAAGGCAATAAAAATAAGCAGGAAAGAGTCACCATCCCCATCTTTTCTGCCCTTCTTTACACACAGAAAGGTTCAGACACTAATTTTCACTCAGTCTCTTGCAGGTCACCTTTAAGCACACAGCTCAATTCTGGGTATTTGAATTCCTGACACTCTCTGTTTATTTGAGTTACTACCATTGACTAGCACTTTCATGTTGTGTTTTTTTTTTTTTTCTTCATTTTTTTATTGCCATGGCTCTCATTGCTCAATTTAAAAAGCCAATGAAATTATTATTGTCAATATATGATCCCCTACATATAAAACCCAATGAACTTGACCCTGTAATTTGCAGCTGAGTCAAGCATTGCAGGAAATTATAAGTATGAATTTATAGCACTTAACACTGCAATTCATGCTAATTTAAGAACTGTTCTTTATATCACAGTTCTTGAATGTTCAATAATACCCCAAAAGCAACAATTTGGTATCAGATTCCATGACATATGCGAAATAAAATCTTGTTGATCCTCCTCAAAAAATGAATTGCTTTGTAGAAACAATGAAAAAAATAAAGCTGCAAATAAATCTAGTGGCTCGTCAGGAGTAAGGATCCATTTCTTAATACAAACACTTGAACAGTGCAGTGCAAGTACAGAGAAACCTGTATGTGTCACAATTTAGAGAAGCTAATAGTGCCATCTACTATGAAAAACTGCCTAACATATTCCGTGCTAATCTCTTGTCTCAGGTGCTTATAAGCTTCACCAAGTTTTAACTGTCTGGGATGAAACTTCCAATACCAGGTGCCTGCCTTAAGTGGAAAATTTGAAAAACCAGCAAAAACTATTCAGCTGGTTCTAAGGCTCAAGAAAAAAACACAAGTGTTTTGCATAAGCGGAAATGGTTTGGTGTCCCTTTCCTTGAAAAGCTCTAATCAATCTTTGAAAAACAGCAAGTTCACACCTTCTCTTCCTTCTCAAGCCTTCTATTTTTGCTGCAAAATTTTCTGCATATTTTATTTTTAAGGATAGGTTGCTCCAATTCCTCAGCTTCTAGGATCAAATAGCAGGTGCTACCTAAGGTTTTCTGTACCATCAGGTGGTACAAGCAAAGCACACAAGCCTCATGGCTGCATAGCCATGCTGTGATGATTGTTCCAGGGGAGTTTAATCTATTGTCTTTCTGCAACCTATTTTTTACAAGGAAAAAAAAAAATCATAAATTCACAGAGGAGAGGGGTGAAAAAACCCATAAAAACAAAGATTCTGCAAGACAGGCTGGAAGGGAGAGAAAGCAGCCCCTGAAAACTACTGGAAATTGCGACTGTCTGTTAAAGGACACTAGAACATAGGGACAGGAATCGGAAGAGAACAGGTGAATATAGGCAGATAAATGAATCAGATGAAGACAACAGTCAAAAACACAACAGAAGATGGAAGTGATAGTGAAAGAGCAATATATGACAAAGAAAAGCCAGGCTCTTGGCAACGATCCCTGAAGAAGGAAACTAAGGAAAGAGAACAAGAATGGAGGCTGGTGGCAGCAAGAAGCCAGCATAGGAAAAGAAAGAGGGATGAGCTGAGGCAATGTTGATGGCAATAGACTGCATTTAGTCAAGTAGGAATGAAAACCAGGAGGGTCTGGTGCTCCCTAAAATTTAATTCCCTCCTCCAGAACCTGGAGAAGAACCTAAAATCCCTGTCTTGGCACTCACCTGCTTTTAACAAATGATGAAAACAGGCCTGGTAGGGTTCATGTCTAATCTGAGGCAGTTCACAGGGAATGTGTCACTAGTGCTGTCCATGGCAGCTCAAGTAGTGCTTTGGGTGGGAGATCTTAGCATTGAGCCCCACAGAAAAACACCAAGGGTGACAAAACACTTCTACATAATGGAATTTTAGTCTTTTCAAGTTTTGTCTTTTACAGATCTGAAAAACCACACACAAATTTTAACAAGTCATGTAGGAAGAATTATGCTACAAAGTCAAGCACACAGGCACAAAAACCAAGCAAAATAAGAATGCATGTACAATCTGATGTGTTTATATTTGCAAAGAGTCTTCAGATGATCTTGTTTATCCTCACAGACCTCCTCACCTCCACCCTGTGTGCTCAGAGCTCACATGCTGGGCAGCTCTATGATATTTAACCACAGACCCATTAGTTTACAACTCCTGAATGCTCAACTCTGCACTGTAGCAGTGCTCTTGACAATGTTTTATGTGCCACTAGCACTTAGATTGCCTTTTCAAGAACAGTGGGGTTAGAGCTGTTTGAGAGTCCAAGTACTAAATGCTTTCAGCCCTGCTAACCTAACACATTGCTCCAGAAAAATCTTCGTGCAGAGCCGAAGCAGCTTTCTTTTTAAAATGTATTTCCTCCACTTTCAGACAACTGTTGATTTGCATTTCACTCCTTTTTCAAACAGTTTAAAGCTACGCTTTCTTATTTATATTCCAGTAATGCCTCTGAGCTTTAATCAAGGACCAGGACCCACTAAGCTGGCAATGATCAAGGCTCAGCATTTTAACAGGTATCATTAAAAGAAAATGAGAAGTATGGTGTGGGAACAACTGTGTGGTATTTAGTACTTTTAGCATGTAAGTGAAATAGGGATAATAGCCCCGCTCTGCCTTACAGCCGTGTTGTGAGAACAGATACATTAAAGATTACAAGGCACTAACTAAGATATTATGGTAAGAAGGACAAGATAAGCATCTAATCAAGTCCTTGAAATCAGTGGGAGTTTTGTCTAGCAAAAGGCTCCTGGATGTGATTTCAGAAAAGTTATCCACTACATACCATGAGAGGGGAGAATTTCTAGAAGTGTTTGTTACCCACCTAGTGATGGTCCCTACAGTCAGCGTAAAATTCCCAGCCACAATCCAGCTGATGCTTAGTGCTCTTGAAAAACCTAACAGTTTTAATGTTCATATGTAACAAAAATTCAGGGTTTCATCCAAAACTCATTGAAGTCACCTGGAGTTTTTCCATTAACTCTTGTGAGCTTTGGATCACAGCCTACAAGATTACACTAGTCTTAATACTTAATTCTGAGCTGCAAAAAACCAAGTCACACCCTCACCAGGGAATCTGTGGAAAAATAGGGTATCTATGCATTTTTTATTTCTTTTGCTCTGGGATTGATAACTAAACATATCATACATACCAGTGGTTTCGCTATAATTTATTAATAAATATGTCTTACTACCTACATACCTGGTTTTTTTTTCCCCTTCTGTCCTGGTACCACATCTGTTGGTTCATGAGTTTTCTTCATCAACATGGAGAGAGTAGCATCATGTGTCCGAAAGAGGTCCACAACTTTATATAAATCAACATCTGTGATCAGATCGCAGCTCAACACCAAGACATCAGTCTGTCAAAGAAGGAAAAAAACAACAAACCTTTCAGAGATACAAATGACCACATAGGGACTAGCATTTGAGGACCCAAAACCAAATACACACATTAATTTTTTTTTTATTTTTTTTTTTTAATCTACAACTGCTAAAAATAGCTCATGGTTTTTACCAGTGCATTTTTCTTGAGTCCTGCTGTTACTGTTATTTGGTTAATGCTTATCCAGCTCTTGACCATAAAGAATATGTGACCATCTAAATTGTCTTCATCTGCTCCTAAGGACACAGAAGCCATGGCTTTCAAGACTAATAAGAAATTTTGCAGTATTTTCAACAACTACTTTTAGTTTTATAATGATGTAAAAAGGAAATCTTTCTGAATAACTCTTTTTTAGCTGACTTTGCATCTGGCTACAAATCGCTGGAAAAGATATTTAAACTATGTTATTTTATTGGGGGACAAAAAAAGCAAAGACTATCTAGGATTTGATTTAGTCAGTAATTGCACTGCAATGGTGGGCTCAGTTTAGAAATATATTTCCTAAAACCAGCAATACTCCATATTAAAAGAAAAAAAAAAAAAAGAGGAAGTTAGGTCCTATTTACTAGGAGGCTTGTATTTAATTTTGATCTCAAAGGATTTCAAAGTCCCTTACAGAGTTTTTAAGAGAACTGCTGCACAGATCACAGCAACATTGTCACATATTGAACATGACATAGCAGGTTCATTAACAGTGCATACTATCAATAATCCAGATAAAAACTCTTATTTAGAAAAATTTTTCTGTATTTCACATGGCTTGTGGAATATGCTGCCAAAAACCTACGAGTTCGGCAATTATCTTCATTTAAACTAATCCTAACATAATATTTGTGCAGCATGGCCTACAGAAAAGTGGCAAATTTGCACTTTTTTTTAATGATCAACCTTCTAAAGGCCTCTCAAGAAGACAGTGTTTCTTTCCTGACAATTACCATTTTCACTTTCAGTGCTACCACTTCCCAAACTAAGCCTCCCTGCAGTGTGATATAGCTGCTTCGTTTTGTCTTTTTAAAAGACAATATTTAATAAGAAGGGCATTAGACAATACTTAGTAAAACCTGAGTTAATCCATGGAGGATCGATCAGTAATTCTATTCTTACTTTTTAAGACTATCTTGGTTTAAAGCAAACTATTTCAGGATTGACCTCTCATTCCAGAAAGACTTTATCTAATATTAGAGATTCCACATTGTAGCTGAGACTAGCTGAGGTCTGGTATTGACATTATTTGACAGGTTCTCCTATAACTGCTAGGCCATTTCATGTGTTTACCAATAAGGCATTGGAATTCATCGTGTCACAAACTGTTGGAGCTGCTGATTTGGCATGCTGTGCAAAAGGTCAAGCTCTTCAGTTTTCATGTGATTTCTCTCCAGTTTACTGAGAAACACCTGGCTGCTTTACAGGAAGGAACAATGTGCAGGTTGAGAACTGCACATGTTCAAAACCTGACTTGCATCACTCCTTTTAACATATTTTCAAAATGTGTACTATATATAACAGTTTTGCCCAGGAAAAGTGTTTTAATTAACGCTTCTCTAAAATAACCCAACACGCACACATTGGAAAAAAACCCAACAACCCAAACCACTAAAGCAAGTTGCCCAGCACTCTGGAGCAGCCCTGCTCCAACATTCCAGGGTGTACAAAGAAAATAAGAAAAAAATTCAGCTTAGTATGGAAGCAAATCTCCCGCTTCACAACTGTAATCTGTGAAGAAACACATATTAAATATCCTGGAAAACCCTGCAAAATTTTCAGATACTCTGTTTTTACAAGAGCACAAATGAATTACAATGTTTACAGAAAAGGCCAAAAGGTATTCAAGACCCATATAAGTAGACCTGTACTTTTCAAACTCACTTTGTAGAAGGACGAGATTGCCAGCTTCAAATCTAAATGTATTTGCTCCACTGGTGAAAATAAGAAATAATAAAATGAGAGAGACTGACACCCCAACAGTCTTATCCTAAAGAATAAGTATCTGGACTTGTAAAACAAACCTTGTAATTATTTCACATTTTACTAAATGCTTTAATCGGTCACTGATGCAAAAACCCAACAAGCGTTTCATAGTTCTGAGCAGGCTCCTGGGTTTTTTCTTCTCACTATAGGACAAGCTTTTTTGCAAAAACTGAATGCAAGACCCCTGAGGAGCATACGGGAACAGAACCACCAAATGTCTGGTTGCCATCTGTTCTACCCATTTACTCTCCCAATATGTAAATAAACGTCAGTGAGCGCAGGGACCAGTGAAACACACAGTTGCTCTGTAAAGCCCACATTTCTGCCTCTCCTCCTGATGAGCAGAGCAGTGGCCTCAGAAGCACGCTGAGAATACACCATGAAAGGCTCTTTTGGGACTTGACAGCCTCCCCTTTGAAACACCACCCCCCTCATAAATAAAGCCCTTACTGTCTAATGGATGCACTTTTTTTCCCAGTGTACGACTCCTGAACGAATAAACTAATGGCTGAATGAAAAAATAAACTATCCTAGAACCTTAGCAGAAGTGTGTGTTTTTCTTTACGTTTTCAGGGTGGGTGTAGAAGAAAGAAAATAAATGGTAGAGCTTGTGGGGTTTTTACATATATACATACCAAATAAATGCCGTGCACCTTTCCCAATGAGCAATGATACAAAGAAGTACGTACTCACTACATGCACTCACGTGCTAACAAGGGGTATGTGAACATACTTGACTTCATGAATTATGCAAACACCTAAGTACACACACACACATCTCTTAATGAAATACATGTAACAATGATTACATCAACCCCAAACTATTATACAAACAGATGATAAGAATCAACATGAACTGATTAAAAAAACCCCAGCAAGCACACACCTCCAGCAGAGCAACTGCAAAGGAAAAAAATGCACACACAAATGCACTCTCAACACACATTACAACCACAGGCAGGGCAAGGAAAGGGTCTTAACTCAAGGAGACCCATCTAATGGATGGAGCATGAAACAAGTAATTGGAGTATCTGGCATTTTCCTGCTCTGCCAAGCTTTATACATGCCATTGTCTTCTACTTTTATGGCAAAGAGAAGCCCTCATCACAGACCAGGGCTCTACCACAAGTTGCTGTACAGAGCAGGTGAAAAGGCCATTAAGCATAAGAGAATAGCAAATGATTTTAGTTTGAGGAACACAGGAAAATATTGCAGTGCTACTCACATACAGGGACAGCAGCCCTGCCCTGCTGGTATCACAGCTCATGTTTTTGTGAGCATCACAAGAGCCACAGAAAAGACAAGGAGAATATGCTGGTCTTTGGAAGAGGTAACTTGGGCCTTAGCAACCCCTTTTAACCTCAGATTTGCAATTCACTCATACATATGAAAAATTTAGACTAGACTACTGATCATTGGAGGAAAGTGGGTCTCTGCAGAGATCATCCCACCTATGATCCGAGTTTCAAAAAGATCCTTCTCCATCCCTATTGACTTCATAAATTATTGGAGCTCTGGTATTTCAGTCCAACTATCCCTGAACATAGAGTATTCAGTCAAGTCAAGTATGAAAACATGGCATTAAGGTCCCCAAATCTCAACTCTACCTTTCTAACACTGGCTCACAGCACTTCACCATCAAATGTTTATGAACTGTGAAATGGTCAGATATTAAATAACTTAAATACTTGATCCAATAAATAAAACAGTGTAACACAAAACATGAAGAGATTTCTACAAAATAGAGAAAACAGTAAAGAGAAAACACTGAAAGTCAGTATGTCAACAATTATATTAAACCCAGCATAATATGGAAAACATACACAAAAACAAGACCGAAAAGCAGATTGTTTCAAGAACTCGGATCAAGACAACCAATTAAAAAATAGAAAACATGTTTTCAATGGAACTAATTCATACCACAGATCAAAAGATGGATGCAATTATATGGTGTAATATACCAGCATAAATAAAGAGCCTTGGACTTTCTCACACCCTGCATACAAAGGCAATGCTAAAAATCCTTTTATATTCAGCAATTATTGCTGGAGTCCTTATGATCAAACAGGAGATGTCAAGGTTACCACAGATAGCTGGCATCAAATCATTAATTTTTAGTGGTATTCACTATGCTTTTTCTATCAAGTATAGACAAGGGCAGGACCTCATAGCCTAAACTGCTGATGGCCTCAAAAACAGCAGACTAGAAAATGAGAAAACATGTGTTGCAAGGAAACTGTAATATGAACAAAATCAGGCTCAAGAGAAAGAGGAAAACAAATGTCAGATTGCATTATAAACAGAAAAGAAGCAAAACATCCACAAACAGTAGAACCAGCTTCTAACAGAACAGAAAGCAGACAAAACATTGAAGTTAAATGCTGAAAGTTTCCAATTGCAGAGTATTACAGCAGAGACTTTGACAGGAAAAGAAAGAAAAGCAAGAGATTAGATATACTCAACCTAAGTTAACACATGCACAAACAGAGAACTTTGCATCACTTCCTGCGGTGTAACCAAACAACAGGAGAGAGAGAGAGAGGAACAAGTTATAATTATTGCTGGAATTAAGACTGAGTTTTATACACAATAGCCTGGAACTTCACCCACATGTTAGATTAACAGTGGGGTTTGTGTGTAATGCTTTTTATTATTCTGAAGAGTAGAAAGAGAAAAAACAGTTTGGCTGTGGGCAAGCATTTTGATTGCTTGTTAGCATTCTCTAGGCAAAGCCAAAGATACCTCCCAGAAATTGCATTACTCACCACTCTTCAGATCAGAAACTTACATCCAAGGCTTTAGAGAATCCCTTTTTATCTTAGTCTCCATTAAGAGTCCTCCAATTTCCACACCTGTGACCTCTTTGAAGCTCTATGGCTGTTGCTGTAACTGGAGCAGGGAGCCTCATTTAATTTTTGATGTCTGTAAGATCTTGTTAGCTACCAACTGAAATGGCTGCCTTTGGCTGGGAATTCCCACTCTGCTTTTGTAATGTCCTTGATGGCAAGATTCAGAAGAAAACCATGATTTAGTATTTTGTTAGCAGACATGAAGCATTTACCTACTCTGCTCTCACTTGCAGAAGGAAGTTTGCTTCCTGTTGGAGACCAGCACCTTCTTAACTCTTCTGAGGACAGAGGACAAGCAGAGGCACAGAATGTCCCTCAGTGAGAAATCCAGCAGCAACCTCTCCTCATTAAAGGACAGAAGAATTATTTGCTTTTTAAAGATGTATGCAACATGAAAAAAGCTTCTTAGGGGCTTATTATTTTTTTTTTTAAAGAAAAGAAAACAGAAGAGTCTAATGTGGAAGCCAAGGGAGTCTCTTCTAATTTCTTGGATGGCCCTGAATTCATTAGGTGAGGATATCTTAAGGCAATACGAATGCCTTCACATACGTAACCTGTCAGCATCACTGTTTATCTTCTCAAAGAAAGCTGGAAGAAAGATGCCAGAAGCTGGGGAGGAGACTTAACCCCAGTCCCATCATATGGCTCATCCTATGTGTTGTATCTGATGGGATCATATAATGAAAACACCATTTTAGGTTATCTTTGCATCTCAGAAGCTACCATCCAAAATCAATATTTTTTAATTTACATACATATAAGCTAGGAACAGGAAAGATATTCAAGCCTAGAAGGCATCCTGTCTCCTCCCAGAAGGAAGTCTTGTTACCTATGCTCCAACTGACACGTGGAGTGGAAAAGGGTAATTTACAGTTCTCAGCAACCAAATCCAGAAGTTTAGAGATGAACAGAAGTCCATAAACTTATTAAGGATGTTTTCAAAGCAGGACATTGATATTGTGACACTTAGTGAACTGTAAAACTTCTGGTCTGGAACGTAAGCTTTGCAGTCCGCTTTTGCCTCTGTTTTCAACTAACTCGATTTTGTTCTACTTATACAGTACTCCAAAAATAATTTCCCCAGCTTCTTCCTCTACCCACATCACCCTTCTTCACTGGTTCTATTCTCTATCACATCAAGCACATGCTGTTTACCTTCCTTTTAATAGCCTATCCCTTCCGCTTGTGATGCACTTAGCAAATCTCCTTCTACCTCACACCAGTACAGGATGACACCTCTAGTATCTATTTGTATCTTCTAAAGAGTGTGGCTCTAGCCTCTGCTGGCCTTTTATCTTTTTTTTTTTCCTTTTCTTTTAATAAAAGAATCTGCTGTCTTTACATTTGAAAAACACTGACAATTGTCATGCTATCAGTATGCTGGGGCACTGGACTGACACAGTTGATCTGTCTTGGTAGGCTTTCTCATTTGTCTGAGATCAAGGTCATCTCCTGGATTTATGTCCCAGTCCTGGGTATGCCACAGAAGAGACTGTTTTTCCCATCTAAAGGCATCCATAAGTGTGCACCATGCCTGCTAAAGCTCAAGGGAGCACCCCAGAAACCAGACCCCAAATTTGCCAGTTCATGGAGGGTAAGCCTGGCAAGGTAAATTCTCTTCTGGCTCAACGCAGTGCATGGACAGATCCCTTCTCCACAGGCAGAACTCCAGAAACAAATGGCACTCTCCTCATCACTCCTATTCCTGGAAGGCAGGTTTGTTTCCAGGACTACCTGGACGGCAGCACTACCAGACCTGCTGTGCAGCTGATCTTGGACTCTGCCTCACATGAACAGAAAGGAGAACACAGCAGTCAGACTCCAACCTCAACAGCAGCAGCACAGCAGGAATTGCTGCCAAAGCCCAGAGCTCAAGCCCAGGCTTAACACTTAATGTAAGCAGAGCCTTAGGCAGTCAGGTGCTGCAGTCATACACACAATAATAATAAAAAGTAGTCCTAATGGAGCTCAACTGGCTCAACTTATTGAAGGGAAAGAAGGCCTTTGCCCACAGCCAGCAATCACGTCGACTGCAGATCTCTCAGCAGCACAACAAAAAGCAGGAATGACTGGATTCAGGGGTTAGGAAACAGTGATCAGCATAGGAATAAAATGCAAAGTGGTTTAAGGGGGAGAATAAGTATAACCTGGAGTAAAGTATCAAAGTATGTAATAGACAATTCATACATTCTAGCAGATGAAGAAAGCCATGCCATATTTCAGAAACACTTTCACTAAGTCATCCTTCAGTTTCAGGGCTAATAATCCTAACCAGTGGGTGCAAACTCCCATACAGACTAGAGGATCATAAGGGTTCCTTCCAGTCTCAAACCACACAGTAAATAAAAACCAAAACATACAGCATGTTTCCTCAGGAATCATTCTGCCATCCTGCTGCTAGTATCAGCACGATCTTAAATTTAAAAAAAATCTTTCCAAGGTCAAAACAAATAATTACACAACACCCTGTTTCAACTCTACTTCAAAAGAAAACCTGAATTCTCATGCACTCTGCAAAGCACAGCCTCTGTGAGACAGCTCAGTGGCACTGCTACTGTGCACTAGCCTGCACAGGAATGACAACCACCTGCATGAAACGCTATTTGCCTTGTTCAAAGGTTGGGGCTCTTTTTTCTCTAAACGCTAATCATGCTATGGTAAATAAAAGTACTGTCATGAAGTGTAGATTCTTAAAGTATCTTCCACACAGTATCATTTTCTCCTCTAGCACCTATCTCATTTTTTCCGGTGATATTTGGTCTGCAGCAAATGCTATTTTAAGCAAAAAGTTATGAAAACTTCAAGACCTCCACTGCTTTTCCCAGCACTATTATTCTACATCCAGAACTTTCACCATCTTCCCAAAGAAGCTAATTGAATTCATACTACAGAAGAATACCTAAACTTGCTTCAAGAAGATCTGAATGCACATTTGCTTTTCCATTTTCAGCATAGAACCAAGGAAAAATAAGATAACCTGTTTGGGTTTCCAAGTTAATGCAGCATGACAAAAACGCAAAATTAAATTCCAGGCATCCTAAAGTCCTCTGATCTTCACCATGGCTTTCACCAAATTAAACAGTGACAGAAAACCAGTGCTGAGAAGAGTGACAGCATCTGGGATAGCCTGTGCTGTTGACAGCACCATATTCCTATTATCAGTGTTACACAACTGTACCAAGCTGCAAAACCAGACACAGGGGAAAACCCTCTCCAGCACAGTAAGTCCATGGGTTGACGTTCAGCATCTCCTTCCTCCCATATTCCCCAATAACTGGAACTAGGTACTTAGGCTCTAACACACACAGTTGTGTCTGATGTAAACAATTCCATTTTCTCTTTCAAGGGAGGAATATCACCTGCAATGATACCTTTTTTGGACATTTTCCTGGAAGAAAATGTCTTTCTTTGCCACCCACAGCTTTTTTTACTTTGTTTCAAGCCTGTGGGATTTATACTTGCGTATTTTCCCCATGTTTGGATCTGAACAGCTCTTCCTTCATAGAAGGTTCAGGCTTTTCATGGCAATTGTGGGCATTACATCTGACACAGTGTCATGGTTAAAGCACAGCAAGTTATTTACATAAGGCAGCTGTACATACTTTAAATAGGGAAAATGAAAGATGATTTACCAAAATGAACACTATTTACTCCCCAAAAATGAAAACTAGTAGTGGCTGACAAAAGCAGGAAAATATTTTTACCAGGATGCTTTTAAACAAATTACTTCAGCTATATAGATGTGCAAAGAGCTTGCTGTGTCTGCAAGCAGAATAGGCTGAATTTGTGTAATTCATCAGAAACCACAGAGGGCCTAAATGAAAACACACACTGTAATGCAGGAAAAACACTGACCATTAACTTCTACATGGGAACAAGAGGTATTGGTTAATATAATGAGCACAGGCCTGGAGTTCCCAGGAGCATGAAAAGGATAAGGACATGCAGTGGGAGGTGCAACAATTGAAACTGACAGGCATCTCAGGTCTGTCAATGACTCTTCTTGCAAAACACCTAAGGTTCTGCCTGCCTGTATAATGGAAGGCGTCCTCTTTAGCTGACAATGGGCAGAATAGCAAATGCTCTAATAATTATTCTTGATCCAACCTTCATCGCTAATTACCTTATTCAAACTTCTGGGGTTTTAGCCATTATCCATAGTAAGCCTGGGTAGCAAAATAATTTAGTTAGCCATATTCTTCTAAAGCCGAGTAATATTTTAAAAAACCAAAATGAAACAACAAAAAAAGAAAAACCCCAACAACTGCTGAATTCTCTAACTCTTACCCTGCCAGGAAAAATAATGATCAGCTGAAAGTCCTGAACACATTCTTCACGTACAGAGTCAGGCAGTGCTATATTGTTCCGCACAGCAACACAGCCTGAGCACCTGCCTGTGTAGCTGCTTTCTACTAAGACAATCAGCTGTGCTTTAGGAATGGGACTTGGGCATGTAATAAATTGTAATTAGTTGCAATGAATTTTGCCAGGTGCCTTCAGTGGTGGCAGCTTTCAGTAAGAGGCAGAGAGGAAAAAAAGATGCTACATACCCTGTGAGTGGCCATCTGATATATCTGCTTTTCTCAGTAACAACACTGTGAAAGGCAGAATCAGAAAAACCAGCAAGATAGCATTTTCACTTGCATTTAAAATATTTAAGTAAACAATATCTGATGTCAGTTGTGCTGGAAGAAAACAAAATTCTTTTTACTACTTGAAAACAGATTAATAGAATATTTAGTTCAGTCTTCCTAATATATAGAGAGACCTTGTCTCTTACAAATGAATTTAATTTGGGTTTTTTATTTCCACTGACAGTACAAAAAACCACATAACTCTATATTACGGGGACTTAAATTTTTCTTTCCATGCTCACCAAACTCTGCTCAGTCGTACCAAAAGGATTCAGATTCCATCTTCCAGTCATTCCAGCAAGCTTACTTACATCATGTGTTTGGAAAGGAGATTTTTCAGCAGAGGAAGCGGAGCGCTTAGCCATGCTGGCCAAGACTCCATGGATCAGTGACCCTCAGCAGCACACAGACCACCACCGTGACATCACACTTTCCACAACACGGATCCCAAAGATGCGCATACCAAGAGAATCTGGAGTTTCAATCTTTGTTTATTTGTTCGAAGAAAGTTGGTGTTTCTTCTTCTTTTTGGCAGCTTTTTAGGGTTTGTTTTGTTTTGCTTTGCTTTTTAAGAGCTGTATTACTTTGTAATCTTACTTTTTGAACTGAGAAAACCAGGTGGACCACCTGAGATGAAACATTTCTCACACAAGCACTCACCAGCGATAGCAGCAGAAGACAAGCTGATTAATTCACACCATATTATTCAGGGCTTCCATTAACACAGCTAAAGGCTCTTCAAGGGAGGAAAATATGAAATTGTACCATTGCTGTTACTCTGCTGGAACACCACATTTTAATCACTGTCTGGAGTATAGATGAGTGACACAAGGGAGAGAAATGCTTAATAGAAGATGAAAATAATACAGACTCAGTGAAGACAAATGTTTGATCCAGGCACACTCAATCCACCTGAAACACAGATTCATGAGTTAACCAGGTTTTTCAACCTGCTTCCTGGAGAGCCCCAGCCTGGGAGGTGGTGCCAGATAGCAGCAGTGTGGGTCTGGTAAAATTTGGCACAGAAACAAAATGGTCAAATATTAGAGATGCCTAAATTTCAGAGGAACTAATTTGTAAACTACAGTGACACCCTTTGCCATTTATTTTTTTCATCAACAATAAGCTACAATCCACAAAAAGGGCTTTAACAGCCTGATGAAAAGTACAAGCAGAAGGTCACAGAAACACAGTTCTCAAAAGGGTTTCCTGAGTCAGAGTTTTGCCTCCTGCCATTCCAGCTATTGACTTACTTAGTTTATTTAAAAGCAAACAAAAACACAACAAGAAAACAAATTGTCATTCTAGGAGGAAATTAGGGGATTCTTATCTTGTTTATTCCTGGAAAACTGTCTCACAATCCTATTCTGCTCTGATTAAAACCTTTCTGTAATTTTCAGCCTATGTTTTCTCACAGCAAATTTAAACCAAATTACATTCCACTCTGAATATCTTATCTCCTTTTCTAGTGTTTGTCCCACATTTGATACATTTGAGTTCCACACCTGCTCAGCATTCCTGGGGGGAAAAAAAAAACTCTTCTCATTGCCTTAAGCAATAGTATTAATTTCTCATCTCTACCATAAAAAGTATTTTACCTGATACATTCTAGTTTTGCATTTACCTTTTCTTCCTCCATCAGAGTAGCTGCCCACCATCACACTATTTCAATTAGTACATTCTGAGACATTGCATATTTACTCTTGGGATTCTAGCTCCTACTACAAATTTCTTGTTACTAATCCCCAGAATCTCGAGTTCTGTGTTACCAGCCAAACTCTATGTGCTACAATTGTGCTATAACATGGGGGGTCATGGCACACATTTTGCATACTGGTCCTGTGAATTAGCCAAAGGAGATCTACTAAACTGCAAGAGAAGGCCTTCAAGAATGAAAAGTAGAAGGCAAATAAATAAAGACCTGTGTCTGGACTGCAAAAAACCTCAATGAGCATACCAGAAGAGTTTAGAATATGACTTGAAAAAAGAGTGTTCACTAATACCAGCTACAGAGGAAAAGCTTCCCTAAGTGAGCCAGGGCATTTCATTACATAAAATTTCAAAAAACATAAGAATAAGTTCACTTTTAAAAAGGCTAGTCCCCGCAAAAATGAAAAAAAAAAAAATCACCACTGAAAGACAAGCTGCCCACAAAACAAAACTGCATCATCTGGTACTGGAGCCTGCAGCAGACAGTATTCAATCTCTTCCCTTGCTAGAAAGTGTATCAGGTGTCACAACTGAAACTGTCAAGACTTCTACTGATTTCTGTATTACTCCGATCCAACTCACCTGAATGCTCCAACCAGTGCTGCTTACCAATGAAAACCAGAAACAAGGATTAGTAATAGTTATTGAGAAGAAAGCAATTATACATGATTTTAAAGAAAAGCCATATCTCTTACATAGAACCCCTTCCATACAGCTCCAGGCAATTAGCAAGCTTAAGATTCTAAAAATAAATAAAAACAAGATCATGGAAGTTATTAAATTACACCTTAGCACCTGCTGTGTCCACCTGCAAAATCAGCCTTACGGTTTTACTAAAACTGCCAAACACTAATCACATTTAAAAACCCCTTAATCTTGAAGCGGTATATATGAGGAAATTTGAGAACAAATTTAGAGCAAGATTAGTGTTTTTTCATCATCTATGGATGAGGTATTGAATTGTTCATGCTCAGGGCTAGATTAAACCTTCCTTACACTCAAATTGTTTGCTCTTTCATCCCTTATAAAAGTTTAGCTTTTAGACAACTTGATTCTTAAGAAAGCAAATTATTTCTTCCCTCACACAGATTCTCTGGGCTGCTTAGAAAACCATGCAAAGGCAATGTGCCTCCCATGCCTGTAATGGGTGAAACAGTGACCAGTAACAGCCTAAATGATTGATGAAAGATATTTAAAGAGAGTAGAATCAGAAAGTGACAGGAAAAAAATCTGGATATGGAAAATGAGATTTTATGAAGGAAAGTTTGATTTACATTTCATACAAAAAGAATTTTTTATACCTATGCTAATTTTTTTCAAACACTTCCTGACAGGTCAAGAATATTTGTTAGTGTAAACAACAGATTAAGACAAAAAAAGATGGCTCCATCAACGCAGGAGACTAAAACACTATTTTCAACAGTTTTTCAAATGATGATAGTCATGAAGTCAAACAGTCAAAAGGTAGGGCCTCTTTTTGTGCCCTGTAAGTCTTGCTGGACCCACATAACTTTCATGCTGCAGGGAGGACAATACCTCAAAAGGTACCAAAGTTTTCACTAAATAAATTGCATCAGAATCACTCCAGTAAAATTGCATATGTGAACAATTGAAAGAAAATTGAACTCAGGAGGCATTTGAAATAAATAAATAAATAAAACCAATGTTCCTCTAATGATTTTACTCAGCTACAGAAGCAGATTTTCATCTTCCAAAATAGATGAAATTTCTCTTTGGCAAGGTGGGGCCCTTGCCAAAGCCCCACCTGAAGCAGGGGAGTTTTCTTTGCTCTTCAAGACCAGGAAGGTCATCAATCCAAACCTAGAGGCATGAAGACTGGGTTATTGCTCCAGCAAGGCTTGAACGTGAGGTGACAGAGACCTCTACACACCGCCATGGTGGTAAAGCTGCAGTTCAACAAGAGCACTGTTATACCATCAACTGTGAGTCTATGTAGCCTATGCTCTACCACTTCTAATTCTATATAAAAGAGAAAATAATTTGGAGCTTTACTTGTATTTTCATATTTTGAAAAAGCCACTCATTATCAGTCCTTCACAGGATGAGCAGAAAACTAGCAACTTAAAGGACCAAAAGAATAAAACTGATAGTGATATTAAAATTCTATGAAAAGAACAGGTCAGACTGACACACAGGCCTAGGAATCCACAAAGTGAAACTTACAGGACCAAGTTTTCTGGTGTTCACGCCTTCTCAATCAGGTGCCTTTAGGAATCAAGTTCAGCATAATATTTTTATTGTATGAAGGATCCAAGAAAAGGATACATTCAGACTTGTAATGAACATGAAAACCCTAATGAAGCTGCTCCCTTGTCAATCAGGTGTAGGCTGAGACAGCCAAAAATAACAGGAAGTGCTCCAATAGAGCAAAGAACATGCATCTAGTATATCTACTTTTGAAGCAAAGATACCAAAAACATTATTGTGTGAAGAATGGGCAAACAGCAAACAAAAACTTTAATGGATTTCCTTTGCTCTCATGAACTTAGGAACAACCAGTAAAGAGTAAGACTGGCAGTCAGATGCTTGTTACTGTGAATGAAGACAGTCAGTCTTACCTGTCACCAAAAACACCAGCACCATAAAGAGAGAAAACAATGGAAACTACGTTTACTTACTTACGTTACTTTGGCCCGTACAGGTTTTGCACGTATGAGCTCTCATGCTACTACTGAATGCAATTCTCTAAGTCTAATCTTGACATCTAATCTTTAAAGTATCAAGCTTCATTAACCACAGTGCAACACAACAAAATGGCCCAAAACTGCAGGCACCGCAAGCAGCAGTGAGACTCCTTCAGTCAAGGCTAGACAAGGCAGCAAGTCATGAAATGTTATGCTTTAGAGTGCTTTATACACATCTCAGAATTTGTGATCAGCAGTTCTGCTATCCTTAGACATATTTCTTACTGCGTATTTAAAATCTTGGCTTTACTGCCTGTCACACAAGCAAGTTGTCTATACTGTGCCACGCTACCTCGTTTTCATTGAGCATACTTGCTCCTCTGTCTGTGGGCAATTAACTCAATTTGTGACAACTAAGTTTCAGCAACCAGTTTAAACTTTTCATCAGACTTTTGGCATGGGCTGCAAAAAGCTTGCCAGCAAACTATGGCCACAAGAAGCAGTTATTTTCACCAGGGAAACTCATTCTTCAACAAGATCCCTCTCCCACACCACCGCAAACACAGGCAACATACAGCAGCTTTTCAGCTACCTCTGCTGTGGAGTTCTCTCACCTATATCACATGGGAGAGAGCATACCCTGTAAGAGGTGCACCAGTGGTATGCATTTACTAGAGGAATGACTCCAAAATACACAGTGCAGCAATCTGCTCAAGAACTTAGTATAGGCTTCTTTCAAATAAGAGACCACTTTGTCTTCTGTGCCCAGACAGGTAGACATGGAATAAAAAGGGCAGAAGCAGCTGCTGCCGTTCATATGCAGCATCTGACTTAAGAAAACTTGTGTGGTTTTCAGGATTACCTCACATCTTCTCTAAGCCTTTTCTCTGGAAAATAAACAGAAGATCAACACTGCTGCCTATTAAGACACACTCTATTTTCTAACTCACAGATGCTCTGCTTGTTGTCTCCCAGGGCCCCTAAGCAAAGCTGTGTGGATTACCAAAAAGAGGGACACCCTGACAGACAGACTCGTCACCAATCAGACAGTAAAACTGTAAGGTCACAGTCCCAATTTGCACTGCAAATACTTCCTTATTGCATGAATGTATTTAAAAAATACTGCCAAACTGAGTTATGACGAAACGTGATTCTCCACATGACAGAAATATTCAGTTCAGTTAAACTGATTTTGTTAATTTTGTTATGTATTCTCTTCACTCTCTAAATATTCTAGTGTGTGCATTAATCCCTTCCACCTACACACCCATATTTGCCTTGGAAGTTTCACCCTGTCTCAACGAAAGTCTTTCTCTTGGGAGTATATAGCCTGTAACACTGCAGTTTATTAGTTTCAAAAAGAGCTTCAAAAAGAAACCTCAGGACAAAAGCACTCATTGATGTTCTGTTGCAACATTTATTTAAACAGACAATTTGGCTAAGATGGCCTAAACAGACAAGGAACAAATCAGAAGATTAAGTCTATGACAACAACAAAAATAAAATTCTGTCCCAGATCACAGAAAAAGCTCTGAGCAGCATTTCTGCCTTACATGGGAGTGTTTTAATTATGCAGCTGGAAATTAAAATTCTATAAACTATTGGTTTTATTCGAACAGCAGCCCTTTATCACATCTGGGCACTGTTTATTGAAGAGCTTACTGTAAGACCAAGCCAGCAAAAGCAGAGGAAAAGCAGAAAACTGAAGCCTAGCACAAGTCACTGACCCAACAGTGCAGGCATGCCTGTGGCAGGGCCGAGAGTGAACATAAACTTCCTTGAGCATCACCGCATTGCCTAAAACAGCAAAGAACGTTTGTGCAGAGATACTTCCCCAAGCACTATGTTGACAGCAACTATCACGCATTGTATCAAAAAATCATTGAAACAAATACAAACTTTTAATTACTTGCCAGAAAGCTAACACTAAGAAGCAGCCAGAGCTCAGCCACTGTGGGCTCCAGCCTTCCCAGCTGTCAATTCAAATAATTCACAGTCTTTGTGTGAGTTCCCCCGTGAGGTGACCTTTACAAAATTCAGCTTTTTTGAAGATCAGGAAATTCAGTAATGCACAGTATCATTACACAGGACATTCCTTACAACACAACAAAAACAATTATTATAAAGAAATATCTTCCAGTAAAGTTCAATAAAAGACAGTAATACCTTAATTTTCTGGTGAATATGCCTCAGTGAATCTGCTGTACCCATGTCCATGTTGTCACTGATGCACACAAAATCGAGCTTCATTTTTGTGTCCAAGTTTAACATCTTCTGGATTTCCTTCCTTGTAATTACAATGACCTCTAGGACAAAGGAAAGTGAGATGAGACCAAGCAGAAAAAAAATCTAAATAATATTCATCACAAATAGGATACACCCACTTTTTTATTTAGAAAGGCTGATGGAACTGTCAAAAGGCTTAAGTAACATAACTGGGTTCTCCACCCAGCCAAGCTCTTTTGGCAACAGTAACTTTTAAAGAAAAGAATTAAACTCCTAATGAATACGAAAACAATCTCCTCTGCTTTGCTGGGTGGAGGTTGTTACTGAAAGGGACACAGGCATGTGTGGTATGAGTTAGCAAGATAGAACAGACACTTCTATCATTAACTAGCAACCTCAAACTATATGTCTTCAAACAGACCAATGAGACCCTGTGTTCATGCCACCAACACTTCAGAGCTTTGTCTTTTGCCACCCCAATCCTGTGTAATCCTCTGTGGACAACACCACAGCCACACTATTACAATACAATGGTTAAACTATTTCTCAGCATCAGCTTGGCAAGAAAGTGGAGTAATATATGAGCAACAAATTCATTCCATTTACAAAAGAAAAAGGATAAATGCATATTTGAAGGAAATCAACAGTGGCATGAAAGCGTATTTTCCAAAATGAAGAATGTGAAAACAGAAGCTCTGCAAAGAAAAGACTGAGGAAACAAAATTACAAGAAACCTTTTCCCCCAGTCTCAAGAACGGGCAAGAAAAGCAACAGTCAAACATTCCAATTAAAATATCCAACCCCTCAAAACACCCTAACAGTATAAAATTGTATTCCACATGGAATTTCAACAGAGAAGTACTGGAAATAATAAACAATAATTATAATAATAATATAGGCAAGATGAAAACACAATAAGAATAAATCTGCACCAATCAAAACTCAACTCATCTTGAATCTATTAACAGAAAAGAGAAAGAACTGTAAACATGGCAATTGTGTGGCAGTTTGGTGCCAGAGACATGGGCACTCTCTCACTCCCATGCTGGATGCCAACTTGGATTCAAAACAGGCTGAAGAACCTAGAGAAAGGGACTGAAATCACACCTTGAATTAGGCAAAGAATTAACTGATGAAGAGGGAGCTGGTGTCAGGTGAAAGTTGTAAGCTCAAGCAGTTCAGCGTAAAACTGGTGAGCTGGACAAAGGTCTCCTAAATATTAGGAGAGATGAAGCACTTGCAATTAGGGCAAAAGAGACACAGTGAATCAGCCCACAGAACACCTACTTACTTACATAAAGAAGTATGAGGAACTAAAGCCTTATGTAGTGCTTAATCATCCAGGGAGAGAATTCATGCCACTGGATCATTTAATGCAGAAATGTACAGCTTGGTCGGGGTGGGGGGACAGGGTGAAGCAAGGAAAGAGAAAGAAGGTGGCAGTTTGCTTACTGAAGCTGAATACACTTACTGAATGCAATCATGTATGTCCACATTTTCACTGGAGATAGGTAAGCTGAAGAGCTATGTGTGAGAAAGGAGAAAGATCTGACTGTAACAGAATCACAGAGTCACAGCACAGTTCACGTTGGAAGGGACCACAGTGGTCATCTGGTCCAACCTCCCTGCTCAAGTAGGGTCATCTTAAATCACATTGCACAGGATTGCATCCAGATGGCTCTTGAATATCTCCAGTGAGGGACACTCCACACCATCTCTGGACAGCCTGTTCCAGTGCTCAGTCACACACACATTAGAGAAGTTTTTTCTCATTTTCAGGTGGAACTTCCTGGGAATCAGTATCTGTCTGTATTCTCTTGCACCATTGCTTGGCACCACTGAGCAGAGCCTGGTCCCTCCTCCTGACACCCTCTCTTCAGAGACTCATAGAGGTTCCCTCTCAGTTGTCTCTTCTCAAGGCTGAACAGGCTCAGCTCCCTCAGCCTTTGCTCGAAAGAGAGATGCTCCAGTCCCTTTATCATTTTTGTTGCACTCCGCTGGACCTACTCCAGGAGCTCCATGTCTCTCATCCTGAGTAGCCCAGAACTGGACACAGCACTCCAGATGCAGCCTCATTAGAGGGGTAGGCTGTAGAGGGGCAGCTACTAGTAGTCAAGAGCATCAAGTGGAAATGGTTATTTCTAAATAAATAACCATTAACCAATAAAAGGCCACACAAAGCACAATACTGGTTACACAGACGCTTTTAGCTTTTAGCTATCTAAATTTTCATACTTCAGGATAAAAGTATTGCAAAAAAAAAAAGAGATAGGAGAACAGGCAAAGAAAGTAGACATTCAGAATGCAGATTTCAATAAACAAGCAAAAAAAAACAAATCCAAAGAACAAAGGCTTTTTAGGATCTTCTAATGAAACAGAATAAAGGCAAAGTCTGCTCTTAATTTTGTTCCTTCAGACTGAAATAGTAAGAGGCTAACATTGATAATCATGAGCTGATCTTTACATCTTCACAGAAAAAGAAGCAGTCAGGAAAAAAGCCACAGACTCGGGATGAAGTAAGAATAACCACAGAGACAAAACAGAGAAGCAGAAATACAAAAGACAAACACAAACATGAAAAAACCCAGAGGCTTCAAAGCTACCAGGAAGAAGCTTTATAAGAAACTGGGGGGACACCATAGAAAGATTTGGTCCAGAACTCAAAAGTGTTGGACCAGAAAGCGTTACTTGGCCAGAAAGCTAACACTGACTAGGAAGCGGCCAGAGCCCAGCCACTGTAGGCTCCAGCCTTCCCAGCTGTCAATTCAAATCATTCAGAGTCTTTGTGTGAGTTCCCCCATGAGGTGAAAGGTGAAAAAAAAGGTGAAAAAAAAACACTGAAGAAGCTCACCAGGTACTAAATACCACCTTAGTCCCACTGTGAAACAAAGCCCACAGGTGAGCAACACGAGTCTGCCAATCCCCCTGCCCTGGCCACACCCCAGCACTTGGGTCTGTGCTGCCACACTGACTGAACGCCTCAGACAGAGCAAGTAACCCTGAACTTCGGGCCAGGCTGAAACAACAAACCATGAGCCATCCCTGGAGAACTGACACTTCTCATGCTGCTGCCATAATGATTCTCAGAAGGAAATATGAGAGACTCATGGTTAGCAACCCAAGGAAAAGCATCAACGTTGGGAAATGCCTCGAATCAGACAGTAGTTGAAGTCGCAAAAGACATTTAAGATCATCAAGTCCAACCGTCAAGCCAACACCACCACCATGTTCATCACTAAACCATATCCTTAAGGGTCACATACTCTTGGTTTTTGAACACTTCTAGGGATGGTGACTCCACCACTTCTCTGGGCAGTCTATTCCAATGCTTTAAAACCCCTTCAGTGAAAAAAGCTTTTGTCATATCCAATCTAAACCTCTCCTGGTACAACTGGAGACTATTTGCTCTCTTCCCGTCACTCGTTACCTGGGAGAAGAGACCGACACACACCTCACTACAAACCCCCTTCAGACATCCCGGGACCTTGGTAAGAAGACGGGTATAGGATGCAGGCACAGAGAGCGCAGCCGAGAGGGTAGGAAGAGATGTGACACGGGCCAACAGCACAGCTCCAGCGCAGAGAAGAGATGTGCTACAGCACCTGTCCCGTCCAACGGGGCACCTGCGACACGGCATTAGAACATCGGGGGAACGGACGGGAGCGGCGGCGATGACCGGGGACGGCCCGTAGCCACCAGTGGCAGCATACAGTCACCAGGGCCACCTCGCAGTCACCAGGAGCAGCACGCCCAGACCCCGCCGTGCCTCACCTTCGAAGCCGGCGCGCTCCAGGAGGTTCAGTGGGTACCAGAGCAGGGGCCGGTTTCCCACCGGGAGCAGTGGCTTCGGGATGCTGGACGTCAGGTCCGTCATGCGGGACCCGCCTCCCGCCGCCATCACCACGGCCTGGAACTCCATCGTGTTGCGGAGTGACACAGAGACAGGGCAGGACCTCACCGTTATAGGTGAGACGAGGCCGGTTCACTTCCCCGGTACCTGCAGCCGCTCCCGGCACTGACAGCGCAGCAATGGCGGCGCGGCCGCGCTGCGCCTGCGCGCAGACAGAAGAGAGCGTCGATCGCGGGCGAGCACCGATAGAATCGATCCGCCTTCCCGGCGGGCTGCGGGCAGCCTCCATTCGGCCAGGGCGGCGAGAGGAATACCGAGCGAAGGATCCCGCGCTGCCGAGCGCCGAGTCATGGATCCCTGCCCGGCCGCGAGGGGCGCTCGGCGGAACAGCGCCCCCAGGCGGCCTCAGGTGGGACTGCAGGCGAGGTGCCTGCAGGGGCCAGGGGGGTTATGGGGGCAGTGGAAGGGCGGTAGGGTGTATTGGAGGGCATTGGGTGTCAGTTTGCAGCTGTGCTCCCCACACCATGTCCAGAGAGAGGACAGGACTCACAGTGCCCCCCACCCATGCATGCCACGCTCTCCACCCTGCAGGACCCTGTGCAGGCACAGCACCCAGCAGACAATGCCATGCTGGCCCCCTCCAGTTGTAGCACTGGCCCCATGCTCCAGTCCTCACTCTTGAGAAGCACAGACACAAATAGGACCTGAGGCAGGACAGCAGGATCTGGCCCTGCAGTTTTATTGAATTTGGTCTCCCCGAGGCTCCCATGGCATAGGGCACATGGGGGTCTCATTCGTTCCAGGGGTCGTCCTCATTCTTGTCAGTGTCGATGGACATGCAGTTGTACACGGCGTAGCGCAGCAGCTTCTCACAGACCTTGGCCCTGGCAGGGGGAACGCTGGGTCACAGCCATGATGGGCAAAGAAAACCTAAGGCTTCCCTCCCCACACCTGTCTGGACATTCCCCAGAGGAAGGCCTGAGGAGTCTCGATAGGAACCCCAATACCAGCCCCAGGGAGTGGGAAGCATTCCTGTCTCCAGGTCAACTCACGAGGAATAGTTGGGCAAGAAGAATGTGCAGGAGCACGTGCAGGCCTGTGGCATCAGGTCCAATGCATCCGAGCTTAGGAGAAAGGAGAGTCAGACCCCAGCACAGCGCAGGGACCTCACACCATGCGGGGACCCCAGCATGGCACAAGGACCCCAGGACAGGCAGGACAGACTCACTTCGACCTTTCCGGGTAGACAGTGATGTGAACTGGGAGGCGGCTCCGGCCAGTGACGAACTTGAGGAAGCGGCTGAGATCCTCTGAGGGGAAGGACAGAGCTCAGGTCTCAGGGACAGGACTGTCCCAGGCGCTGCTGTTGCAGCAAGATCTGTCGTTGCAGAATCACCCCAGGAGCATGGGGGAAAGCTAAGGGGTGCTCTCAGCATCCCAGGAAGGGCCAAGTGGAATGACCCCAGCCAGCTCCCAGGGAAGCACCTGGTGGGCACTCCTGGGGCACAGGGCAGTGGGTACCCCATACCCTGCACATGAAGAGCAGGGAAAGGCTTGGGGTCACTCACCGCCAGTGAAGTTGTTGAGTGCCTCCAAGAAGTACTTGACACGGGTGTCATCAGAGGGGAAGTCATCAAACCTGACTGAGACAAGAAATGTGCAATGGCTTCATTAGAAACTCACAGCAAAGCAAAGGAGAGGAGGAGACCCTCCGCTCCTCAGTGAGCTCATGAGAGCCCTGGGCCCCCCAAGTGGGACCAGCACCCTGAGCCATGGCAGGTGGAGAAATAGAGGTCCTAGTTTGCAGTGGCCACTTGCCTCTGCCCATAGCAGCTGAGGACCATACAAATCAGAGTGGGGACCAGTGGGGTTTGCTGTTAAACCTGAAGCATCCAGGGACCCTCGGGCTTATCCTCCCCCAGGCTCTCAGGTACCCCACAGCCAGGATGCGTGTGCAGGACAAGCATTATCAAGGGGATCCCTTGCCCTCAGAGAGGGCAGGGAGCAGCTCTGGACTGGCCCTGAGACTTACTGAACCTCTGCAGTTCGGCCACTGTGATCTCAGGGTCCCCGCAGATCCTCTTCTCCATCTGCTGCCAGGTGAGCAGGTCCAGCACAGGCTGGGGCACCACACCAAGCAGCCCGGCACGTATGGCTGCAATCTGTCGGGGCACAGGATGGGCTCCATGTCAGTTGGTCTGAACCCTGGGCAGCCACCTAGGGCTCCGGGGACAGTGACCACAGGACCCTAAAAGGGGTCCGTCCCCAGAGCACATGGGTATCCCGGGCATGAGATACACAAAGAAACCACCCAGGTAGAGCTGGTTTAGAGGACACATTTTGGCAACCATCCATCCCACAGGTACCGGGATGGCTTGCCACACGAGCAGGGTCGTCTTGCAGCCCTGTCAGCTCTGGGGGACAGTGTCACCTGCTCCTTGCTCTCCTCCAGCCGCGCCTTTTGCACCAGGCGGATGAACTCCCTGCGGTCCTCGTAGCGCACCATGGTGTTGCTGCCATTGGGGATCAGCTCCACCATGCGCTGGTCACTCAGCACTGTCGTGTAGGTCAGCTCTTTGCCAAACATGAACTCAAAGCCTTCCTTGTCCACCTTCTCCAGCACCTCCAGCAGCTTCACCTGCAACCCAAATGAGCAATAGCCACCACAGTGGAGCCAGAGCAGCCATGGGAGAGCACAGCACTGCCCTGCCAGCCCCCAGCCCTGCTCACCAGCTCTGAGTCCACGGTGGCAAAGTCCTTGCTCCAGCTGACCTCCTCCCCTGCCAGAAGCTTCCACACCAGCGCTGGCAAAGACAGGATCTGCCAAAGGGAGTGGACACACATCCTCCCTGTGCCCCTCCTTCACCCACGGGCAGCCCCTCTGCCCAAGACAGAGAAGCCTCTGCCAAGCCCCCTCACTGGGCAGGGAGGCTTTGCCATACTCACCAGAAACTCCTTGCTCCTCAGGACTGCTCCCATCAGCTGCCCGATCCACTCATACTTGGGGAAGTCCTTGCAGGAGGGGTTGGGGACATACATGTCCCTGGTGTCACTGCTGCTGTTAGCCTGTGAGAGAGAGGCTTAGGACACACAGAGATTTGACAAGCCCAGCATTGTCTCTCCTGCAGCCTCCCCCACCATCACCCCTCCGCCTGCCTCTCCAGCCCTTTACACCTCTCCAGGAGATTTCCACCACCCGAACACAAGCACAGCTCCCCCAGCCATTGCTCTGCAAGCATTAAGATGGGCTAAAACCCCAGGCTCTGCTGACTGACCCCCCTGACCTGGACAGGCAGACAGTGGGATGCCAAACCTTGTTAGAGGTGCGCACAAAGAAGGGCAGGGGCACGGGGACATCACCCGAGCTGGGACACAGTTCCTCTGACACATCTGACAGGCTGTCCCGAAAGCCACCACCTGCAGTGGGGGCAGAGGCTAGTTAGTGCCTGATATGTCAGGGCCAGACACTGAGCCACAGGATCTGGCCAAGCTGCCCCTCTCCCTGGGGTTGGGAGATACAGGGACCACCCCATGTGTGCAGAGCAGGGCTGCCTCTCCCAGAGCAACCAGGACAGTGTGGGCACCCACTGAGCTGCACCCCAGCACAGGAGTCACAAGGGGAGAGCTCTCACCATTGTCAATTATGCCCTCAGTGATGAAATCACACACCCACCACTGGCTGTAGGTCTGGGGCCACCTGTAGGCAAGAAACAGCCCCATGCACATCCCTTGTCCAAGCATACTTGCAGCATCTGGCAACCCCTTGCACCCTGCTCTGGGGAGGTGACATCCCACAAATATGACACTGAAGACCTACCTGTAGTCCAGGGGCTGATTGTTCTTGGACGATCTGAGGCCTTCATACAGCTGGAGAGTAGCAGAACAGAAAGGGGATGAGCTGGGGGCAAGATACCTGCTGAAGTGACAGGTACCTGGCACAGGGCATGGCGTTGCCATACCTGGGTGAAGACAGTGTTCCTACAGCTGGGGTCCAGCGTGGGGTTGGCACGGTGCTCCCGGGCCAGGAGCCGGTTGATGTAGAGCTTTGGTGGGGAGTGAGGAGCAGTACTCTCTGAGGACTGCAGACAGTGGGCAATGAGGGCTGAACTCTGCTTGGACAGCAGCAGGAATGGCTTCATGCTCTAACAAGGGACAAGCAGGGATGGTTAGAGGCGTGATCCTGCCACCACATCTCTCTGTTCCTCTCCCCAAGTCAACCTCAGTGACGCAGGGGATGGTCCTCCATCCCTCTGGCAATGCCAAGCATGGCAGCTCTCAGCCCTGGGCTGTCTGTCCCCATTGAATCTAGGACACACTACAGGCCCCAAAAAGCCAGCTGAACTTGTGAGGAGATGCCTGTACTGGCACCATCCCAGGGGAACCTGACAAGACACTCACCCTGAGTGCATTGAAGGTGCCGATGCTGTCCTCAGAGAGGGGGATCAGGTAACTCAGGACACTTTCCAGGAGCTGGACAAACCTGGAGACAGGAGAGAAGCAGTGTGAGGCTGTGGGAGAGGGGCATTTCACCACAAACCCTGGGCACTGTGCTCCCTGCACATGGGTCTCCTCCAGTCCATGGAGGGACACCAAACACCAAGGGAGCACCCACCCAGCACCCTCTGGCCAAGCACTTTATTCCATTTGCCCCAAGAAAATGCTGCAAACAAGGGCAGCCCAGCCCTTGCTGCTGCACTGCACCTGAATCACTGCAGAGGGTCTTGGTGGGGCCAGTGCTGACCCCAGCCTGGGGCTCCCCTGCAGGTCAGGGCATTGATTTTTTTGGGACTGGGCTTTGTATGGGGAGGGCACCATCCCCGTACCGTACCTCTGAATGAGCACAGCCCGCCGGTACAGCACGTCGGCATCCACCCCTTCCAGGAGAGGGTAGCGAACCAGCCGGGCTGGCTGGAACATGTCAGCATTGAGGATCAGGTCCCACTCCCAGAAGGACATGATCTTAATCCCCTGCAGACGGACATTGTATCCTTGGTCTGCCAAGAAAGAACAGTGATGCTGCATGTACTGCTGCAGCTGTGTGGCCAGCATGGCTTGAATGCTGAGACCAGGGGCGAGGTGCTCCCAGCACCTGCAGCATCTCATATGATGCCTTCCTCAGCCTTCCCACCAATGGATCCCAAAAAGCAGCCAGTGTGGCAGGAAGAGCCGCAGGTGTCAGGACTGGCTGTGAGTTTAGGGCCAGGCTGGGCTGGCAGCCCCAGTCTGTGTGTACAGGCTCACCCCGGCACTCCAGGAAGCGGATCTCCAGCACCGGCATGTGGGTTTTCATGTCACGAAGGATGCAGACATTCTGATAGCTGTTCCTGCACACAGCATCGAGGGAGATGGCAGAGCCATGAGGCACAGACACCAGTGAGGTGGCCAGCAAGACACAGGCCACTCTAGCTCCCCAGGCGAGGATGTGCTGCTATCCATGCAAAAGCCCCCCCACCTCACCAGGGCTGTGGCAGGAGGTGCCCAAGCAGAGAGAAGAGGCTGTCAGAGGCACAGAGACGTTCTGAAGAAGGTGGAAGCCACATCCAAAAAGCCAGAAAAGAGCACAAATTCAAAGCAGTACAGAAAGACAAAATGACTGAGAGCATGTCACTGTTCTTGGGGGCTCCCAGCACATGTCACAAGGGCAGAATCATCCTTCAAGTGGAGCTGGTCATGCAAGGGTGGTGTGCTTTTGAAGGAAACAGGGATTTGTGTAGATGAGCAATTTACTAAATGTATTTTCAACGCCTTTGTGAAGCTCCCATCGAAGTACTGTGAACCCATGGGGAAAAACCACTGCAAGTATTCAGATGCAATGAGGAGTTGGCTCCTGACAATGCAAAGGACACCTCCGCAGTTTCACGGGTGCTTCTTCAAAGACAGATCTCACTGCTCAGCCAAAAAATGTCAAACAGGCAAGTTTTGGCAAAGGAAAAGGAGACCTTTGCACTCCTTTGCAACCTTTAAAATCCTGGCTGCATTGAGAAGGGTGCTCAGGGCCAGAGTGAAGACAGAGAGGTGAAGCACCCCAGGACTTCTTGGCTACAGCATGGCAGACATGCTCAGGAAGGTGACAGCAGTGGTGTGTGTCCCAGGAGGTGAGGAGGAGGAGGCAGAAAGACCGCCAAAGCCACCAGGCAGAAGGAGGCACACTGCAGACCAGCTGCTGCAGCATGGGTGAGGAGCAGGAAAGGAGATTAAGGCACTTGACTAGCACATGGAGGTGAGGGACCACCACACTTGTGGGAGCAGATGTAACCTGCACCCATGGAGCTCTGACCCTTGGAGAGCCACTGTCACTGGCAAATCACTCAGAACCAAACCCAGCCCCATCCTTAACATCTGCTCAGGATGCAGAGACAGCTCAGGAGTTGGCACAAGCTGGGCACAGGCTGCTCCTCACTCATTACTCACTCGTTAATTAGGACTGTTCTCAGATGCTGCAGCCTGCTTGGTGTTCCCCCATACACAGCCACCCGCCTGGGTACATAGGAGCTAGACTGCCCATCCAGCGTCAGCCACAGCCTCCTAAGGGTGAGAAGAGTAAAGCACAGCATTGTCCTCCCCTCGCGAGCTGCCTGAGCAGACATGTTACCAGAGTTGTCCCAGGCCTGGAAGCAAGGCTGTGTCTTCCTGGGGTGCCTTTGGCAGCAGCCATCCTCCACCTCAACCCCATGCCCCCCACTGCAGCTGGGAGAAAGCTGGATTGAAGAGGAAGATGGTGCTTTGCCCCACACCCTGCCCTTCCGTGGCACAGCTGTTGGCGTGGAGGGGACACCCTGAGGTCTCACTTGACAATGGCGCCTTTCTTCATATTGAGCCGCACCCAGTGCTGCCCCGGGGGCCCGCTGCTCTCCCAGAAGGTGTATGTCAGGTTGTCGGTCAGATGGGCTGCACCACAATCCTCCTGCAAGAGTGCAGCAGGCAGAGGGAGGGAGATGAGCATTCCTGGACATGCCATGGCCTTCCCCGAGATGGGTTTTGTGGGTCCAAAGAAGGTCAGGAACATGCCAGCTCCTTGGTTTGTTAGGCTGAGGGTGGATGGTGGCACCCTGACAGAGCAAACTGGGCACGGTTGTGGACCCCTAATGCCTCAAAGACACAATGGGGTTTTGCTCCCAACACCCAAATCCCAGCAGCTTTGCTAGAGCAGCAAAACTGCACCACCATCCCTGCCCCTCACAGAGGGCACAGCCACTGCTAGCCACTCCTCCCCGCATCTGTGGAAATGCTCATGTGTCTCATGCTGATTTTAGGCTGCAGAGGAGCCCCACTACACACCGCCTGTGAGGACACCTCGATGCTGTTGATGTGCTCCTTGGTGCAATCCACGCGCTGCAGCTGCTCCTCACTGTGATCATACAGGAAGCGCCCCAGCTCCATGTCGCGCTCATAGCTCCAGCCTGGGGGCACTGACCTGCAGGGAGTCTCTGTATTAACAGGACTAGGAGACCAGGCTGTGCCCCAAACCTGCCCACCAGCAGTGTGCAGAAGCCCCAGCTGAGACTGGCCACAGTGTTTCATGGTCACCAAATCGGCATGGTGCCAGGCCACTTCTCCCTGCAGCATGCAGATGGCACGGCTGGATCTCATCACCAGCACACCAGGTGTTTATGGCCACTCCAGCCCAGTGGGAATAGCAGCACACAGTCACTCCAATGGTCCATGTAGCAAAGGACATCTTTGCTTGAGCAGTGCTGAGAGGTGCCAATGTAAAAGGCATCTCATGGCACCCATTCTCCCCACTCCAGACCCTGAAGCCAATCCTGGCCCTGCAGGCATGTCCAGGCCCCGGCCAGCAGCCCCTCAGGATGCTGCAGTCCCGCTCTAGGAGACGCATTCATACCGAAACTTCTGCACCGCGGCCTCATCCTGCTCTATGAGTCTGGGCAGCTCTCCAAGGCGCATGGAGTACGTCAGGTCCACTACTTGTTCCCAGCTGGAGCAGCACCGGCAGAGGAGTCACACAACGGAAAAGATGTGTCAGTACTCAATGTGCCCATTACAGACTTAGCCTGAAGTGTAGTTCAGCAGTAGAAGAGCAATGGGGTGACGCTCAGGAACAGCTGTGGGAAGGATGAGTGTCCCTGCAGCTGGGACACTCAGGCTGGGACACAGCAGGGAAATCCTGCCCTGCACATGGCCTTCCATCATGAAAATAAAATTTGAACTCTCTGACCACGGCACTGCCCCGTGACATCGCTCAGCCCAAATCTAAGTGACTCAGAACCGCCCCCAGCATCATCTTTATTCTGCGCAGGCGCTGTCACAACCAAACAGGATTAATCTACGAGAGAGCACCCAGCTGCCCACCGGTGCCCTGCTCGGCGGGGATGTGTCCTACCAGTGCTGGAGGGAGTGCGTGGGCTGTGCTGGGCGTGCCCAAGGGATTTGGGATGGTTGGGTCGCACGTCCCCTGTGGGGACCGCCCAGAACCCAGTCCTTGCCCGGGGTGCAGCGGGCCGCGGCCATACCTGACAGCAGGTCTGTAATCAACCCCCAGCGTTTGGTGCTGACACTGGATCCTCTGCACGGAGTCAACCGGGACTAACTTATCTCCTCCCTCTCCGAACCTCTGCGCCAGCACCCAGCCCTCCGCCAGGCCATGGGTGCCCGTGTACTCGTCCAGCTGCTCCTGAAGGCACATCCCGTCCTGTCACTGCCGTCGGGACCCGGCTTGCCCGGTGGGTTCCCGGTGCCTGTCCCGCGTTACCTTGCTGAGCTTGACCCAGAGCCCGGCGCCGTTGCAGTACTCCTCGCCGGTGGCGCGCAGGCAGCCGCCCTTCCGCACCTCGATGGTGGCCCGCGCCGCCCGCTTGCCGCCCCGCGCCGGCCCCGGGCTGTCCCACACGCTGAGCAGGCTGCGGGCGGCGGCGGCCGCGGCGGCCGACGGGT
>VZRN01001083.1:8155555-8170447 GCA_013397935.1 Dasyornis broadbenti | reverse complement strand
AGCGGTGCCCGCCCGCGAGTGCCCGCCGGGCAGAGCTGCCTGCGGCGGTACTGCCTCACCCGCCTCCCTCAGCGGCCGCCCCGCCTCGGGCAGCCCTCGCTCCCCGGCTGCCGCCTCCTCCCCGGGCAGGCGCCGCTCCGCCCGTGCCACTGGGCACGCCCCAGCGCTTCTTCATCCCTCGCAGGCCGCACGCCCTCCGCTGTCTAGCTCCGGGCCCCCTTTGCCAAGGTATGACTCTGTTACGCCCACTTCAGTATCCGGCAGGAGCTGATGCGGGTCACAGGCATCCCCCCCCTTGCCCTGTGGCTTAGGACTGGGCTCCCTCCCGGCCTCCAATATCTGTCAGTGCCTGCATTCCTACAAGCAGAGAGGGGGGTCCTGTGGCATCAGGGCACAGGGCTACATCTCTAGCATGAATAGGGAAAAGACCTGAGTGGGAATCCTGGTATGGAAGAGACAGCTGCTGGCTGGCATATTCCTGCCCTGGGCAAGCCTGTAGCAAGTGGAGATGCTCCAAGCACTTGTTGGAGAGGATGACAGGCTTCCCTGCCCAGGAACAGCTTTATCCCAGGCAGCAGGTGTAAGGCCGTGACAGAGCAGCACCCAACCCCCCTCGAGCACTGGCAGTGTGTCACCCCATGTCATGTCTGCTTGTTGCATACCACAGCAAGGCGGTGGCAGAGAGCAACTCAGCTCCACCCCACGCTACCTCAATTTCTTCAGGTAGGGCACAAAGGGCTGCGTTTAGGGATCATGAAACAAACAGGTTGGCAGAGCTCAAAGGTCCCCACACCCCTCTGGTGCCTGCCTGCTCTCCTGGAAGGTTAGAGTCCAGTTCCATCCCTGCCTGCACAGTGCAGAGATACAACAGCTGTCCATCCCTGCAGTGTTATCTATTGAACAGGCATGACTGTGCCTCACCACAGCAGTGGGCACCTGCCTTGCCATGAACCACGGTGCAAGAGAAATGCAAATTTCTGCCTTGCTCTTACCTGCAGTAACCACAGCCAGGAGGTCCTGGGCCCTGCCTCTGCAGCCGCATCACCCTTTACCACAGGTTTGCAGAGCTGCTGCAAAAGGCTGAGCCAGTTAATACTCTGAGTCACCTCTGTGACAGTACTTTGTGTGCAAGACATCACTTGGCCAGGTTCTGCTTCACCTCCAGCTGCCTCTCATTACACCAGTCTTCAATGCTGTTTAGAATCACAGAATCATTTAGGTTGGAAAAGACCTCTAAATTCCTTGAGTCCATGTATTAACCCAGCACTGCCATGTTTATCACTAAACCATATCCCCAAGTGTCACATCCACTATTTAACACAACAGGACAACACAGGAGCCCCAGACAGACCAGACAAACCATAAGGAAGGCCAGTTAGTTAATTAATTTTATTTTGGCTCCCACATGAGGTAAGGACAGATAGAACCTGTCAAACTACTTCGAGTTTGTCATACTCCAGGGTATTAGTGGAATAACAAGAACAGCTAGACTACACGTGCATTATTAATCACCCGAAACTATATGACAATCCAGCAAGTAGAAGGCAGGAGAGAGTGAGTGGTTACATGGAGTTATGATGGCATCAGTCCCTCCCCCAGCACACCCTCTTGAGCTGTAGCTCTGGCACACAGAGATGCTCCTCTGCAGCACAGACACCAGCACCTTCCTTAGGATGCCACTGGCTTGAAAACTGATCTCCACTGACTTGAGACTGGTTGTTGAGGTCAGGACATGCAGCTGCCGGTTCCTGGTGATCAGGAGGACTCTCTCGGCCCAGGAGAGCCTCGGAGCAGGAGTCTCAGAGCAGGAATCCAGCGCAGGGGTGCTTGATTTTTGCCTTGTCAAACATGGTAGGAGAAGTTCCTACCCACAGCTTTAGAGA
The DNA here is from genome assembly GCA_013397935.1 of Dasyornis broadbenti. Taxonomy (NCBI): domain Eukaryota; kingdom Metazoa; phylum Chordata; class Aves; order Passeriformes; family Dasyornithidae; genus Dasyornis; species Dasyornis broadbenti. The sequence goes on along the minus strand of VZRN01001083.1, from coordinate 8,168,564 downwards.
TCAGAGAAGAAACGTGACCCAGCACTGACGTAACACCTATTTTGGGCCCCTGAGACTGGCCAGAGTTGAGCCAGGCTGACCTTTTCCACAATTTCCTAGGCTGTCAGAGCAGAAATTCAGTTTGTGATTGGCTTTAAAGCACCGCAGATGAGAGAGGACCACACAGAACAGATCCAGACTAGCTCCCAGCTCCCCCTTCCCAGCTCACCTTTGCAGAGCAAACTCAACAGTATGATCTGTGGGTTATCCTGGCATCCCTCCACAGCAGCCATATTTGCCCAGACCCTCTGACCATGTACCACACAATCTCACTGCTGCAATGGGCTCCTCCTCCTAGTGGAAGGGCTTTCACAGGTCTCTCCACCCCAGTACAACACCACAGCAGCAACTGCTGCAATTCTCTAACGTGTGTATGGTGATAACACAAAATAGACAGTAAAACAATGGTTAATATGGTAAAACAATGTTTTTCTCAATGTGCTTGCAGGAGTTAAATCCAGACCATCCTGCATGATCCCCTTTCTGCTAGGGCCAGGGTCCTGTTACTAGAAGTACTTTTTAAACAGAAATTCCTGTCACCAGCTAGACCCTTTCCCCAGAGTTCCAGCAAGCCCTTGGGCAGCACTCTTCTCAGTGGCAGGAATTAAGAGGTCAAGTGAAAAGCTTGCTGGAAGGAAGAGTAGAGGAATGTGGGAAATGTGGGTAAAACTAGAGCTGATAACTCCACAATCATCAAGTGCTTCAGGTTAGAGAGGGTCTAGATCTAAAGCCAGCAGGATGAGACTGGAAGTTTGATCACAGTGTCCAGGCTGTACAACAGGTCTTGAGCATCTCCGAAGATGGAGGTGCCACAATGCTCCTAGGGAAGGATCCCACTGCTTGAGCCAGGTTCTGCTTTCAGCATTGCCTTGCACAGCAGCTCTCTCCTCATCATGGAAGGCTGGGGCTCTGTACATGGATAATGAGAGGGAACAGAGCTGTCTAAGCACCTCATCTCAGTGACAAACCTGAACTGTTCTGGGTATACCTCCCTAACTACCTCAGTTACCTTCTGTCAGCTGCAGCTGCTTCCAAGGGCAGGGGAGCCAGAGGCACCTGCTCCCCCACAGCTGATCATCCCAAGCAGTCTAGCTGGTTCCTAACCTGTTCATTCCCACAGGTGACATCAGCTCACCCTCCACCAAAGACAAGGGCCATCTTATCCATCCCACCCTGAAAACACTTACCAACCAATGATCTCCTGCCCAGCAATAAAGACAGGAGTCAATTTTATTGCTGCTTCTAATTCTGCTCAGTAAATAATGTGACCTCCTGCTGATCTTCCATAGAGACAAGTGGGCAAGGTTGAAAAAAGCAGTACCAATGCCATCCCAATGTCAGTCGCTTTCAGATCTAGGATGGCTCATTTCAAGTCCCAGCTCGCTGCTGCAGGCTCCTTCCTCAACACTCCTGACTGAGGACAAGCCAGCAGATCAAAGTCCTTTCACCAGCTAGCTCATGCCCATTTATAACAGGCACTCTAGGAAGTGACTCAGCCACCAGCATGCAGAAGTATTGCACTAGCTCTGCCCCTGTTCCTGTCCACACTGGTGAATCAGTGGTTGGAATCAGCCACAAAGCCACAGAGATCAATTCTGAGACAACTCTAGGATTTACAAAAAACCTCCTCCAGCAGACAGTATTTCAAACCCATCCAGCTAAGCACGGAAGGCCCTGCTGCAGGCAAGGGCTGCCATAAATAGCCTCCCCAGTTACCCTGTGCTCTCTCCACTCACAATGCAGGAGATGGTAGCATATGCTTCTTCCTGGTCCTACACCCCTTTTAGCACGACCCTCCTTGGCAGATCTGGGAATACAAGTTTCAAGGCAAATTTATGAAGAGAAGGACTTGGTTTACAACTGGAAGTGATTTCTGGATGACAAACTCCTTCAATAGAGGAGAAAAAGCCATGAAACATTAAGACAGGATAAATCTTAACTCATAGCATCAGCCCTGCTCCAGTGCAGCCCCAGTGACTGTGACTCATAGTAGAGGTGATCCAACAGACCACACAGGCTGAAGATGGAGCTGGTGGTATAAATGTAGACTAGCATCTAGTAGCTCCCAGTGCCACACAATGAGTAGCCCTGCTCAGAACTGGGAAGATCCACAAATGTTTCCAATGGTCTTGAAGTTGTAAAGGTTTCATTACCCACTCCTCACTCACATAGCATTTGTCCATCTGCTCAAGGAGCTCCAACTCTTGGTACCCAGTTTCTACACTGCCCTAGGGCTAACACTTTTCCTGTTCACCTGAAACTTCCATGTCCCTTCCCACGGATGAAGGGAAGCAGAGCCTGGTGCTGCCATGCCTGTTACTCTGCATGTTACTGTCATGCTTTAAACTCTGCAGTCTGGAAGACGAACCCTGATGGCAGATCTCCACGAGAACTAGAATAGATTAGTTTTACTACTGGCTTTCAGGCGTAAACTGAGGCTCAAAGAGCCTGGGAGAATAGCTGCCAGGCCACCAGCATGCTGGATGAAGTAGTAAAAAAACAAAAGGGAAGCAGACAATTCCCACCCACTGTGAGGGAGCAGCTTCCCCAGCAGTCAGTGCTGTGCAAGAGGTGCAAGGAACTACAGGAACTCAGATTTTGTGTGATGTAAAAGCATGGGAGACCCTTTGGAAGCACCCACAGTCCTGTTGTACAGGTCTGTTCTGACACCTGGTGGCCAAAGGCACCCCTGCAGCACCTGCCACCAGCCTGCCCCATTCTTCTTAATCCTAGATGAATGACCTGATTTCCATTGTCCTCATGTGAGAGCAGGAACAAGGCAAAGGAGTGTGGTCAAGACACACTAAGCATCTCGGCCACCCCTGTAGTCTCAGCAGCAGCTCACAGTTCTCTGTCCTGTGCCCTAAGTTGCCGTGCAGCTTTGTCTCCCTACCCCACTTTTGTTTGAGCAGACTACAGCCTGGAATGAGTGAGCACTGTGGAGCTACAACATGTAGAGAAGAATCTCATTACAAAACCCTACCAGACCTTTCTCACACATGAAGGCTCAGCCAGGGTTCCATGATCGCAATCACATTTAAACATTTACGATCCAAGTTAGCCCCCGCCCTGCTGAAGACCCAACCCTCCATGTCCACTGCTGGGAGCCAGGCTTCACACCTATGTATTTATTATATATACACATCCCGTGGGGACAAGGGAACTCTTCCCACTGCATGGTTTTCTCAAACGATTGTCCATGCTGCTTGGTCAGGTTGCAACATCACTCTTCCCATGGACTCATATCTGTGTCAATGGCCACGCAGTTATAGGCAGCATAGCGCAACTTCTCTTCACATACCTTGGCTCTAAGGATGGCAGAAAGGGGAAAAAAAAATAAAGATAAGGAGGAGCTGCCACTGCTGCATTTGCCAGTTGTGAGGACAAGATGTTTTCTGAAATGGAAGATATGCTTCACCAAGGCCTCACAGAGAGAAACCCAGCTGCCATGTGGGACAGGCAGGGGACATAAGTGGGGCAAAATGATGGGGCCCTATGGGTCAACATCAAGGTTAAGAAGAGAGCCCAGACACACAGTCCCCCAGACACAAGGAAGCACCAAACTTACGTGGCATAGTTGGGCAAGAAGAGAGTGCTGGAGCAAGTGGATGACTCTGGCAAAGCATCTGTTGTCTCTGAACTGGGGAGAAAGTGACTAACTGGTTAGAAACAGAAGGCCAGGGAGGCAGTGGAGCCCAGACAACACATCCCTTTGATGTGGGATTTGTCAGCCTTGCAGTCTACAGAACAATAGACTTACCCCATCTTGTCTGGATAGATGTAGATCCGTGCTGGAAGACGGCTTCTGCCAGTGACAAATCTGAGGAAGCGGCTACGATCCTCTGTGAAGGAAAAGCAAAGACATCAGCAAACCCCAGACGGACGTGAGATGAAGTACAGCCACTTCCAGGTATCCCCAGCACTAGCAAGCAGTTCCTTCAGCCTAGCTGCTTGCTTTCCTTGGGTGGTTTCACTGTCCCAGCTCCCAGCCAGCAGACAGGAGCTGTCACAACACAAGATATATAGAGCAAATTGCTCACCATTGGTGAAGTTGTTGAGTGCTTCCCAGAAGTACTGCACACGGGTGTCCTGTGGCTCAAAGTCCTCAAACCGGGCTGTCAGAAAGGATACAGAAAAGGAGTTTAATAAAGATCTGAGCTCCTCCCTCTTTGGCAGTGCAGGAAGAAACCTCTGGATGCCTGCAGGATGTGACCACATAGACCCAAGTTGCGAGGAAAACATAGTCAGGCCCCTCCCAGGAAGCACAGCCCAATCCACATCTCAGCTCCACAGGGGCTCATATACTGGCAGCCTAGGGATGCACCAGTCTCTACTCTAAGGCCCAGCATGGAGTCAAGGAACACCCCTGCCCCCATCAGCACCCAGCTAAAGGCAGGAAGTACACAGGCCCATATTCTCACTGTAAGAGAGGCTAATACTGGCCTCCCACACTTCTCCTTAAGCCAGCACAAGACAGAAGTCTTCAGGAAGAGAGTTTTCAGCAAAGCCCTTCACTTACTGAGCTTCTTCAGGGCATCAACTGTGACTTCAGGGTCTCCACAGACCTTTTTTTCCAGCTCCTGCCACGTAAGAAGGTCAAGAACAGCTTGGGGCACCACCTTCAGCAGCCCAGCCTGCATGGCCATGATCTGAAAAGGAGACAAGGCAGGTAAAGCAGCATATCTTGCCCATTTCCCTGACTCATGGTTGAGCCTAGGGACTCTGTTGGATTCAAGCCATGTGACTGCTCAGCACATGCTCCAAGAAACCTGAAAAAAGGGGGACAGGATCCCACAGAGATGCATCCCTGTTAATTCAGAAAGCCTGTGTCAGAGTTCTGAATAAAACCCCCTATCATCCATGCTACTAGAAGCCACTTTGCTTCTCAACAACTCCATAGGCTCCAGGACCTCACCAAAAGGGTTGGATACCACTGCCTTAATGAGCACAGGGACACTAACCATGGTGCATTTTAACATGAAACAGGTTGGGGACACGTCTCTGGGAGCCAATGACCACCGACATGGTGGGACAGCATTACCTGCTCCTTGCTCTCCTCCAGCCGCGCCTTTTGCACCAGGCGGATGAACTCCCTGCGGTCCTCGTAGCGCACCATGGTGTTGCTGCCATTGGGGATCAGCTCCACCATGCGCTGGTCACTCAGCACTGTCGTGTAGGTCAGCTCATTCCCAAATTTGAACTCAAAGGTGTCTTTGTCCATGACTTCCATCACCTCCAGGAGCTTCACCTGTCCAGGCCCCAAATAAGTGCTAGTTAGAAAAAAGGAAGTGAGCAGTGAGACGTGCCCAAGCCCTCATGTTCCTTCCCAAACAAGTAACAGTGACAAACATGGGATATGCTACCCTAGAACTATTTAGCAGACCCTGGGCCATTGTATATTTGTATACTGAAGCAGCAATCAGCATGGCTGCATCTCTATAATAGCATTTGGTGCATCCTACAGCTAAGAGTTGCCCTTTGTTGTGTTTATTTGACATGTCATAGGAGGAAGCAAGTACATGGGGACAGGGACACAAATCACCACTTGGCTAAGTGGTAGGCACACTTAGGTAGGCACAGCCTCCCAGTCCCTCTCACCAACACAGAGTCCACAGCAGGGAAGTCTTTGCTCCAGCTGACCTCTTCCCCTGTTAATTGTTTCCATACAAAGCCAGGAAGAGCCAGGACCTGAAGAAGAACAGGGATTTTATTGAATCTGTGCGAAAATGAGATATCCCCAAAGATGGAGATAGAGTTTAACAATGCAGACACAAAGGAGCTTCCCTGTTTCCCCCTCCATATACAGAGCTCATAATAGTTAAGCAGAGATCAGACACCATCTCCCAAGCTCTCAGCAGCATCCCCAAAACTCAGGCTGTGAGTTCCCCAAACACTTCCTCACAGTGTGTGACCATAGAGCATTCCCATGCTCCTGTTGTTGGACGGGCTGCAAGGGAGGACTAACAACTCCCTTTGCAGCCAATCTCCTCACACGGACAGGGTTGAAAACTTACAAGAAACTCCTTGCCCCTCAGAGCTGCTCCCATGATCTGCCCGATCCACTCGTACTTTGGGAAGTCTTTACAGGAGGGGTTGGGGACGTACATGTCCCTGGCTTCTCCAGTGCCGTTACCCTGCAGGAGTGGGAGGCAGAATTCCAAGTCATGATCTCAGCACAGCATGAAAACACCATAGATCACTCCCACCATGTCTCTGGGCACTTCTCACAGCAGAAGTCGGCTAAACCCCCCATCCTCCATGGCAATATTCCCAGTGAGAGACCAGTATCCAGGCACTCGTCAGCATATTCTAAAATAAAATGCCATGAAGCAAACTACCCAACCCCTCACAAAGCAAAGCTTTGGACCCGCAAAAGTAGGTATGTCCCTGGCATGCAAGGGGACAGGGACAGCACTACATTGTCAGGCATGGAAGGGCTTGCCCCAAATATCCTCACAGACAGCACCTGGTTGGACGTGCGCACAAAGAAGGGCAGAGGCACGGGGGTGTCTGCTGAGCTGGGGCACAGTTCCTCTGACATGTCTGCCAGGCTGTCCCGAAAACCACCACCTGCAACCCCAAAAGAAGGGCATTTTTAGTGATAGGAACTCCCCATGTGCTGACCCTCTTGAGTTATGGGGCAAAGATAAGGAATTCTGGTCCAGCCTGGCTCTGGGTTGAGCAGAATGCTCCTGTTAGAGCCTTATGGCACTGGAAGAAATAATATCCCTGCCTGGCCTGTGGAGAATAGCCAGAAGGATCACTGGCACTGGTAAAGCTGCTGTTAGTGACTAATCAAGGTCTGGTCCCCCTCCCATTCAGCAAACAGCATTCTTTATATGGCACATAGCCAGATGTGGCAGGATAAAGCAACTTGCCTTTACTCTGTCCTCCATGGGAATAAACACTGGGAGCAAACAATAACTCCTACAGCAACAGTCACCTCATCAACCTCCAACTGCTCCAGAGGAGCCCTGGCCTCCCACAGCCCCTACCTTGGTCGATGATGCCCTCTGCGATAAATTTGCACTCCCACCATTGGTCATAACGCAACGGCCACCTGTGGAGAACCAGGCATAGCCTGAGGTGCTGCTCAAAGCCAAGGAGGTGCTGAGAAGGCAGCAGGCACAGCAGGAACACCAAGGGACTAAGGTGGTGCAGCCTGGGCTTAGGACAGGACAAGATCTCAATCTCCAGAGACAGCTGCATCCTCAGCAGGGAGGTGACATCTTGAGGAACAGGCCCTGATCTCATGGCTGAGCTGGCTCCTGTCCCAGCAAACCCTCTCCAGAGTACAGGACATGGGCTTCCCAAACACACTGGTGTGACAGAACATAGCTCCCAGGACTAAATGGTGCCTTCCCTCCCCGAGACACCGCTTACCTATAATCCAGAGGCTTTTCAAACTTGTCTGAAGGTTTCAGGCCTTCATACACCTGCAACAAGCAGAGATGATCAAGGTTGGTATCCCCTCTCCAGGAAAACTGCTGCCAGGTGAAGGCAGGAATTTGCAGGAAATCGGATTTGCTCAAACCCATTAAGTACTGACCAAAGATGATCTCTAAATGGTCTAGAAGCCCTTCATTTTTGGAAAGGGAACACTAATTACATTGCTACCATTGCATGGAGATTTCTGGCCACAGAGGTACATTGAACACATCAAGCCTCACAGCAGTTTGGGGTGTTTGTGCACACACAGAGCCCCAGATCTCTTGGATATGGGGAGAGAATGCACACAGGAAGATCAGCATTGCTGTAAAACCACAACATAGGACTGTATGCAGCTGCTTGACTGTTGTCACACAAGAATTCTTTGCTGCCTTTTTAGTGCAAAAAGATTGTTACACTCTCCATTAACTACATGCCACAGAGAACATCCAGGATACAGCAGAAATTTCAACTTAGAGATCCCAAATCCCTCCTAGATGTTATTCCTGGATATGGGATCATCAGCACATGTAATTATAGAGCCTGTGAGTCACATGAAGAGGCCTTGAAGGCTTGGGCATTCTCCAGCTCCAAGCTGTCCCTTCCACTCATCTTTATACAGATCATTTTGATTTTGGGATGCCTCACTCTTCCCAGAGCAGCAGGGACCTTCCAGGAGGGACAGTACCTGGGTGAAGACAGCATTCTTACAGCTGGGGTCCAGGGCAGGGTTATCCCGGTGCTCCATGGCCAGGCGTCGGTTAATGTAGAGCCTTGGCATGAAGTTGGGCTTGCTGGTCTCCGAGTCCTTCAGACACTGGGTAATGAGAGCTGTGCGCTTCTTGGACAGCAGCAAGAACTGCTTGATATGCTGCCAACAGGGATGGACAAAACATGTCACCTACTTCCTGCGGAAGCCATCACACCTCCAGGTTTCTCCCTTTCCCAAGGCCTTCCCACACAGACACATTCTCATTCACAGTATTGTTTCCCCTCTGCCTCTGAAAGATTCTGCATTCTGGCTTAAGGGAGATAACAAGCTCAGCCCTCGATCCACCAGCTGTCATCTGATGCTCACACTCCAGTGTTGCTTAGACTCTCCTTGACCCTCACTCTCACCAGAAGACTGGTCTTACTATCCCTTTTATTTGTAATCAAAGCCAGTTCCTCTACACAAACAAGAATCCTCAAATGCTTTGGGTCATGTGTTGACCTGGCACAAGAATAAGTGTTTGCTGACACTAGGCCTGGAAACGCACAGAATGGGGCTATCCCAGTAATGTCCAGCATGTGCATTCTTGGAGAGCATGTAAGGAAAACAGACAACTGGAGGGATGAACTCAGCACTATGCAAAGAATGAAAAGCAAAAGCTTATCAAAGCCAGGAAAAAAGTTACTGGTAAAAGCCTTGATGTTCGGACCAGCCAGCTCAAAGCTGCTGGCAAGAAGTGCAGGAACAGAGCATCCTGGGCTGAGATCTTGGAGGGGATGTGCATCCAGGTCGCATGCCCAGTGTTGCTATGGTCCAAGTCCCTTTGAGGGTGAAATGTTCTGGTTTGAGTCTACTTGTTACCCCACAGCTACATGCTTCCACTTCAGCAGTTTAGCAGGAAAATGAACAATATCACTTTTCACAGTGTTAATGACCTGAGCTCTGACAGGTATTTCCCTCCAGCTGCTTTAAAGACAACAAGCCCTGGCTACCTCCCTTGCCACAGCCCAAGCACCATTACCCTGCCAGACTGAGGCCTCCACATGACACAGAGCCAACTGCTCACCTTGAGTTTGCTGAATGTGCCAACAGTGTGGTCCCAGGCTGGCACCAAGTGATGCAGGACACTGTCCAGGAGCTTGATGAACCTAAATCCCAAAGAAGAAGGTAACGCAACACAAGAGGGATGGGGATCTGCACAAGTCTATTCCAGACCACACACTCCTGAACACAAGCAGCAAAATAACTGATCCAAACCAAACCCAGCGTAGTTTTTTACATCATAGAGCCTTTGGTACTACATTCCCACTCCCTGGGCACACCAGAGATCTTGTACCCCTTACAAGGGACTCTGCATGTATGTGCCCTCCACACTGCACAGATATGTTGTGCTTGTGACACACAAGACACTGTGAACTTGAGCAACTCCTCTGAAAGCACAGGGGAGTTACCACAGAGAGCCCACTTTGTCCCCAAATGACTGCTATTTTCTCCAGTGTCCAGGATGTCTGTCTTAAGGGGACTCTTACAGTTTTACAGTTTCTAGCCATGCACATGCTGGAGATGGCATCAATCCCTGCAGGCAATGGCACCCCTCCACACAGTACCTTTGAATGAGCACGGCCCGTCGGTACAGCAGGTCAGGGTCAGTCCCTTCTAGGCGAGGGTAACGCACCAAATTGGGCAGCTGGAACATGTCAGCACTGAGCCCCAAGTCCCTCTGTCGGGAGGATTTGATTTTGATGCCTCGGATACGAACATCAATCCCATCATCTGCCAAGGAAGACCACAGATGATATGCTAAGATCACAGGAAAGCAATCCTTAAATAAAGTGTGGGAGGTCTATAAGCAAAAACAGTAGGAATGTACCAGCTCCACCAGCTCTGGGGCTGGGCACTGAGAGCCTGAAATACCTCTGTGAAGAAGTGGGACATTTACAGGAGGAAAAAGGTTAAATAATTGAAGGCAGAGAAAGACAGGATGAAAGCTGAGAACTTGTAAAACTTCAGATCTCCCAGTTTTCCATGGTTCTACTGCATCTCATCTAAAACAGCCCGCAGGGAAGAGAAGTACAAGTTACAGAACAAACTCTTAATGTAAGTATCTTACAGGTGCATTATGGATGTGGCCACAACAGCCAGCCTTACCTCTGCATTCCACAATCCGGATCTCAATGACAGGCAGGTGTGTTGTCATGTCCTCAAGGATGCACACATCCCCAATGTAGCTCCTACAAGTACAGCACAGATGAGGACTGAAGGGCTGCTCCCTTGCCCATCCTGCCAAAACCCACTCGGACACTTGGAAGAGGGTTTGCATCTTTTGAAATGGGAGCCTATGGCAAGAACCCAGACCCAGCTGCCTACAATACAGCTGAGTGCCTGAACCGGCTGGTGACTCAGGTCCAGGTGACATGATTCGGATTTTTCCCACAATCAGATCAGGAGAGCCCTGATGACTGTACCATGCTATTGTAGGCAAAGTGAACACGCATCCCAGAGAGCCTGGCTGGTGGCGCATGACTGCTTAAGGCCAGTATTCAGCACCCTGGGCCTCTGTGAGAGCCACGCTTCACCCACTCACTCATCAATGCCGACATCGTTCAGTTTCTTCAGATTGTCCCCCTCGCCCCCATACACAGCAACCCGCTTGGGCATGAAGTTCTCATCAGTGGTATCCACTGTCAGCAGCAGCTTCCTGCAAAGGGAAGCAGGATATGAGGAGAAGGCAACTGCATCTGAACACCGATTGCTACTCCCCCTCATTGCCTGGTCACGCTGTTACCAAGATGGGATTCCCAGGTACCTGTGATAATGCTAAGACCCCTTCAAGCCCAGAGCCAGAGTAAGGGTGGAGAGGCAGGAAGTGCAGGGTAAATTTAGGCCATGACATCCAGACAGAAAGGGAGTGGCAAATCTTGTCCCAGTCACTAACCAGCACGTAGAACAGAAATGACTCACTTGACAATGGTGCCTTTCTTCATGTTGAGACGAACCCAGTGCTGGCCCTGGGACCCATCACTCTCCCAGTATGTGTCAGCGTGGCTGTCAGTCAGGCATGACACATTGAAGTCCTCCTGGAAGAGGGCAAGTAAATGAAAGGAAGATCAGATGGGGGTAGGATTAACTTCTCTTAGTGGTTACTTTCATCATGAATCTTAGTGTCAGGGGGCATCACATTGGCCCATTCCCTTTGCTGGGCTGTGGGTAGACACCAGGAGTGCAGAGCACACAGGACACTGGGGTTCACCCTCCAAGGTGCTCTGGGGTCACACACACAGAACAGAGTATCAAACCCTCCCTAGTATCAGCTTAGCAGCTAATGTTAGCATTGGCTTCTCAAACCACTATCCCTCCAGGGGCTAGATCACACAACATGCTGCGTGATATGCCCCAGGCTTTTCTCCCACATCCTCAAACAGAGTCCAAGACAGGCCAGAGCAGCACAGCAAGCACTATCCATGCTCCCCAGCCCCACAGCACAGCGGGGCTGATGCAGCCTTATCCCTTTAACCCACCGTGTAGGATGAGACATCGATGCTGTCCACGTACTGCTTAACACTGCCCAAGTTCTCATCCTCCTTCCCAATGTGGTCATACAGGAAATGTACCAGGTCTTCATCACATTCATAAGTCCATGTTGGGGGCACAAACCTAGCATGAAAAAGGAATTACTGGGTCTGGAGAGCAAGAGGCAGCAATTTTAGTACCAGAGGCCAATGGGTCAGAAAAGGGAGGTCCACGTCCTGCTTGTTTTGTCTTGCTCTGTTTCCTGCTTTTTGCAGGTATATCTAGGACAAGACTGTGCTGTGCAGGGCTGCCTGTCTTCCCCCCTCTCCCCCAGGTCAGCAGAAAATGGCTGGCTGGGCAGCCACGGAGAGACAGCAGCTTGTCCCCCCATCACAGCAGAAACCAGGAAACAGCTCATACCGAAGCTTCTCTACTGCAGCCTCATCCTGCTCCATGGGCCTGGGCTTTGCTCCAAGGCGCAGGGAATATGTCAGATCCACCACCTGCTCCCATCTGAAATAACACAGAGAAGTGGAGGGAGTGAGAAAATCCCAGGAGGAACAAGAAGCTGGTGATCAAGAAGTAACTGGAAGGGGAAGATTTGGGTTTGAAGCCCCACCGTGCTCCATCCTCCATCACCTCCAGCATCATCCGCTGTCCTTTCCTTTCCAACCATGTCTACTCCTTCCACACCCCGCTGGGCATGTAACAAGCACAGTGCCCCAGCCAAACCCAGTTCACATCCGGCATCCCTATTGCCTCACTTCCATGAAACCTGTCCGAGCAGGCCGGGGGTTCCCCAGCCCAAGGCAAGAGGGGCCGTGGGGCAGCACCCTGAGCCCGCACAGGGGTGAGCACCTCCGCGCTCCCAGAGACCCAGTGGGACACCGCGGCGGCCCCACACCTGATGACGGGTTTGTAGTCCACCCCGAACAGCTGCTGCTGCCGCTGGATCCGCTCCGTGGACTCCACGGGCACCAGCCGGTCCCCGCCGTCGGCGTGCTTGCACACCAGCACCCATCCCTCCTCTAAATCGCAGCCGCTCCGGTATTCCTCCAGCTGCTCCTGTGGGGACAACCGGCGGTCAGGCGGGGCCGGGCCGGGCCGGGCCCTTCGCGGGCCGCCGCACCCACGTTACCTTGCTAAGCTTGACCCAGAGCCCGGCGCCGTTGCAGTACTCCTCGCCGGTGGCGCGCAGGCAGCCGCCCTTCCGCACCTCGATGGTGGCCCGCGCCGCCCGCTTGCCGCCCCGCGCCGGCCCCGGGCTGTCCCACACGCTGAGCAGGCTGCGGGCGGCGGCGGCCGCGGCGGCCGACGGGT
>VZRN01001083.1:8053750-8155087 GCA_013397935.1 Dasyornis broadbenti | reverse complement strand
CCGGAAGCGGCGTAGGATGGAGGGTGGTGATCGGCTGCTGTGAGTAACCGGGACTGGGCAGGCCTGCGCCCCTTCCTAGTGTGGTGACGGGGGCATTCACCGGGACCTGCACGGGGGTACTGGTTTGACTCTGGGAACGGCGATCTGGCACTGTGGGAGCACTGGGGATAGTGCTTTGGTGCTGAGATCCTGTACTGGGGACACTGGTGTGTCTCTGGGGATATTGCTGAAGCACTGGAGTGGCCCTGGGGTTATGGTGCTGGTACCAGGGTCCGGTACTGGGTCACTGGAGGGGCTCTCGGGGCTCTCCTGCTCTGGCAGGGATCAGCAGGTAATGGTAGTGTAGTCACTGGTTCCAGGAGGAGGTTTTGGGGCTTTGTTCCCACGGGCCCCGCGGTTGCCGGGGTCCCCCTCCCCGGGGCAGGCCGGGCTCCAGCAGCCCCACGGCGGGGAGGCTGGGGACAGGGAGGTTGGGGACGCGTGGTCTGGCGCCCCGCTCGTCCCAAATCTCTCCAGGCGGGAGCAACTGGTGGCGCCGATAACTTAATCTCGCAGGCCCTGGGCAGGGCATCGCCTCTCCCCGGGGGGGCCCCGCCGTCCTCAGCAGGAAGAGGTCCTGGATTGTGGTAGGGAGAATTTATCACATTTGTCACAGCTGGGCGCAAGCCCTTGCTGAGATCAGGGAGTGGTGACGAGCCGCTGGCCCTGACACCCCCTGCCCCAGTCGTGGGGGTCTGGCAGGGCACCTAGACCCCTCGTGGGTGACAGCCTGTACCTGCTCTTTGCTCCGCAGCCCCAAAGGCTTCCCCAAGCTGAAGAACGACACGTTCCTGCGAGCGGCGCGCGGGGAGGAGACGGAGCACACCCCGGTGTGGTGCATGCGGCAGGCGGGGCGGTACCTGCCAGGTGAGCGGCGGAGGCATCGCGGGCGTGGCGAGAGGGCCTCAGCAAGAACCCGGTAACGTTTTTGTTGGTCTCTTGCAGAGTTTCGGGAGACACGGGCGTCACAGGATTTCTTTGCCACTTGCCGGAGCCCCAAATTGTGCTGTGAGCTGACGCTGCAGGTGAGCATCAGTCGGGGGTCTGTGTGTCCCCTGTCCCTGCACAGATGGGAAGAAACCTTGGTTCTGGCCATCCTGCGTGGCCACAGTAAATTGTGCAGCCCCTGGGGACTCCACTGCCATATGTGCTTGTCTGGGTCCTCCATGGGGAGGGAGTTGCAACCCCTCACTAACACTGCCTCTTCCCCTGTGTAGCCACTAAGACGATTCCCCCTGGATGCTGCCATCATCTTCTCTGACATCTTGGTGGTGCCCCAGGTGAGACCCACAGCCAATGCCATCGGGAGCAGCAGTTGAGAAAGGGGCAGAGTTCACGGCTGCCCCATTCTTGCTTCTCCATTCTCCCCTGTCCCCAGGCACTGGGCATGGAAGTTGTCATGGTCCCCAGCAAAGGACCCACGTTCACAGAGCCCCTGAAGGAGGTGGAGGATCTGCTGAAACTGCGACAGAAGGTGGACGTGACTGCGGAGTTAGGTTATGTCTTCCAGGCCATCACACTGACACGACACAGCCTGGAGGGCAAGGTGCCCCTCATCGGCTTCTCAGGGGCACCAGTAAGTGACGTGGCTCCTCAGTGTGGGTTTCCTTGATGGGTTCCTCTGCTCTCCTGGGGTGACACCAACCATGACACCCCCAGCTGTGGGTGCTACAGGGGACATTCAGTGCAAGAGCAGCTGTGCCCCAAGCTCTGGGATGCTCACAGGTCCTACCTTCAGCACTGTGACTGGGGCTTCTTGTCTTCTTTCATCTCCATCACCCTCCTGACTTCACTCCTCTCCTTCCTGCAGTGGACACTTATGTCCTACATGATTGAAGGTGGTGGCTCCTCTACAATGGCCAAGGCTAAGAGCTGGCTTTACCGTCACCCCGAGGCAAGCCACCGGCTGCTGCGGCTGCTGGCTGATGTCATCATTGACTACCTGGTGGGGCAGGTGGCTGCTGGAGCGCAGGTGTGTCCTGGGGCATAGGGATGGCTAAGAAGGAAAGCAGGGACTGGGGACGGGGAGCAGAGAGGGTCCCTCCTTCTGGACAGACGAGGAGGGACTGGGGTGCTGCTCTCCCAGTCCCATGGGAAGTGGTTGAGTTGCTGTCCCTGGAGGTATTTGATAGACAACTAGATGTGGCACTTGGAGACATGGTTTACTGGTGAATTTGGCACTGCTGGGCTTAACTGTTGGACTCAATAATCTTAAAGATCTTTTCCAGCCTAAAGGATTCTGTGTCTCTGGCAGGCACTCCAGCTGTTTGAGTCCCATGCAGGGCACCTGGGCCCAGAACTGTTTCAGGACTTTGCCCTGCCTTACATCCGAGACATTGCCCAGGCAGTCAAGAGCAAGCTGAAGGAGGAGGCACTGCCCCTGGTGCCCATGGTGAGTCTAGGCTTCCTGGATTCACCCTGACATCCAGGGGCTGCTGGAGAGGGGTGCATCTCCTAGCATCCGCTTCCCCCAGTCCAGCCTGTGGAGAGAGGTCTGACTTACAGCAGTTGCTGCCCATCTCCTCCCTCCCCAGATCATCTTTGCCAAGGATGCGCACTACGCCTTGCGCGACTTGGCCCGCTCCGGTTACGAGGTGGTCGGTCTTGACTGGACTATCCAGCCGCAGGAAGCTCGGTAAGAGTCTGACACAGGGCTCAGGTGCCTGGGCAGGACCTGAGACAGGGTACTCTGACCTCCTCATCTGTTCTGAGCCATCCCAGGCCTGAACATTGCTGCTCCAGAGGTGGGGATAGTTGGGCCACCATGCTACAGCAACTAAGGGCTGCCCTGAGGGGTCCTGGGTGTCCTATGGTGGGGGCTGCAGACACCTGGCTGCCCTCAGCTTTTGTACCACATGCAGTAACTTACCTGTTTCCTCCCTGCTGCAGTGCACAGATAGGAAAAGATGTCACCCTGCAAGGGAACCTGGATCCTTGTGCTCTCTATGCACCCAAGGTGAGCCATTGCCAGTAACCGGGGCTAGTTCTAGCTTGTGTTAATGGACTTTTGCCTCAGCTTCCCCAGCTGCAGTGCTGGCTCTTATCCCAGCAGTCTCCCAGGCTGGCTGGGAGGGACTGGTGGGAGTGAAATACCCTGGGCTGGATGGGATTGACATATGGTTTCCTACCATACCTACAGGAGAAGATTGGCGAGCTGGTGAAGAAGATGCTGGAGGGTTTTGGGACACAACGCTATATTGCCAACCTGGGCCATGGCCTCTACCCTGACATGAACCCTGAACATGTGGGTGCTTTTGTGGAGGCCGTGCACGCTCATTCCCGTCACATCAACAAGCATAGTTGAGCCTGGGGCCTTGGGGACGGGACTCTGGTTTGGGCAGTCACCCCTGTGTTGTCAGAGGGCTCACTCGAGGCTGGCCTGCAGCATTAAACCAGCTTCTCCACAGCACCTTCTCCACAGCAGCCGTGTGGCTCTGGCTGGGGGGATGGGGAACTGAACAGCCCTGAAGGAGATGGGCACACTGCTAGGGGAGCATGTCAGATCAGGGGAAGCTCCTGAGCCCCATCCTGCAGGTCAGAATGGGGAAACAGGGATGGCAGCAAATCGCAGGGGATGCCTCTCCCTGCCAGGCTTGCCTCTGTGCTTGCAACACAGGATGTGAGTTCAGAGCACAAGAGTACTCTGATGATGGATGGGCTCAGCCCTGCTAGGGAGGGTGGGCTGCCTGAGGCTGGCAGGGTCACAGCCTGAGAGCTTGAGGCTCACAGCCCACCACTGGCAGAGGCTCAGCACGAACACAGTCCTGCTCAGGTGCGAATGGGCAACATGACATCAACCCAGGGAAGCCCCAAGGGGCTGGGAGACCCAGCAGGACTCGCATGGGTGACAGCTGGCAAAGTGGCAGGACAACCTCTGACACAGCACCCTGCCACACTGCTGGGATGGCAGCACAGGCATCATAGCCCTCTTCCTCCAGCTCCCAAAGCATCTTTGGAACCATCCCCCTGGTCCTGGAGTGTACCCCCATGCACATCTCCCCATCTCCTCTGATGCTCAGGCTCAAGCTTGCCTGGGGCTCAGCAAACCCTGCAAAAAGCAGCCCAGGAACTCCTGAGTTACAACTCGCTGCTACCCCATCCCAGGCTCCAGCACACTCACTGCAGTCCAGGTTGGCTGCAGGATGGATCAAGACATGGGCACCAATGCTGCTCTAGCTAGCATGAACAGGGCAGTACCTCCAGCATGGGCAAGGACCTGCTAATGCCGTGCGTGGCAGGGAATTGCATTCAGAAGCAGCCAAGGTGTTAATCTCTGCTCTGTCCCCCTCCTTGGGGCACAGGAGCTGGCTGCCACAGGGGACTGCAACACTGCTCTGCAAAAGTGTGATGACCCTCTGACTTCAGAGAAAGGCAGGAGAGACACAGGCGGTAACGTTCATCCCTTTTATTATTAAACATCAGATGAAGAGGTCGCACACACACATACACGCACGCACACAAAAAAAAAAAAAAGAAAAAAGGGAAGGAAAAAAAGAGAGAAACAGACTGGTTGAAGACCGCTATTTTGGTGGCGACAGAGACCGAGTACAATTGGGTTCCTGGCCAGAGCGCGGACACAAGTCACTTGTCAAAAAATTAAACCAGACAGCAGATAACTAGCGCACGTTCTCTAACTACAAGTCACTGCCCAGACTGGCCCTGGCCCCCCCAGACCTCCCAACCCACTGGCAAAGAAATGAACCAAAACTGAAGAGCCACCGGCCTGGGGCTGAAGTGTGCCCCCCAGTGCCAGGTGAGCCAGGAAGGGCTGAGCGCCGGCTGCACTACGGAGCTGGGAACGATGCGGGAAGGTGACGCGGCTGCCCCTCCCTCCCCCAGAGCCGGCAGCCCTGGTGCCCGCCCAGGCACTCGCACCTTGCAACCGCCCTGCGATGGGCTCGCGTCCTCCATCGCCAGCATCCGCATGTGTGTCCGAGCGAGCATCGCCCCGAGTTCCTTCCTTTGCTGTCCTCCAGCGCTGGGCTGCTGCTCCTCCGTCTATCTGTCCGTCCATCCCAGGGCTGTGAGTCGAGCAGATGTTCACCTCCCCCCCACACCCTTCTTGCTGCTGACGATGCCATGGGAACCTGAGAAATGTTCGCGTGCCTCCTCCTCTTTTTGTCTGTGGTTTTGTGTGGGTTTTTTAAATAATAGTTATAATAATAATAATAACAATAATAATAATAATAGCAATAATAAAAATAATCGCCCCAGCCCACAACAATTTCAAGTATCCCCCAAATAAAAGACAGAATTATAAATAATTATAACTTTACAATTTAATAATTGACACATATACTATAGTATTTACAGTATCATAAATGCTTTTTTTTTGTGTTACTTTTAGTAAGCAATCCCTGAGAACAGTTACTTTTACTTGTTTTTATTGAAGTATCTTCACAAATAGAGGAGTTTGCATGTCTCGGGCGGGTGGGAGAAGCGCTCTGCAAAGCCATCGCTTTTGGTGACACATGAGGTTCTAGTGTCGCAGGTTTCTTTGCTCGCTTTTTTTTTCCTTTCTTCTTTTTTGGTTGTTTTGTTTTTTTTGTTTGTTTGTTTTGTTAAACTCCCCACATAATTTTAAAGATTTTTCACTTTGCAACCTTTGTATCCCTCCAGCAACCACGTCCTTCAGGAAAGAGGTATTAGATTTCCAGGTTAGCTTTTGGTATTGGCAAGGGAGGGCAGGGGGCTGAGTGAACCATCCTTTTTCCCCATAGTTGCCTTTTGGTTTGTGCCCAAGGAATCTCTGGATCCTCTCAGTGTGAGAAATGGTTAAATCCAAGAAAGAATAACACTAAAAGAAAAAAAAAAAAGAAAACAAAACAAAAAAAGAAACAAGACCAGAACAGAGCAGCCTCTGCCGATGGGGGGGGAAGGTGATTTCCGCTTTCCTTCCTTCTTCTCTCCCGAGTCCCCGTGCTGTGGCCAGACCCTGCCAGTGAGCATGGCAGGAGTCGGGGCTCACCCAAACCGTTCCCGCACCAGCAGCATCAGTTTTTTCTTGCCTTTGTAGATTTGTTTAAGATTGTCAATGAACTGGGCAAACTGTATGTGCCCATCCTGTGCCAGGAGGAAGGTCTCCCTGGCCTTGCTGAGGAACTCGATGAACTCCCCATAATGCCGTGGGCTGATGTGGGTCAGCCGGGAGTGGGTGGTATTGATGTAGGCGCTTATCGTCGCATCCAGCAGCTGCCGCAGGGGGGCTTTGTCGGTGGACATCAGCTTCCCCGAGTTCCTGCGCCCAGGGATGCCGGCCAGCCCTGGTGCTGTCATGGTGCAGCGGCGAAGGATGTCCGAGAGCACCGTGGCACAGTGCACACTCTTCACCACCAGTGGGATGATGGCCGCCAGCTCATTTTTGCCCAGAGAATGGCTCAAGGCGCAGGCCCAGAGCACATCGTTGATGGCTGGGTGCGTGTCCTGGTTGTAGGCCAGGTTGAGATGTGTCATGGCCAACGAGGCCAGTTTGAAGGCTCGGAGTGGGTAGCCCCGGTGCTCCATGTAGCGGGCGATAGTGAAGAGCTGGGTGTAGGTCATGCCGGTGGAGGCAGCATCAATGACAATCTGGTAGGCCGTCTCAAAGGCGATGTGGTCCTTCTCGCAGAGGGTCAGGGCGGACAGGGCGCAGTTCTGGGGGTCCTTCATGGCGCACTGCAGGGCCAGGGTGCGGGCGCAGCTGGCCAGCTCTTCCCGCTGTGGGTAGTCCAGGCTCAGGCGGAGGATGGTGTTGTGGGACATCACTGTGGCTGCCACAATGCTGGTGGCTTCCGTGGGAGTGAACAGTGAGTACCAGCTCTGCAGGATGCTCACCAGGGCCCTCACTCCTGCAAGAAAACACTGGCGTCACAGCACAGCCCTGCAACCTCGCTCAGTTTGCAGGGTTCCTCTGACACCCAGAAACAGGGCAAAACCAGCCTGCAGCAGTGCTGAGCTGCTGCCTCTGCCCCAAGAGGGAGAGGGCAGAGGGGGACAGGCAGAGGCCAATCAGCCCTGCCATGCTGCAGTGCACAGAGAACACCACTGGCCTGGCCCAGGTACAGGGCACCCATCCCAGACACAAAACCAGTCACTGCTGCAGTCCCAGCCCTGCCAGCTGGCACTCTGAGGTGTGTTCAGTTACCGAGGAAGAAATGAGAGACGCAGGAGAACTCAGATGCTCAGGGCTAGGCATGACTCTAGGATCTCAGTGCCCAACCCCACTCCCACTGCATGCAGGCCAGATCTCCCCAGCACGCATGGAACTCACCCACTTCGGTAGCGCATGTCACCAGCCACCTCACCATCTCCCGCCGCCGCCAGTTGAGGGTGGACAGGGTCATGCGCATCACCTGCAAAGCAAACTTGGGGTGACTGGCTGCCCTGCAGGGCTCTAGTGAGGCCACCCAACAGAGCAGTGCTCCCCAAAAATCTCACTGGTTCAACTAGCTCCCAGCTCCCTGGCACTGCCTCACCTCCACCCAAACTACAGCAAGCACAGGGCTGAGGATCCACTGCTCAGGACCATGCAGAGATCAATTCACTCCTTCCACGGGGGACACCCCGCTTGGCAGAAGACCAACACCAGCACCACTGCCACAGTATGGGGACCAGAAGGGCCACCAGTATCCCCAACATTATGCTGTACCTGGAGCCCCAGTTCCAGTGCCACATTGAGCAGTGTTGTGTCAGAGTTGCTGTCGGCCGGCGTGGCGATCTTGAATGCGTCTTGAGCCAGCTTGAAGATCAAGGAGGAGGAGTGGATATTCTTCTGGATGGCCTCCAGCACTGTGCGTAGGCGCAGCATGTCCCCTGGGTGCAGGCAAGAATAGTCAGATGGCTCAGGCGTCCCCTCAACTTGCCCTGGAGCCCCATCCCTTGCTTGTGCCACGTGGTGAAGTCCCTTCACCATGGCCAGCCCCTCTGGACACACACATGGAGGGACACACACATGGAGGGACACACAGCGATGCTGGATCAGGCCCTGCAGTCCAACAGTCTAAAATGGAGCATCCTCCCCAGGAAGCAATACATCCTACAGCATCCATCCTCACTCAAGTTCATCCTCTCACAGAGAGGACAAACAAACCTGAGTGATCCCAGACATGTCTTTAGCAGACATCTCCAGGCACCTGGATGTTCCACCCTGGCCTCAAGTTTGACAGCTGTACAGCAGCCTCTTCCCAGAAAAGGAGGGCCTTGGGGAGATGCCTAGTATTAAATGGCTGCAGAAACATCAATCTTCCTCCAGGAACATTAGGAAGAAGAGGAAAAGCTGTTTGCTGCACACACAGAGTCCTGCCCAGCTACTCCCCTCTGCAAGACTGGGCTGGGGTCACCCAGACTTGCTGCACCTCGGTGCTCAATGTCCACGGTCAAGCACACAGCACTCACAACCAGGACAGGCTGAGCTATTCCCAAAGAAGGGGGTTCGTGGCACAATACCCAGTGATGCTGTGGGTCTCCTGCTACAGGAGGTCATGGGTGCTAGGATACATGGTGACACCAGGAGAATGGGGCAGGATCTTGGAAGAGGAACACATCAAGGCATATTAACATCATGATCCTGCATCTAGCTTGGAAAATCCTATCAGTGCCTGCGGGACACAGGGTGGGGAGTGGGACCACTGGGGGGATGCAGACCAGAGGTGCCAACATGCCCCCTTTGTTTCTACTCCCAGTTACAGACTGAGCAGATGAACCTCATTCAAAGACAACCAAATCATGCACAGCAGTGTGAAAAACTCAGTGCTGCACCTGGACACACGGAGGTATCTCGGGTGACTCATAGCTAAAGATATCAGCTGCCACCCACCACAGCCGCTTGCACTGCCACAAAAATCCAAGCCTCCCTAAAAAGGCTTGCGGGGGCGTGGGCAAGAGAGGCTGCAGGATCACACTGGGACATGCTGCAGCAGGGGAACACCTGAGGAAGGGGATGGTGGGAAAAAGAGATGCAATCCAAGAGCCCTACATCCCCAGCATAAAAACCTCATCCTATTAGGCCACTGGAAGGGAGAAAGAACCTAAAGGAGAAGCCAAATACCAGCTCCTCATCAGGGCACTGAAAATCAGGGGCAGGACACCATCAGCCCTGGTAAAGCAGCCTAGAGGAGAAGGCTGGAAGGAGAGAAGAGGCTGTCAGAAAGCTCCAGCCTCGCTGCCTTGACAGCTCATTTCCCTTCCCTCTCACTGCAAAAGAAAAACCTTCCCTGTCAGGCTGGCAGTACCAGGGTATCAAGAGACTTGGGTCACTGACCCTCATGGGACACAAGGCCCTTGCCATCCTCCTGGGGTTGGTTTCTGGTCAGGGGGATGTTTAATGAAAAGCCTGTGCTCGCCTTCAAAATTGTGCCTGGGCAGGAACTGAAGCACCCCAAGAGACCAGTGAGGTGTTTCACGAGTCCTTGCAGCTGGGACCAAAGCATCCCACCCAGCACCACTGATCCCATCTCCCACAAAAGCCACTTGTGGTGCGGTGCACAAGGACGTCTTCTCCCTCCCACAGCCCATGCAGGATCATTACCACAGGGCTGGAAGGTATAAAGCAAAGGTGAAAGGATAAACAGCTTCAGACTAACCCACAACATGCCTGGCAGCTGACTGTGCTGCACGGTAGGCATGGTCCTGCATCCCCCCAGGACACTACCCAAGACTTGCAGCACCACAGCTGCAAGGCCTGCCTGCACCTCATGGGGAATTCCCATCCTGCCCTGCTGGACCATGAGCCGTTTGGGACAAGAATCCCAGAAATCCCAGATTCTTAAAGCCAGCTCACCATGCCCTGCCCACAGCAGGCTGCCAGTGGGGCACCCAGCCAGTTTCTTGCCAATGCTTGAGAGAGCAGAATCAAGAGCTCCCTTTTTTCTCCAGAAAAACCCTTCGATGCTCTTGTGCAGCAGCGTCCCATCACCCCTACTCCAGAGCTGCCCTGCCACCAACCTTTGGCTGCTGTGAGCATGGTGGAGGCCAGTTCGCACTGCTGCGACTCCAGGTGCCCTAGGGTGAACCAGCGTGGGTACCTGCTGGGGACCACCGAGACCAGGTGGTGAGGGTGAGTCACGTCGCCAGACGGTGCTGTGGTCTCCAGGACAGGCAACCTGAAGGGCAAACAGGAGGAGGCAACATCAAACCCAAGCCCAGCCCCAGCTTCACCCCCTCTCCCTGAGGTGCTGCCAAGGCGAGGCAGAGGCTGCCTGCAGGCTGCTGCCTGCAGCAATGCCTTTGAACACGTCCTGCTGCTGTGCATGTGTGGGGCTCCTGAGGCTGCATGCTCAACACATGGGCATGGGGATCAATCTCAGACTGACTTGAAAAGGGGAGAAAGATCCGTGGAGTGATTTACAAACTTGTAAGGAAAAGTACAGACCTCAGAGGAAAAAAAAAAAGAAAAGAGAAAAAAAAAGAAAAAAAAAGTAAAAATCCCTCCTCTCCTCTTGCTTCTTTCATGTCAAAGCACCCGGCAGAACTCCTGACTATATCATCTGGTTCTTCTTAAAATGCTTGGTTATGATCAGAAGCAGCAGCACATTTCCCCAGGGCCTCTGCAGCCAGGTGAGGCTGCCTGTTTTTGTGGGCATATCCAAAAGCCTGGAGAACCTGGGGGAAAAGCAAGCCTAAAGACGGGGAGCAGGAGTCTCACGTCACCAGCCATGGTGACAAATCGTAAACCCCTGAGTTGGTGCTGGTATTGCTAACTTAATGGCTAGTTATACAGGAGGGAAACTGCGCCCTGGACATGAAGAGCATCCTCACTTGCAGGCTTGAGGTAACCACGGGGCAGCAGAAGCCCAACCTTTCCAGCCCTGGACATAGATACCGCAACACAGGAAGTCCTAGCTGGGAGTAGGGGATGGGCATTAATAGATGACATCCCTAGGGCCCTCGGTCCTGTTCGATGACCGGAGGTCTTAGGTCTGGCAGGACATGGGGCCTGCACACACCACAAAGCAGCCCTTGGCTGCTTATTAGGGCTAGTTGTCCTCCTGAGCAGCTCTTCCCAGGATAGGGGGATTTCAAACTTTCCCCCAGTGTTGGCAAGAGATGACCCATTTCACTGAGGAAATGCTGCAAAAAAGGTGATATTCTGGGCCAGGACTTTTAATGGTGGTAGAGGAAGAGAGCACTGCGATGCTCTGGAGTTGACCGTCCTCCAAGCGTTGACTTGTTTGGGAAATTCCAGCCTTTCCAAGACCATCGAGTCCCTGTCAAAACAGTGCAGTACGCAGGCTGATGTCTGAAGTGTGTCATGGGCTGGGGAGAGAGATGGGGCAGCTCTCAGCATCAGCTGTATCCCCAGTCCCAGAGACAGAGATGGGTTTTATCGGAGAACAGAGTGCAACTGTGTTTTCCACCTGGCTGTATGACACCCTGGAGCCCGGGGCAAACCATCCACCCATCTGTGCCAGGATAACAGCCCTTCTTGCAGGTGGGGAGGGCTGCAGGGTGCCCGAGGCCTGGCAGACATAAGGCAGATGACAGCTGTGTATGTGCCTGGGACCGACCTGCTCTGGCAGAGGGTGCCGGTCACAGGGACGGGCAGGTGGTGGTCCAGCCTGGAGCAAGGGGTTGGGTGAAGGTCTGGGCCAGCAGACATTACTGGACCCATGTAAATCTGTATGGATGGAGCTTATAAACCAGGAATCACCCAAATGGAGAGCAGGAACCTCTTTGCACTGCCGCCGTGCCCAGTGGCCCTACACACTGCACAAGACCCCACAGACGGCAAGCTCCAAGCCTGTCTCCACTCCCATCCCTGCCATAAAGTTGCAAAGCACCTCAGCTTCCCACCGAGCATAAGAGAGAGGCAAAAAGGGGGCAGATACAGAATTAAACATGCACCAACCTCATGGCACGCAAAGCCAGCTTGTATGCCAGGTCAGCATCGTGAGGCAGCAGGGCAGAGAACAGGTATTTGGCAAAGGTGTGCATGGGGACGCTCTCCCGGTGGATAACTTCTCCCAAGCCGCTGAAGGGACCACCTAGGCAGAAGCAGAGCCCACCAGCCACAATTAGCACAGCAGGATCTGTGCTGGGGTTTGCACCACCCCAAAGCTCTGAGGATCTGCTGTTCAGCTCCCTGAACGTTACTCAAGTTGGATCTAGGGCTGCTCTTTCCTTTTCTAAAACAAAAAAAGAAACTGAGGCCACGTGCTTAGCACCCTTCTCCATATTGCCTCTGAGTTGGTCTTTTTCCAGGGATGCCAGCAAACCCTTGCTTTGCCAGGTGACGGGGCAGAGCAGCCATCCTACAGGCACTGCACCACATCCACAGAGGAAGAAGCAGGATGGGCATACATTTTGAAAAGGGCATCTCAGAGACATTACCAACACTCGGCTAAGACACAAAAGTCAGCTAAATGAACCAAGTCTCCACCTTCCAGCAGCAAGATGCACTGCTTCCGCAGAGTCTGCACTAGCACCGGGTCCAGCTCCAGGTCCTGCAGCCGGGCAATGATCTGCTCCTCATTGCGGCACACCTTGTCCTGGGCGTAGAGACCTTCAGGCATCACTCTCTGCTGACCCATCCCCATTAGGGCCACCTCTAAGGCCAGGGACAGGTAGGACTCGCCACTGTCTTGACTGCTGGTCACAACGGGCACATGTTGATACACTGGGGGTTTGGAGTCCCCAGCGTCTGAAAGGAGGGAGAAGAGATGCAGTGGGGTTAGAAGAGTCTTCCCAGACAGCAGAATCACAGCAGAGAAAAACTTCTCGCTTCAGAAGCAAAACCCACACTTCCTTTCCTGGCTGCTTTCAGTCACCCAGAGATGATGGATGAAAGCTCCCTGAGGGAGATGTGGGCTTCACCCTCCCTGCTCTCACTAGGGGATGTAGGAGATCCACGACATGAGCAACAGGATGCACAGCTGACACCAGAGCCTTCCACTGGACCAGCCTGCCTCATCCCTGCTCTGCTATGCTTGCAAACCCCAACACTGAGAAAACTCTACTCTCTCCACTCACTAACTTCCTTGACTGCACTGCAGCTCTGCCCTGGCTGCTCCTGTCAAGGCAGAGAGGATGAACGCAGAGCCCAGGTGTCCAGGGCCCCAGATCTGCACCCACCTCAGCCACAGCCACCAGGAAGGGATCCAGAAGGAGCACTTGGTACCTGAAATTTCAAGGCAATTTTCCTCTTCTAATCTACAAGCTTCGGTCAGGGTGAGAAAGAGGCAGCCGATGGGGTTCAGAGGGTGGCCCACCCAGCCCTCCAGGTTGGTGATGGTTGTTGCTCCTCGCTGCAGGAGCTCTGTATAAAATAGAAAAGGACGATGGTAAAAATGAGGAATTTAAATACAAGTTCTGTACCCAGACAGATTTCTGAGACTAGAGGACTTTTCTTATCCCACAACCTGGGTCACAGAGACCTCCAGGGCGAACTCTGGCATGGTAGTTCACAAGTGCAAGGAGTAGCTCAGAACAGCCACTATGCACAGACAGCTGAGTGAGCAAGCATACACAAAAAAAAGGGGTCCCTAAGGCCACATAAGATGCAGTGACTCATTCTCTGCTCCAAAAGGACATGAAGATCTTCAGAGTCCCAAGATAAGGTCTATAAAGCCAGGCCTGCAGCTTATGGTCTGATTTGCAATGGTAGCCTGAATGTTTTGGAAACACAAGCAGAAATCTCTCCTGAGATGACAAAGACTTCCAGTGATTCTTAAAAACTCCATCCTTTGGTGATCTCGAGCTGGCTGAGCTGGCAAGGACCAGGAGTCACTGACCTTCAGCAGCACTGCAGTAACTGACCCTGGCTCCTTGTCAATTGCCAACTGCAAAAGGAGGCACGCTGGGCTTGTCTCCTGGTACACTTTCTCAGGAAATGCAAAAGGAGGTAGCACATACAGCCAGGTACTGCTGCTCTGCAGTCAGGCAGCTCCTCTTTAATGCAGGCAGCACTTGCCTGGGCAACCCTTACGGGCAACCAGACACAGTGACAGTGGGAACAAGAACATCCCTACTCCAGCAGCCTGAAGACAGCCTGTGGGCAACTCTGTCCTTACCATGTGGGTATCAACTCAGCTTGGCTCAAGCAAGACAGTTTGTCTTCCTAGGACATGAACAATCCCATGCAGCGCTGCCTACCCTATACCTCTGCCACTCTGAATGGGGCAGCACAACTCTTGGAGGTGGAAAAGACTTTTCCAACTGAGACACCCTGGCCAGACATCACAAGACACTTCTCACATAGCTCTACTCATACCTTTCTTCTGATGCTTATATATTTCCAGCTGCCTTTGTTGCTGCAGTCGCAGAGTGTTGATTATGGCAACAGTTAGTCGGAGAGCTTCTCTGGGATAACCGTGGGAGCGCAGGGCATCCACCCGAGCACAGGCTGTTGGAACATGTTCTGCAAGGCAAGGAACAGGGGGCATGGCTAAGCCAGAGGAGCACAGGTATTTACAGGATGGTACTCACGGGGCATCTTCTACTCATCTTCCCCATACCCCAGCTAAACTCCTGCTTCCTGTCTTGAATTCATCCCTTTCTCCCTGCTCCTGGAAAGGATGCCTACCAGGAATACTAACAGGACTTCTGCCACATTCAACCCACAGCAGCCACGTCAATACCTAAATCCCCACCTCCGCAAAGCTTATCTAATGGAAGCATTTCCAACACACCATTGCTGCAATACGACAACTCCAACACAGGTTGTTACAATCCTGCCACTCGTTTCTCCTAAAATTAGCTTGGCTTATCCCGATTTCTCTCTGCTCTGCCCCCAAACACTTCTTGCTGTCCTGTCCAGTACCTCTCCCTGCTCTCATGATACAGGTGATGATACACAGGGTAAGGCTGGGCATCCAGCACTGTGCTGGGAGCACTGGCAGATTTGGGGTGATGCTTTAGACTGCTTCCTTAACACCTTCACGGAGTGAGCTCTGCAGACATCTCATATCTTCTGCAGTTCTCCTACCTGGGGTTTTATTATTAGGAACAGTTGCACAAAACCCCCTCCCAAGACTCACAGTTGCTTAGGAATTCATCTGCTCCTGCTGCTTATTGCTCACCTGAAATCATAAGCAACTGTGGAGAGGATTATGACTGAGCGAGAAATTAGCAGGAGCAGGTGACATGACATGCTGCATAACAAGCAGCGAAAATCCCATTTTCTTTCAAAATGTCCTGCCAAGGGGAAGAAAAAACCCAGGCGAACACAGAAGATGTAAAGTTATAGTAGAGGGATAATTTCTATTCCTGGAAGAGCTCAGAAAGCTCTGGAAATGCAGACAAACACCTCCACAAATGGGGTATCTACATCCCAAAGGTCACCCACAAGGAATACATGAGGAAGAGATTTCAGAACAAACACATCTGTAAAAGAGCTTCTTGTTGCTCCCTCTATTCATTTGCTAAATGGATGAAATATTCATCTTCTTGCTGAATTCATCACTGGAAGTTGCTGACAAATCACACGCCTCTCCCAGCACTGAGTCCCTGAAGAGGTGCCAAGAAAGCAAAAGCGCAAAATCCAAAAATCACGACCAATACATCAGAAAAATAACACACGCCAACCAGCTGGAGAAAAGGGCTCACCAGAACCCAGATTAGGCTCAGGACAGGGGAGCTGTGGCCACCACATCCCTTCTAGATGGAGTCCATGAATGCACTAACCCAACCATTGCTGCCTGTGGCTGTGTGAGAAGGAGACCTGCTGCTTGCAGCAGCCCAAGACTCTTCCCAGAGTAGAAATATCCTCCTCTGCTGCAGACTAAGGTGTACCAGCAGCCTTCATATGGGCTCTTCCTATCTCCTGGGATTAATAGCAACTTAGTGCCTGCTACTCCTGAAACGACATCTCTAGACAACTTTAAATATTCTCTTCCCATTTGGCTGGTGGCAGACCCCAGCTCCTGCAGTGGATGACAGTACAGTGGTGGGCTTTGACCAGTTCTGTGTTCATATATTCAACTCTTGAACTGGAGGGGATAAGTAATGCCCCTTCCTGGAGGCTGGTGGGGACTTGTGTCTCCTGTTTTGGGATCTGTCTGAGGACTGACAGCCATACCAGGTTCCCCCCAAACCCCTTCATGTCACTCGTCCTCATCACAGACAAGGAGCTGTTGAGGGTCCACAGATCTGCCCAGGGACATGACTTTGCAGGACAGAACTTGTGTGGCTTGAGGTACATGAGCTAAAAGTCTACAACACAGGAGGGGGCTCTGCGCTTGCCTGGTCCAGTATGCCTTAAGCACACACGAGGCTTAGTTGTACTGACTGCTAATTGCCTTTAAGGGAAGACTAATGAGAGTGTGAGAGCAGGAAAGAAAAAATCCAGAGGATACAGCTGTGCTTTGCAGTCTACTTTCAGGAGACTTTAAGTGTCCAGACCCCCTGTACTGGAAACAGTGAGAGCTTTCTCTGGGGACAGCTGAACACCGGCAGGGTGAAAAGGGACATGATGAGCTTGGTCCAAACTGCCCAAGAGAAGTTCAGACTGTAAATATGTGAAGATTGCTCTAAGGACAGTGGCTGGGGTATGAGTGGGCATCAAATTCTTCTGCTCACCCCACTCCTCAGGCTAAGGGCCAGGGTAGCAATTTCAGGCTAGGATGCAGAAATTTGTAAGGACACAGGGTAGCCTCAGGTGACTCCTCTCCGCTAGCAACCCCACCCACACAGGCCATGCAAAGGGCTTCTGGTTTGGATGCTCACCCAGCCACAGTGGTTGTCCCTGGGAGTTGAAGAGGAGGCTCTCGCCCTCCCGCTGGTAGGAGGGGGACACGTAGAAGTCACTGCTGATGATGCGCTGCAGGTGGCTGTCCTGCCAGTGGAGGTCACAGCCCTCAATTGCCCGGGTGAACACGGTTCGTCTGGGCCTGGCCAGTGAGTCTGCAAAGAGAAAAACTATCAGTGCCCTGGTGGGGCAGGGGCAGCCTGTTCCCCCTCCCAGATATGACCTCCCTGGGCAAAGCTCGGCCTTTACAATGAGAGTAAAACCTGGTCCCACCCCAGCCATTTCCAAGATGGACATAGGGGCTCTGGATTTGGATGCTTCTGCTCACCCCATCTCTGAGGGAGACTAACATCTCTTCAGACAGCATTGCTAAGTGACTTACTAGAATAGCTGAGTTGGCCAGAGAGGTGAGAAAAGAAGCAGGGACCACCCATCTGTTTGCTTTGTGACCACAAACCACTGTCACACACACAGCTGACGCCTTGAAACCTGTCACTCCCCTGTGACACTAAGCACACAGGCAGCTGCCCCAGGGCCAGGACTGGGCTTCCTCAGTATTACTGCCCTGCAAGCACCATGAGCTCTCCTCCTCCACTCCAACACAAAGTTCCAGCTTCACTGAACTGCACCTTCTTAGATCAGCACCACCTGAAGCCACGAAGGGAACCACACGAGTGTGTCTCATTTGCCCCCAGGTAATGGGAGAAACCATCACCTTCCCATAACCTCTGTGGGCTGCATAACAGGGCTGACAGGAGGAGACAGCATCGTCTGAAACCCCAATGCTGCCCTGCACCAGATATCTGCACTCCTCTTCAGAGCTGCTCCGTAACTTCATGGACATTTCTGAAGCTACCAAATGCTGGATTACCATTTCACCCCATCCAGACAGAGTAAGACAAGTGATTTGTCATCACAAAAAAACCTGTCTGGAGCAATTCCACTGTCACTCCAGCCACATTGGATCATGAAGGCCAAACACAGCTGGCAGGCTGCAAAACAGGAAGCCCCAAAAGGGGTGCAACTCTCCATGTAAGGTCCTGCAACCTGCTAGAGGGGCCGAGTTAAATGCATTCAAGGGTGGAAAACAAAAGGCACTGTTCAAAGCTGATCCAGGGAGGCTGGATAAACATGCTCCGGAAACGATGGCAACAAGCAATTAGCCGGAATGCTGCAGGCACCCTGAGGTGGAGAGAAATTAAACAGGTGTTTGTATGTTGAGATGCAAGCCTGCTCACTTTACCAGGAAGGATTTCAAGAATCAGCTGTTCTTTAGTAATAAAAGAGGCTGGCAACAATCTGCAGCAGTATTTGCATATGCACAAACACGAACCCTGGGACACCTCCAGGATCCGTGCTGCTTTCAGTCCCCTGCTTGAAGAGGCAGGAGGGCAGGGAGAAGGGGATATCCTGGCATGTGCTTTGGGAACTCCCTGGACATCTAAAAAAAGTGATCTAATCACCCCCAGCAACCTGCCCCAAATGCCAGAGTGAATCCCTGGGAGAGCTGGGAACACCAGGGGACTAGTCCTGGGACTGATGCAGGACATGGAGCACGGCCAGGTTTAAATTAAGCTGCTCCCTGAGGAAAAGCATAGGGAGGCTGGGCATGCAGTCCTAGCCGTGGCCGGGGTGGTTGGCAGGACAGCCACACTCCCAAACTGCTGCTGAGGGACTAATCCCACCCAGAAGAATGAAGTTTCCCCTGTGGCACGGCTGGTGTCACCCTCTCCTCCACCCACTTTGGTCACACATAATACACCAAAGAGCGATTCCAGTGCAGTAGACAGAGGCATGTGAAGAGCAATAACTTTCAATTATGTCTACTTCAGGCAAAAGGAAGGAGAAAGAGTGCTTAAATTTAAAAGCATCAAATGCTTTGTCAGGGGTTGAGAAACTATTTTAGCACTAAGGAACAACCCCATAACTACATTGCTCTTTCTGTGCTCTGCACTTGAACTGTGCTAACATTCCTGGCTAATGATTTCCCTACCACCTGAATCACAGCCTGCAAGTGAGGCTCAAGAGCTGGGAAAGGAGCTCTGCACCATCTCCAGCTCCTTACTCTCACATTACAGCCAAGACTTCTGAGCTCAGCTCTGCTCTGTTGCAAGCAGTGCTGTTTTCCTGTATTATCCCATGACCAAAGCTGCATGGACTGTAGGGGTCTAAACTCCCCCAAAGTCAAATTGCTTTAGAATGGTCTCTAATTTGATATTCAAAACGCAGGCGACTTTGCCCTGTAGCAAAGAAGCAAATATTTATATAAAAAAACAAAGGCTGTAAAGAGAAATATTTTGTATTCCTGTGACTCCCAGAAACATCACCAGCAGGTGAAGTGAGTTCTCTCAGCTTTGGGGCGAGTTTTGACCTGAACCCAACCCCCACGGCTGTCAGCTGGATTTCCACTCCCTGCCCAGACTCACCTTGGCTGTGACCGGAGCTCTGCGTAAGCGCGTTAGTGATGTTGGGAAGCTCGTTACCGTAATTGCCATCTTCCAGGGGACAGACGTCCATCTCGCCCCACTTGCGCAGCTGCCGGAGCCAGCAGGATTTCTCTTCCAGCTTGCAGTGCGGATTCAACACCACGCACACCCACAGCGCCCCTAAACAAAGCCAAGAGATCACGGAGGTGTCACCACCATGCATGCAGCGCAAAGCTCTCCGGCCACCGTGCTTGCCCCAAGAGCCTGCAAGGTTTCATCGATGTTTGTAAACTCATCTCAGCATAATGCACGGACCCAGGAGGGGGATTTACATGGCTTTTAAATAAGAAGGAAATTAACTCTATCCCAGCTGAAACCAGGACAAAGTAAAACTCCTCCATACTGAAGCTAAATTATAATCTCATGAGATGGGGACAGTGGGGAGGAGGGAAGGAGAGACCGGCTGTGTATGAATTTGTGAGTGCTTCTGTCTGCCAGGACAAATCTAGTGTTTGAACTACACATCAAAGCATGCTTAAAAACACCCTGGCAAGCTGCAGAGTCTGTATCTCCAAAGACTAACCTGATTTTGATCCTACCCACGTTCCAAGCGCTTTAAAACCCGCTCTGAATGCTATTTCATCTGCCATTGTTCTTCAGGCCATTTGCATTCAACTATTTAAAAAGGAGATTTGGTGTATTTTCTTCCTTTTTCTTTTTTTCTTTTTCAGTCCCTAGTAGACCCCAGCCTGGAGAGGAACCAGCAGAGGAACCTGGAGCTTGGATTGATGTCTTGCAGGAAAGATCTTTTGGACCTTGCAAGCCAAGTTGCCCAGCAGTAGGACACCCACACTAACACCTTCTGGGTCAACATGGGACCTCACATGATGCGGATGATGCTGTCTGCTGTGTGAGAGGCAAAACCAGGACCAAGGACATCCATCATCATTAAGATTCAGCTCATCCTTTCATAAAACAGGGCTGATGCTGGTGCTGCTAACTGAGCTTTGCAGACTATTCCCGGTCACTCTGATAAGGACTACAGCAACCTAAGTAACTGCAAACCCATGAATTCTTTAGCTAATTGCATTTCTACCCAAATTTCCCTCCAAGGCTGCCAGGATGCAGCATGTCCCCTTTCCTTGTGCCTCCCTGCGGGGTGGGATGGCTGTGGGCTGCTCCAGCTGCAATGTGATGCATCCCCAGGGATCCCCTTGGGCTGAGCAGTCCCTGCTGCTCCTCTCTCTGCCCATGTCAAATCCTGTCACACACGTGGGACAGCTCAGCCTCCTGCAGAAACACCCTCCCTACCTCTCCTTCATGGGCTGAGCAGAGACCTGGAGCATCTTCCTTCTCCCTGCTCAGCCTGCTGCTCTCCCTCACCTCTCCGCCACTCCCAGAGTGAAAGTTCCTATGCCAAAGTGACAGGCAGTGGTAGAACATCATCACCCACCGTGCCTCCACTGCGCAACAAGGAGATTCCTCCACAAACCCAAACCACCTCCCTTGCTGGCTGTGTTTTGAGCAGCAGCACCCCAGCTGCACAGCCCTGCCATTGAGCCAAACAGCCTCATGTGAGGCTGTGGCTCCAGCAGGAGCCAGAGCAGCCAGTCCCTTTGCCAGGCAATGTGAGACAAAATCAGACTGAGCAGCAATGTCCTGGCCCTGATTCCACTCTGGTGTCTCTCTGCTCCCCTGCATTACAGCTGAGCTTTGGTGGTGCTTTTGGGGTGCATGTCCCCAGACCAATCCTTTGCTACTTGTGGACATGTCTGGTTCAAAACATTAGTAAGGCACGGGGGTTGTGCGTGTCTGGCTCCTTGGAGCCACCTGCCTTGGCAAGAGAGACGTTACCGCATCACAACGCAGATGGTGGCAGCAGCATCACATCCAGGAATGGGCATGGGAAAAGCAATTCCAAGCACTGAGCATCAGCAAATGTCCAAAGCAGCCCTTGGCCAGTTCAGCTCCATCTCTGCTGCCAGGAAACTTCACCAAAACCCCAATTCTTTTGGATGAACAGTGGGGATTAAGATTTTTGAGCTGCAACATCACCAATTAATTAACGTGTAAAAGAGGTACCTCCTTAGGGGCCCATCCTTCCCAGAGCAGATTCACGTCACTCACTCCCAGGCTCCTGCAGGCTCCACGACGGATGCACAGACATGGCATCTTTTAAAAAAATCAGGTCTTGGCTCCAGAAAATGAGTCTTCCTTAAGGAAGGGGATAGAACTTCCCACCTCCTCGGGTGGCCATGAGATAAAACCTGCACTCGACTCTGGGTGTCGGGCATTCCCTTCCCATCAGCACTCCCGCCTGTTGTCATTGCTCTTCTTCGCCCACTTTGGGGCTGCTTGTGTGAAAAGCAGCCTCGGGCACTTTCAACTCACACCTCTGACGGTGCACAGAACTTGGCTGACAGGCGGTAACAAGGCTTGGTGCTCCAGCTTCACCGCCCCCAGGAATGGGATGCACCCACTGGATTTTTGGCTCCCACAGCTCCGCTAATACGCGTTCCTCGGAAGCCTCATGACTTTGCTGCCTATTTTTGGGAGCCCTCCGAGGCATCCTTTGCATGCCAGAACATTATGCCCCTGGGCTTCCCTGCAGAAAGAATGATGTGGTGGGGAGGTGGCAAGCAGGAGGGAAGTGAGATTTGCATCTGTCTCGGTCATGATAATTATCTGGGAGATATAATAGAGTAGTTTTTTAGGCCCTGTAGTCAAGTGACATCAGCTGACAGCACAAGAGACTTCTGTCCTGAGCTGAAATGCCACGCCAGGTCAGACTCCATGTCTCTTCACACGCTGCAGAAACCTTCATCTGAACTTTCTGATAGCAGGAGGTTAAGTGGGGAACAAAGCGGCAGATCACGATTAAGCTAAGCCTCTAAACAAAAATGCTTTTTGATGACGGGGCTGGCTGCAGGGACAGGGAGGGTCAGAACCTTCCCAGCCCAGTGGTCCTGGCTGCCGGCCCCAGAGAAGACAGGCACTCCGATTCTGCACCCAAGTTTCCAAATCATCAAAGAAATTTTCCCGTTTCCCACAGGGTCGCTCCCCAGCTTAATCTGCTGAAATTCCCCACTGTAAACAAGAGGCTGAGATAAATAAACCCGTCTCCAGGCAGATTAAGGTCAGGCTGCACTTCAGCTGGTTTTTTGTCTATTTTTTGTAATTAGGCTTTAATCGTAAGTACTAATGTGCCAGGGCAAATACTCCCACGCTGCTAAGCTCTCTACCCAGCAGGTCCTTCCTCTGGCTCCCCAGCAGACGGGGCAATAGAGGTTCAGTTGGCAGCACATGCACAAGTGAACGATCCCGTTTTTATTTTAATTTTTTTTTTCATAACTCTGAAATCCTGTGAAATCCTTTACATTTTCCCCAGCATAAATCCACAATCTTCTTTAAGGCTGATCTTCTTCCAATCCCACGCAAGTCTGTGATGCAGTCTTTGCTAAAATCGATGATTAATTATTAAACATGTGCCCAAAATAATTTCCACAAGGCCCATTTTTTGCTTTTAAGTGGTGGAGGATTGTGGTTTGTGCCAGGGCTTCCCATGGCAGCTGGCAACAGGCCGCTCATCCCTCACTTCAGCAGCAGGGTTAACACTGGCAGCTTTGGCATCCACAGCCCATAGGCAGTGGGACATGGTGCTACCACTGCCCCATGTGCCCTGGCTGTTACCCACCCAGAGATGGTATGGGACACCTCTCTCCATTCCTGATGTTTGTTACTGGTGAACAACCCCAACTCAGAGCAGCTCTGGTCCCTCCGTACCTCCACACTTCCTTCAGAGAGATGCTCTGCTCCTACAGTAAACACTGCCCAAGGACAAACACAAAAGGTTTCTGTCAAATGAGGGAATAATCCCTGCTTTGAGTATAGTCCATGCCTGTCCCATCCTGGAGCCGCTTCCTGGAACATCACTGTGTCCTCTACAGGAGCTTCTCTTCAACATGGAGATGCCCAGACTCTCACATGTGACATGCCTACGCCAGGCGAGCTGCTCTGACGTGTGTTGGCTGGCACCACGCTTCCCCTGCTGTTGTGTTGATCCAGCACTGGTAGGGCCCTGACATTCCCCAGCCATTTTGCCATCTGCCAACAGAGACGTGCTGCCACCTCTTCCCACTCTGCCGACCAAAACTGTGTGCACCAACCTGGCCCTTGTACAGTTAAGCCAGGACTGAAACCCAACTACTCTCCCCTCGCCTGTGCAGGAAGTGAGGGAGGGCTCTCGGCTTGGATAGCAGTTTGGAAATCTGGCCAAATAATCTGTAATTTTGAGCAAATTGCTTCCTGCGTCCAGGCCTGCCCACACATCCATTCACATTTCACCAATGTGTTTGCTTTCTTCCATGTGGAAATTCTGGCTTGGTGGACTTGGCCACTGCTCCAGGATCCTTGCATATCCAATTGTCTAGCTGCAGCATCCCAAAATCCTGGAAATATCTTCTTGGCAAGTAAGCACAGATGAGCTCTCCAGAGCTGGTGTGGTTATTTCCATCCAGGAAACTTCATACAGAAGCACGACATCCCACCCCTGCTTAGATCTTGTCTGCATAGTTTGGCCAGGCTCCCCGGCCTCATTTCTGTTTGCATTTATTGGGCACTTGTTAGGTGGGTCTGTGATTCCCAGCTGCAGTCTCAGATGCTCCAAATCCCAGACCATCCTAATCCTTCTTCCAGCTCTACCATATCTGTTTGGTGACAGCCCATCAGCACTTGCCCTTGCATAGTATCTCCTACCAGCAAGCTGCAGAGGAGCTCAAACTCACTCATCAAACTATGGCTCAAGTCAAACTATTCACCCAAGATCCCAGATGTCCAGGAGATCCCAGAACTGCAGGGTTAACTTCACCACACAACCAACCTCCCCAAGCCCACGTCATCTGAATGTTTTATTCTAATGATATTACAGTGTCAGCCAGCTGAGCTGGTGTCTAAGGTGCTTAGCTAGAATTACCCAGAACTGCATTTCCCTTACAGCCAGGCTCTGTGATGCCCATCCTGCCCCCCTCACGCTGGCAACAAGCACCACAGCAGGCAGAATCTCTTAGATGTGATGGGACTTGAGAACCTGCCTTTCCCCCTCTAGATCACGGTTCCCCCAGGAATAGCACTTCCACATCCAGGCTACAGTCATCCTTTGGGGTTCACCGGCCCTGTGTCCTCCCTCACAAAGGCTTTGGGGCAGCTCACCAAACACCAGTCTGCTGGAAGCATGGGACCAGCCGCACACTCCACACCCATCATCCTTGATCCCTTTGCAGGGGAAGGGCTGGTTTAAGGTGTTAAACCGTGTGGTTTGGGCCTGAGTTACCTATCTCACAGTGATTTCCCCAAGAGGGAATAGAGTAAGGTCCTGGCATCTCTCAGGCTCCCAAGAAAGAGCCCCATAGGGCCTCTGTAATAATGTCCATTGGCCCAGCAGCCCACATAAAGCTGCTGCTCTCTGCAAGGCAGTGACCCTTACCTAGCTCATCCCAGAGCTGCCGGCACTTCTCTGTTATGCCCGTCCCCTGCTGCCTCCAGAGGGAGAGCCGAGGATCAGCCATGAATTGCTCTGTTATCAACGTCAGCATCCTGGCCCCATTGGAGTCCCTCATGCGCAGCATCTCCCGAACCTGGAAAGAACAAAGAGAAAGTTTTCAGTGAGACAAACCGTGGTCCCTCAGAGGTGTTTAAGACACGTTCACGTGGGTGGTAACCCACAGCTCCTTCAGCCTGAGGGTCCAGACTGTAAATACATACATACATATATATGTGTGTGTGTGTGTGTGTGTGTGTATAATGTATAGTCATACACTGTAACATTCATGCAATGGCTGTGATAAGGCTGATTGGAGCCCAACTGTGTAGCAGTCACAGCCAGGCTGTGAAGGGGATTGAGAGATTACAAACATGTAAACAAGGTCCTTCTGCAAAGAAAGAAAAAAGCCCATACGTTGGTGGGACTTGTGGGTTATGGTCCCATGGTCTTGGTAGACTCTGCAGGGTTGGCTTTTTCCGCACTGTGCTGAAAGGGAGACGGGGGAATGCCCTTCCTTGAACAGGGATCATGGCAATCACGGAAGGAAGGGACCTGCCAGGACAGCAGGTGAGACAATCCAGGCCTGACCCAGAGCCTGGATTACAACTGCCTGCTCTGCAACAGGGCGAGAAGGCACTGGAGCAGAGATTCCCAGCTGTGAAGGGCACTCTGCCAGGGCAGCCAGCGAGTGCCAGCTACGTGACATGCTGAGCAGAGACGGGAGAGAGCAGCCGGCTCCTCACCTTGGCAAACATGGAGTTGAGCTGCTTCCCCGAGCCGTAGTACCCTCCCTGAGATAGGAACAGCTTCACCTGCTCTCGGACCTGCTCCTCGTCCAAGTGCCAGCAGTTCTCATCATCGATGCTGGCCCCAGCAGTGGGGTCAGGTGCACCTGAGAGGATGGGGGGGAGGAGAAGAGAGACAACCATGTTTATGGCAACAGGGTCAGCAGTACCAACAGCAAGGAGTGGACCTACCTCTATTTTGTAGGGACCAACCTTTACTTTATCAGCTCAGGTGACGGAAAACCAACTTGATTCCCAGGCAGTGCACCCCAACTGGCAGCACTGTGCTGTCCTAGCACAGTGGTGGCAGCAGCCATCAGGAGGGATCCTGATCACAGGGCTAATACTTGCATGGCTCCTCACCCTCTGCACTCCATGTGAAGTGAGGCTGAGGAAGAGCATGGACCTGCCTTCCTCCAAAGCCCCAGGAATGCAGGCAGCACAGCTGCAGAGCCCGGAGCACTCCACGGCTCCAGGGATTGCCCAGGGTGCTCATCCTCCTGCTCCACATCACCGGTTTGTTAAAGCATCAGTAAAGCTCCAATTCCTGCAAGCCCTTCCCCATGTTTAGAACAGTCTAATGAAGGTACCACTTGCATATGGGCTCCAGAGCCCTGGGTTAAACACCTGGTCCTGCCCCTCATTTGCTTTAGGACAGGGGACAAGTCCCTGGGCATCAATGTACCTGCCTGGGGGAGACCCTCCACAGGAAAGAACAAAGGATCAATAACCCTTCAAAGAGCAAACTGTGACCAGAGCAGGGCCTTTGGCACAAACACGTATATGTTCACAGGTTGCATTTCATCTTCCAGAGAACAAAAAAAGAAAGAAAATCCACAACTGACTTAAACATAGTTGGAGCAAATTTCCCTTGCCTTGCCCCTTTCAAGTCCCATCTTCCCCCGCAAGCACTACCCTACCTCCCAGCAATGGGTTCCAGGGCTCACGGGACAGGCTGTAGGACAACTCCAGTGAGCAGCCAAGAGCACAAAAGGGAACAGAAACTCGGACTTTCAGCTGTCTGCTTTTGGGTCCTGCTCTACAGAAACTCCTTAGGAAAAACCAGTGCCAAGGAGGGACTGTTACAGCTGGAGGATGCTCCATTCCACTTAGGTCTGCTTCTCCCATCTCATCTCCCTCTCAAGAGAGGAAGAGATTCAGCATAGGAAGAGCAAAGGGATGCATGAGGAGCCA
Source organism: Dasyornis broadbenti (assembly GCA_013397935.1). Lineage (NCBI taxonomy): Eukaryota > Metazoa > Chordata > Aves > Passeriformes > Dasyornithidae > Dasyornis > Dasyornis broadbenti. The sequence continues at coordinate 8,128,444 of VZRN01001083.1, read as the reverse complement.
TGGGATGCTGTAGCTGACACATTCCCAATTAAATCTTTATGACATCTTTTCCACAACTGTAATCCAGCTGGGGAGCAGACATCACTTTCCTATGGAGACAACCTGGGATGCTGTGCACACCTCAGCCTTGTGCGTTGCTGAACTAGGAGCTCAAATGTAATTGATTAAAATCTTGCTCCAGGATGCCTGTTCAGCAGGGCAAGTGTCTCTTCCTGGCTTGTAAGCAAGAAAACATCAACCTCAGGGGTTTTGCTCTTCCAGCAAAGGCTGAGAACACTCCTGACCTGCTATGATACAGTTATTTGTATTTAATGTCTTCTACAAAATTACTTTAATTTCTGCTAACAGTCGCTGCCTGAGAGAAGTTCCAGCAAGCTCCAGGCATGCTGAAGGGACAGGATGCTGCTGCTGCTCCCTCTGCAGAATAATTTATAGTCAACACAACCACATAACTGGGACAAGAGCTGAAGCAGCAGAAAGGAAATCTCAGCTCCTGGATGAGCACAAGGACTTTTGCCACACGTCCTGATCCTGATCCCACTCCCCTGCCATAGGTCTGGAGAAGCAGTTAAATCCTGAGCCCCCAGCAAGGGGCGAGTCCAGCTCAGGGTGTACCATCAGAGTCAGCTCAAGAGCCCTGCCATAAGCCACGAGGGACAGCCACAGCGAGGGACAGGGACAGTCCATGCTGGCCCTCTGAGCTTTTCTGTGCCTTTTCCCTCCCTCCCCCAGCCTCATCCTTGTCTCGCAGATAAAGAGCAGACAAGCCAGTGATTATCCCCTATCAGGAACCGATGACTAATCTGTCTACCATGAGCGCTTATCCAGCCCCATCGCTAGGTATCCCAGACGCTTGCACTCTTAATATCCTCCTCCCCACCACCCTGCCTGCCACTCCCAGCTGCAGCTATCCAGAGCAGCCTCGACTGCCTCTACAGGGTCACCTGTCTGCATCTACAGGGACCAGGAGGGCATGGATGCCTGGGGTGACTCATCCCACCAAAGCTCAGCTCATCCCTGATCCCCCACCGTGGCTGCTGTGACAGATTAAGGTGGAGGAGGTCACAAGATGCAAAAAGCAGGTGCGTTTTTTTGGGGTTCCCGGGGCTACCCCTCAGTGCCTGCTGCTCACACGTAGCGTCGTTAGCGACGGAAAGCCCCAGTAGCGAGGAAGGGAGCGTGCAGCTAAATAAAACCTCCTCCTCCCACGCAACACATTGAGCACTTCGCACGTTGGGGTTCGGGCTGCAGCCAAATTAGCAACGCGCCTCCCGCGCCTCCAAATAAAGCCCAAATTTGCTTGTAAATGTATTTTGCTCTCCTATAAAAGATTCAGAGAGAGGGCTGTAATAGCAGATTCCCACACGTGCAGCACAACCCGGCAGATAATGGGCTGCCCAATTACGCTGGGGAGCTGAATAAACATTTAAGAGCAAACAACGGGATTTGTGTTGGGTTTAAATATTAATGGCAGGATTTGTCCACTTCCCCTTGCCAACGTTCACACCGTGGGGGCTTCGGCAGCGGCATGCCGTGACGCAGCTGATGAGTGATTCCATGTCTCAGCTCCAAAGGAGCTGGGAACGGCATGTAAAACAGCCCAGCGCCTGCATAACACATTTCTCATATAGCAGCATTCGTGCTCTAAAGAGCCCTGTTTCAGATGTGCTGGATCTTGGTCCTGCCGGATTCAGATTTAAGGAAACACCATTGCACATCTTGAGTGGAAAGAGTGTTTCACCAGCCCGTTTACACTGGCTGTAGAAACTGAGATAAAAATGCAATCCATCACACTCCAAGCTGGGCTCCCCCCTCACTGGGAGCTCGCGAGTTTAACTGTTTGACAGCCAAGTGAGACTTGGCAAATACAAAGACTGAGAAATAAGGACTGGAAAAATCTACAAATTAGAAAACAGAGTGAAGTCAGGCATGGAAAATTCAACTCCTCGCTCAGAAGTTAGCTGCCCAACATGAAGAAAACGAATGGGGCTCCTGGACTGAAAAGCTGAAGGTTTTCAGGGCTGAAGAGGCAGTAGGACCTTGTGGGTCATGCCAAGGCATTGGCACATCCCAAACCCAAGCTCCTGAATCCAAGAAGGGGAGATACATCAGCTGAGCAGTGTGGAAAGCACACCCAGAGCATCTGACCTGAAGCAGGATTGGTGATACAAAGAAAAAGGGATAATTATTATTTTTAATCAGTGTCTGGAGCTGATACACTGATGCTAAAAGCCACCCAAGGATAAAGGTGGCTGCTCCAGCATTTCCCATACGGTCATTTCACCCAACTGTGCTCAGCACCACTTGGTGGTTTGGCGCCTGGCCGTGCCAGCCCCGGGGTCAGTGGTGCCTGGAGCAGGGCTGGCCCTCGTGGTGGCCGTTCACAAGGGCCATCTCATGACTGCACATGGTAGTGTTGCTGAATGTCTCCAGGCTCCTCTCCAGCGTCCAGAGAGAAAACAGACGTGAAGGATCAACTCAGGGCAGGGGGCGGGGAGGACATGGACAAATAAGCAAACGGCAGAAAACCTCGGAGAGAAAATAACCAGGCACCAGAAAGGAAATGAACTCTAACAAGGGATTAAAAATAGCAGCAAAGCAAGGAATCCAGCTCCGTCAAGACTGCCGGTTCATTTTCAAGTGGAGGCAAGTCAGAGGGAGCTGCCAGGGCAGCCTGAAGATTCACATACACCTGACAGCAATGGGGCAAGTGAATCCAGACTGGCTCCCAGCATGGTGGACAGAAGCACTGTGGTCCAGCTGGTACCAGTATCTGGTGCAGCTGACTTTGGAAGCAGTCTGTCAAGTACCACTCGTGCTCTGGGGTCATTTGGCAACCCCAGTTGCTCTGCAAGACAAGGGGAAGAGTTGCCTTTTTCTCCAGCACTCAGGTGTGGTATTTTCCCTTAAATCCACACCAGCTCAGCAAACAGGAACACAAATCCCCTGGAGATCTGACCTTCTCCTCCTCCCCTGTGGGAAGGCAGAATTTCAAGTAAATTTACTGGTGGTGCCCTCCAGACACTGTCTCGGAATGACCTGAAGGTCAAAGAGCGCCCGAGGACTCCTCAAACATCAGCCTTGGCTTGGTGTGACAGGACAGGCAGGGACTTCCTGCACACTGACCTGGCAGCCAACTTGCTGTGCACAAGGAGCAAGATGGGACAGTGGGTGAAGGACAGTATTAGCCCAGGAGTTGATGGGAAGCTCAAGGTGGTCAAGAACACACATGGGACAAAAGGGAATGGATGAGGCAGCAGGCTTCTTACGGCTTTTGCATAAGCAGATCTGCTTTTCCCATGCCAAAGCCTGAGGGACCATTCCCTCTAAGGGTTTTCCAAAAGTCTTCTCCTCCAAGGAAGCTCCTGAGACCCTGCAGGACCACAAAGGCCCCTTGGTGATTCACATAGCTTGTCCTCAGAGGGATCTGCCCCTGAACTGTGCGACAGCAAAGGTTTTGTGGCTTTTCCCACTTCTGGTTAAGAGCATCCCAAGCCCTTCGATGGCATCAGCTGAGCACCACAGACATGGTGGCATACACTTGCATTTCTGTGGGCCAGATGGACCACTCCAGCCACAGCTCCTGGACTGAGGGCAGCAGCACTCCCTGCCACGTCCATATCTGCTCAAGCTGGGTGAGTTACAGAGCTGCAAACACTGTGCCTGCCAAAATCTCCTGCTCCTTACACAATTAAGGGGGAGAATTCATCAGTGATGCATGAAGGATATCTTTAAGCCCCAAAACTTTTGGGCCCACAGGCACTGTTCCATCTTTAAGCTTCTAATTACAGATTTTAATGACCACTGTGTCAGGTCCTGCTGTGGTTTACATGAACCTCCTCTCCTTGGCCACAGACTGCTTTTGCCCTCAGGAAGAATCCAATGTTTGCTTCCAAAGTCTATATATCCCAACCAAGCTCAAAGAATGTATCTGAGACAGCTTTCCTTTTGTACACCCCACACTGATCCAGTCTTCCTCTTAAAATAAAGTCAAATCATTCCCTACAAGCATGACAACAGTACCAGAAGAGATGAATGCTACTTCCCAAGCCTGCTGGATGGCTTGGATCCTGTGCACTGGCTGCTGAGGGGTGTTAGAACTGCTGTCAGGATTCATTGGTGCTTCTGAGTTCCTCTGCCTTCACATTGCTTGCATTTGCCCCGAATCTCCCTCTCTGCCTATCCATGTTCTATTCCAATTCCAGCTTTTTCTCAGCCTTGACCCCTCCAATACCTCCTGGCCCTCTCTGCAGTACCTTACTGCACCAAAGCAATCACTGTCTGTTCCTCACCCACACCTCAGGAAGACATAGCATTCCCAGGTTTCATGGATCCCCCCAACATCAGAGTTGCACCAATCCCACCTAACCCCAGCATGTCCCACCATGGCTGAGCTACTTTCTCAGCTTGCGTTTTCCCTGAGCCAGGCTGGCACTACAGCAAGCCCTGTGCTAATGCTCTTGGAAGACCAGATGGAACAGGATGCCAAGGTGGCCACCACCAGATGATCCTCACTGCCTTGGAGTCCTGGCTGTTGGATCTAAGCTCTCTAGCTGCAGCTTCTGGCTGCCCCCAGCATTCTACCCACCAGGAAAGACCAAGCAGCCACGAGTCACTTTTACTGGCAGAATAATACCCTTGCAGCCTTGCTCTGTGCCAGGCAGCCACACTGCTGGCTTTGTCCCTTTGGGAAGGAGCACTGAAACCCACCCTGGTCTCCTCCCTCCAGCTGCCACTCCAGACGCTGAGCGTGGAGGTGCCAGACACACAGGATGCTCTCGCTGGCACACGCTGCCCTTTGCAGCCAAGCCACGGGAGCAGAAATGTGACCCACTTCAGCAGGCAGAGGTCAAGTGGGGAGCAGAGCTGCAGGCACACCTAGGCTCTGCTAGGACTGAATCCTTCGGGAACACACGAGTGCCTTGGCTGTGCTCCAAGACTCCATCATTACTGGATAGTTTGCATTTCCTTCTAGGAAGACAGCCGGGAAGATCGGCACGCAGTACACAGCCTGCAGCTACAGACTCCTGCAAGGAACAAAGCTCTGATGCCCGGAGCCGAGTGCGCCAGACAATGGCCAGTAATTTTCTCTGCCATTGAGTCTCTGCAGGAGAAGAAGCATCCCTGAAAGCCTTATTTTACAAAACCAGACAACCCACTTACACAAGGGGCATTCCCCAGCCAGACCAGTGCAGAATCAGTTCCTCAATCCTACATGCTCACCATATAAACACAGAAAGAGGAACCCTTTGGGTGGCCAGAAGCTGGTGAGGAAAACCTGGGGCTGATATAAAGCTCAAAAGACCTCTCCTCAAAAGAAGGAGGAGCGAGGAGAAAACAAGGATTTCCAGAGAGGCTGTTCTTGCTCCAAGGTGTAATAACCTCAGGGGTCCCATGCACACATTGGGTTACTATTTGGGTTGTAGAGGCTGGCCTGCAAAAAGCCACCTTGGCCCCAGCCCCAAGATGAATGAAGGTGTCTGAACTAGACACAGCCAAGAAATACACCTAAAGCTCCGTGTAAAGCATAGCATGAAGAAGTGTAAATCCCAGATCAGTGACCCACTATGAATGCATGAACCACAGTTGGGAAGGGCAAGATGGGGAACAAATTTGGATCTGCTTCAACTGGAGACCCCAGAATTCCTCTCCCAAAAACAGTCCCCCATGGCTGCAGCCCTTCCTTTCCCTGGGCTCGAGTAGGTCTGCCATGCTGTTGGTTGCACTGTGGCTGTGCTTCTGGCATAGCCAGGAGGGCAAAACTTGCAACACTGTCCAGGATCAAGAATCGAAGCCCTGGACAGCATCACTATGAACTTGCATGTAAGGGTTTTGGAGCCTTCCTTTTCAAAGGATGCAACATTTATGAGCATAGATCACCTTAAGATCCTGTCATCATATGAAGGATGCTTCATCTGCATCCTCCCCCAGGGTGAGACAAGGCTGCTCTCCTGCTTGCAGAGGTGTTTACTCACTTGAGACCAGCCAGGCAGCCACAGGGGTGTCAGATAGGTGCCACCCTCTGTGGGGTGACCAACGTGTCTGCGTCAGTTCAAAATTGCACACTGGAGCGTGCAAATTTGCACAAGTCTGAAGGCAGTGAGAATTTTTGCTTTGTTTTTTTTTTAAAACCACTTGTAAAAACAAGAAGCAGATATTGAACCAGAGCCAACATCTGTATCTTTGTAAGACTCTCAATCACCAGCCTTTTGCTGACTCTAGAGCAATAAATATTCAGAGCCTTAAAAGCTTTACTTCAATCTGCTTAGAGAAAGCAGCCCCAAACAATGGCCAAGAAGGGATCTTGCCCAGGCTCAGCTTCAGCAGATCAGCTCAGAGAGGGAACGGCCCTCACCAGATCCTTGCAGCATCACAGCTTCTCATTCTTTTGTAATGCCAAAAATTGAGGCCCGCTCCTGCAAAAGCCAGTTACTTAGAGCACAACCACCCATGCAGCAGATGTGGCCCAGCAGAGGACACAAAGGCCTCTCCCAAGGTAGGAGCATGAACAATCAGACAGAGAGAGATGAACACATCTAAGATCAGAGCTGCCATCACCCCTATAGTGATGATGAACCTCTGGCCTTAATTCTCTACATGTGGATTCAACTAGTTTGGATGGTATTTCAGGCTGCATATGGGGCTTTTCATCTTCAGAACACTTAACAGGCACGTGTTAATCCCTGCAACGCCCTTCCGTGGCAGATAAGTGTTTATTATCTCTGCTCTACAGCTGGTGGGACTGGCACGGTGGGGAGCAGCTCATTGTTGCAGACCCTGGGCAACCTCAGCTCCTGGGCTCCTTGAAAAGCCACAGTGGGAGATCCCCAGGAGCCTGGGCCACATCCTGGGTCAGTGGAGCAGGGCTGGGCTGGCCACTGTCCCACAGATTTCCAGGCAAGGAAGTCAAAATCATCTTGCAAACACAAAGCCCCAGGACACATCTCTGCTGCCTTTGTGCAGTAGGTCAGAACAGCAGCACTCATTTATTACGGGCAAATTAACGCCCTTGGAGATTAAAGCTTTATCTCCTGCTGGCTCAGCCACATCTGACTTAGCACAGGGCTGGGGCTGCCACTGTGTCCCCACGTGCTGGAGGAGCCACATCCCCACTCCACCTCCCACTCCACAGGGTCCCAGCACCATGTGGTAGGTGGCTTCTCCATTCTACTCTGAGCTGTGCCTTGTGCACCCCCAGCCTGTCAGCTCTGCCTCTTCCTGCCTGCTGAAGCCAGTGTTTGACAGATAAACACATAAAAACAGAGCAGAGGGCAGGATGGGGACACCCCGGTCATGTGGTCCCGACACCCAAGCATGGATGTCAGCACGACACTGCCAGCTCTCTGTGCAGCAATAGACAAATGCAAAATGAAGGACCATCACCACTGGCACCAAAACCACCACCCCAGCCCCAAACACAGAGTCAGGGTCACCCAGGGAGAAGGGAGGAATTACCGTGCACTTGGTTGATCTCTGAGTTGGATGACAGGATCTCATCAGCCAACTTTTGGGCGGTGGGCAGCACCTCAGTGTGATGTGCTGTGATCAAATACTGAACAAACTTCTGGAGCTGGTCCCTGTTCATCTGGAAAAGGGTCTCTGAGATGGGAAGACGGAGTTTGACCTGGTCTGGCTTGCGGATCCTGTACAGTGAAAGCGCCACGACGTGAGCGCAGTAAAAAATGTCCTTGTTCCCACAGCCGCACGTCACTGAGGTGATTTTGCAGCGGTCGAAGCTGATGGCCACCTTGTAGGTCATCTCTGGTTCTGTTGCTGTTGCTGGCTCCGTTACTGTTCCGCTGAGGTGGAATCCTGGAGCGGGAAAGAAGATGGAAAGGTCAGATTAGTTTCCCTCTGACCATAACCAGCCATGCCAGTTCGGGAAGGAGGGAAAGCCAGCAAAGGCTGCTCGTGCATCTCTCTCATATACTAAGGAGTGCAGCACTCAGCATAGCCCATCCCTGTGGCTTACACCCAGCAACAGCCAGCCCGTGTATACAAACGCACTTCTGCACCAACACACACACACAGACAGCCAGACTCATTGGCGAGTTTATTTAACAGCCAAACCCTCAGGGGAAGAGCAAAGCTGCTCGGCTCCCATTTGTTTAAGTATCTCAGACTGTTTCTCTCCGGGGAGTCATTTCCATCCACGCCTCCCTCTTGCTGAATTTGCAACTCACATGAGTGAGGGCTGGTAGGAAAAGGCCACGTTTGCTTTTCTTTGATGAGGCAGACAAAAAAACCCACAAACTAAATGCAAAGCAATTTCAACTTTGGTCTCTCAACCAGGTAGAGTGCTCCAGGGCATGGCCACAGCTCTGAGCTCTTCCATACAGTGGAAACAATGATCAGGGATAGGTGCAATGCACAAACCAAACCATGGCTGGGGGAAAACTGTTCCCTGAGTTCCACATACCGCTCATGTTGATGTTATGTTGCTCCTGACCATGTAGAAAGGGGGAGCAGTGCCTTCAGGCACAAAGTGTGAAGAAAAGCCCCAAAAAGTCCCAAATGCAGGTGAGGAACATGAAGCTGGCTCAGAAAGTCCTGTGGGTCCAACGAAAGGTGGATGTACCAAGCAAGTGAGGGATGAAGTCCGCGAGAAAAGACTGAGTGATGGATGCCTATCAACCTCACTCTAAATGGGAGTCTCAGGGAGTCCTTCTCAGGATCCAGTTGCTGAGTAGGTCCAACACCAACACTCCGCACTTCCTCAGCCACCTGGAAGCGGGATATCTTTGTTTCCCCCACTCATTTGCCTCATTCCTCCAAAGAGAATGAGGCTCTCCTAGGAGGTTAATTAACATGGCCAGGGCCATCCGGTGTTCCCATGTCAGAGCATGGTATGGGACCTGGCACCCCAAACAGCCCATCCTAGCCCTCCTCTCTGAGGAGGATGCTCAGTTTTCTCCATGCCACTGCAACCTTATTAAGCCTGTGTATGCACAGGTCCCTGCAGAGCCTGCCATCCCCCTGGAAAAGGCAGTAGACAGCTGAGAGCCCTACAATTAGCAACAGAAAAGGAGAAGGGGTGGAGGGGTGAAGATTAAAATACATTAACTGCATCAAACCCTTGTGCATTTGCCAGCTCTTACAAAGGCTTTCCGAGACAAATTCTACCAGAGGTTTTTAATAAATGGCATCAAAACCAGCTATTCACTGCCAGTCTCTTTAAAGCCACGCCAAAAACCACATTCAAAACTGATTAAGCGTCAAGGAGGTCTGCTTTTACTTTAGTGCTGGGGCGGGGGAAAAGCAGACCTGTTCTGCTGCCATCACCCGAAAACCACCCCATGTGGCCAGCAGAGCAGGAGGGGAGGGATGGACAGCCCTGCACTTCCCTGCTGCTTGCAGGCTGCCAGGAGCAGGAACGCAGTTGCGGAGGTGCTGGGCTCAGTGTCACGAGAGCAGCACGGCCAGTGGCTGACAAGCCTCCCCCTCCACACAAGCCCGTCCCCCAGCAGCCAAACTATATAAATCCTGAGGATAAACTCCAAAGTGTTTATGTTTTACCACTTCTCTGGTTTGCAATGCTTGGCAGGCGGCTTCAACTCACTGCCAGTTTCTCCCTAGTTTACTTTTTGAACAAGTTAAAAGGATTGGAAACTGCGTTCCTGAACAAGTAAGTATGTATATCTTCATGTGTACGCCTGCAGGGACATACACACACATATATAAAACACTCTAGGACAAATTACTGGCCATAAACACTGCCTTGACATGCTTACTTTAACAGGACCATGGGCCAGACCCCACTTGGGGCTAGCTGGTGTAATGCTGGAGGAACTCATTTAACCAAATGACCTGTTTCAGACAGGTATAAGTCTGAAAATGTATCAACTGTGGTTTGATCCAGCCTCCCAAGAGAGAAAATTTGTCCAGATACTTTCCAGGCTATTATTCTCAGGCATCCCAAAAGCTATGGTCTCCTGTCTGCTGCAAGAGCTGTTCTTCACAACTCAGAGCTGGTCTGCACATCGGACAGGACCACTCAGTATGTCAACAACTGCCAAGTTCATCTGGCACTCGAGCCCCAAATCAAGTGTTGGTTTAGATTTTAGCTGTGGTGACATCAGGTCTATTTAAGATAAACTAGGAACTCTACAAAACATTTATCAAAAGTTGAGTCAGAAATTAAACATGGGGGGCTTAGTGGGGAGAGAGAGGAGCTTGCACGAACAGAAGCATTATTTGTGAATATTTACATTAAAGTGAGGTCAGACTGCTGCTACCACACTGCAGCCAGGTCTGCACCCCAGCACCCATGGCTGCTGAGCACACCAGCTCTGCAGTGATGGGTGTCACTGTCCCAGAGAAGAGTGGTGGCTAAAAGGCAGGTTTTGGTGTGGTTCCTTCATTGTCCATTGAAGCACTCACTCCTGCTCCATGCAAAACTCTGATGCTTTTGCCAAAAGGCTAAGGGTAACCCTGGACAAGGACAGCTGTCACCGTACCCTCCTCTCTGTTCATCTCACATCCTAGAAGAAAGAAGCATCCTAGGAGCTGTGATACCAGCACTTCAGTAGAGAGAAACACTGCCCTGATCACTGACACAGGGTCTGGTTAGCACTGAGAGCAAAGACATATTCTTCTCTGTGTCCTCCCCGTCCATTTCAATTTAAGACATTCCTACAGCCCAGTGCTTATCTAGGACTTCATCTTCTGTTCTTAACATAAGCTAACTTGGGTGTTTGATTTTCTGCCAGCAAAGTAACAGTGCCAAGGCTTGAAAACCATGGAAAAGAAATAATTAAATATCATCTTTGTAACTACAGACTCATTACGCTCCTCCGGAGTCTAGCTTTGTCCCAAGAACAACGTTGCCTTCTCCCTGCCCCAGAACACTCTCTCCTACTTTTACCACAGAAGCTTCTTAGTGGATGTCTCTTTGATCGAGGTTGCAAAAGGAGCTGAGTGTTCATAACTGCCCCAGAAAGAGCACAGAAAAGTGCCATGAACGCTCACGAGCACACAGGGCACAATGAGCTCATCTCTTTTTTAATCCCAGCCATCCAACACATCAAATGGGGACAAAACACCAGAGCAAGGACCTTCCTTGTATTATTGCCACAGGACATTGCACCTCTGATTTAAATTAAAACAGACCCTAGAATTGTTTTCCAGGAGTTTGCAAGCTCCACACTAGTGGGACTTATAAACTTGTCAGCTGGGCAGCACTCTCCTCTTTGGAGCTGATAAACCCTGCAGGCTGGGAGAAGGATGGACCCACAAAGGAAAAAAATAAAAAAGAAAAAAAAAAATCCTGGGCTGTCAAATAGTTACAAAGCATCAAGCCTTTAGCAGGCACTGTAGTGCAGGAGACTTTGCTAATAGGACAACAGCATTAATGCCTCAACAGAAGCTTCTTTAACCAAGATGGAGAATTCTTTGATCTGTAAACCTACTCGACCAAAAGGAGTTGTGCAAACTCTTCCAGTTCTGTAAGAGCAGAGAGACTTTCAACTGGACATCTTTAACCCAGATATCCACATGTCAACCATCAGGAGAAACCACTAGCCTGTCCTGCAGCTCCAACCCACCATGAAGCCAGCTGCAAAGACCCCTTGTCTTGTGTCCTCCAGCAAATCACTGAAAGTAAAGCCAACATTTAGGCTAGTTACATTGAAATACCTGGAGTCTGGAGACAGGCAGACCCCCAGATGGAAATTTAAACCCCAGAAACCAACAAAACTGAGGCATAGCCCCTTCCATTCTCATAACTGTGGCACCAACACCTGCAAGAGAGAGGAGAACTCCACGGCTACCACAGTAGGTGGGAACCTGAGTGCTCAGCTCTGCTCCCTCTGGCAGTTGCTGCTCACAGCCATCCCTCAGATTTCACACTGCAGCCCAGACACAAGTCACAGTTGTCATTCGCTAAGTTGTGCCATTCGGAAAAAATTAGCTCTTTCTTCCCAGGCGTGGCAGTCACTTGCCTTTCCCAGAGTGTTGGTGCAGTCCTGCTGGGGTGGAAGCCACCACAAAGCAGCAGCCATCTGCAGGACCTAAGCCTGAGGATGCTGCACTGGCATTGCTGTGTGAGAGGATGGGGGCCAGTAACACATGGGTAACGTAGGGAGCGTTTCTTCATGGCACTGTGGTTCTTCTGTCTCCTCCACAGTTTTTTCTCAGTCTTTGTGGGAAGCTTGAAGATTGCAAGGAATGGCTCAGCAGAGGGAAAACATGCACCACATCCACGCCCTGAGCATGGACTGCTAGTGGGATGTGGCTGGACACTGTACATAAAGAACTCACCCCCACACCCGGCTGTCAAAACCTCTAGTAACCTCCTAGTACCTGAGGCTGATATTTTGGGCAGTCTCTGTTAGGAGCAACGTGATGGAAAGTCTATCTACACAGCTTCCTGAAGGCACCAGCCACATCCCCTTGCATCATAGCCAGAGAGGGCCGGCTGCAGCAGACAGCAGCTTGGCTCCTCACTGCTCTTGTACTCTGTGCTCAGCTCCCAGGATTCTACACCTCTAGTCAGACTAACCCCACTCCAAATCTGTGTTTGAGGAGCTCTATCTTCGGGTAGGCAGGAGCTCTGCAAAACCAAATGGGAACAAATACACGGATATTTATGGGGCTCAGCAGGTGCAGATGAGGTAAACTGAAATTCTCAGTGCAAGTTGTATACACTAGGTTAACGTGACCCAAATATGTATTTTTTTTAAACTTCCATACCACAGCAGAAAGTTATTTGAAACTAAAGTGATTCCAAGCTCTTTAGTGATTAAACAGACTGCAGCTCCAGCTCCTAGTGGAAAAAGCATTTGTTTTTCCACTGTGTGTGAAAGCCGTAACTAGCAATGAATAATAATTGCCACACCAAGTGTTATTTATAAGCCATTCTCAGTCACATTTCCATGCCTCGAAACAGCAGCTTGCTAAACATGAACTTAAAATCGGTCAATATTTGTAATGTAGACAACACCCACGGGAGGAAGGTGTCGGTGTACTCGGGCAGTGGGAAATGGAGGTTAGTAAAATCTCCCAAAGCTTTCCGGCTTCTAGATCAATTCCTCCAGCCGGCTGATGCTGACAATTGCTCAGTCCCTGACCTTGCAGTTGGAAAGGAGATGGGCTCATGAACTCATTTGCACATGACAATGCTCCAGCAAAGTGAATCATCTGCCTCCGATAGTAACGAGAGTACGGCGTGCCCCAGCCCTCCCGGGCTCCATTCAACTAGCGCAGGGCTGGCCTTTTGTGCTGCCAGTGCAAGAAAGACTCTGCTGAAGATGTGTGCAATTAAACCCACTTTTCTTGTTGCTCTTTTGATTCAGCGGCTCAATGAGAGGCACCCTAGGCAGGTGTTGTCACACACAGATAAAATGTGCCTTTTCAGAGCACTGGCAGACAAAAAGAAGGAGGGTAAGGCTGAATCAATTGCCATTTCTCCCTTGCAAAATAGGCAATCCAGGCTTCCAGCAAGTCAATGAGCAGAGCTGCTATGAGTTTCCATCCTCCCTCCTCCCCAAAGCTATTCTGTTTTGTGACCACAGGCAAAGGTGCTGCTGTTGAGACAGACCTTGGCAGGGATGAAGGAGGCAGGCGCTGGCTGGCCAGGAGGATGCTGCCCCAGTAGAACGCAGCCATGGTCCTGCTGCGAAAGGTTTTCTCCTTGCAGCCCTCCTCCCTGTCCCCACCATGCTCCTGTCCTTTTACCCAGTCACTACCACCCTGGAAAAGCACCTCTACTTTCACAGAGCTAACAAAGACCATTAATATCACCCCAGGAAGGAGCCATGCCCGCAGCTGAGCTGCCGCAGGAGGAGCCAAAACAAAGGGATATGGATGAGTCGGAGAGTATACACCATGTCTGCAAGTGTCCCCACACATACCTACGGCCTCAGGCACCTACTACCACAGGTTTAGGAGAAACACTCTTCTAACACCTCTCCGGGTAGGCCAGGGAAGAAGCAAGAGCTGCAGCTGTAAACAGAGGAGATGCAATGGGGCTGTTTGTGCTGGAGGGAGCCCGTAAGCTCCTCTGAGCAGCTGAGTAAGCTGGAGGGACGCTCTCTCTACCATCTGCTCTGATCCCACAACACCTCCTGCAAATGAAGAGTCAATCCGCTGGTTTCTATCCCTGTTAACCTCTAATCAGCCAAGAGGACCGGCCTCTGCCTTGCTCTTTATCCGAGCCAGCTAATGCGTGAAGCACACCGCGCTTCCCATCTGCTCCAGCATTACTAGAGTTAAAAGACAAAGCCGTTTCCCTGTCCCGAGCATTCACTTACACAGATGCCCTTGTATTAACTCAATTTCCCAGTGATTTCCATTATTACCCTTACGAGATTTCTGGTGTTTGTTTATCTAGGAGCCTGAAATTGAGGTTTTCCCCTCCCCCTATCCAGCTCAGGGGGTTGGCTGGCCCAAGGCCATGCTCCAGACAACTAGTCCCAATCTGTGACTTTACCCAAAAATATTAAAAAATATTCTCCATTTTCTCCCCAGCCTACAGTGCTCTTTGTTGCCCATTCAATTCTTAAGAACCAGGTTTTTTGGGTCTTTGTTGCCAGCCCCAAAGCCAAGACCACCCTTTCCAGCATCACCTTCCACAATCTTCCAACACCTGCCTGCAAATGGGTTTTCAGTCCACCCAGATGTGTAACCCTTGCTCTGAAGACATACAGCTTGGGCAAAAAAGGAAAAAATACAACTGGTTTTAAGCTTGGACTGATTTCCTCAGCTAAGGTGCGGCCTTGCAAGCTGAATTTCTCTGCTAGCAAGTGAGATCCAACTCAAACCAATCCAAATGTTGGTTTTGAAGCAACAGAAAGGGCTTGAAGGGAGGATGAGTTCACTGCATCTTGGCTAACACGTGTTGCCCATGCAATAACTAGCGGCAAAATGCCATCACGTCTCTGCTCTTTACTGCTACAGTATAACTTATAACCATTTTAAATAGAAAGACTTTTCTTACAACAATCAGAGATGTAAGAAAGATGAAGATGTGTAGTACATTTTTTACTAGGCGTGGTGAATGTACCATCCCTACGGTCAAGCGAGAAAAAGCAACGCATTTCTGTGACCATCTCCAAATCATCCAGCCCACTTCTCTCTCTGCTCATGCGTGGCTATATCCAAATAAGGAGCAACATCGTTCCTTGTTACAGCTCAGGTGTTTGCTCAACAGATGCAGGGTTGTTTTCAGGCATGAAAGAAAATATCCACAGGGGGAAAAATCAGTTTTGGTGGAGCTTCCGGGCTTGTGCGTGCCATCAGTTGAGGCTGCCACAAAGCAAAGCCCGCTCCGTGCTGTCACCACTTCAGCTGCCTCAAGGAAACTGATGGGAGATGCCAAAACTCACACACGAGGCTCGGCTGGGGTCATCTCCTGACTTCAATGGAGCCACCCAGATTTCCAACAGCTGAGAAGCCTGGCTTCCAGCACATAAAAGGGTTTTAATTAGGAACTGCCTCTTATCCCTTCATGCAAGTGTCACCATGATGGGATCACTGAACTTCACCACAGTCAAAAGCAAGCGGGGCAGTGCTCTTCCCTTCATCACCTTCTTTATATGGTGATTCACAGAGCTCTTAGCTCCACAAAAACATAATCCCAACCCTTAAAGCAATGTGCCTCCTATGCCAGAGCGCTTAACCTGTTGCTCCTGGCTTAAGGGCTCCTTCCTGAGTGCCCTCTGCTTGTGGAAGAAGTTGATGTAGAGCCCTGGACATCCTTTTCTCTTGAGGTACCTGCTCCCCTTGCTGACCTGCTTTTCTGAGACATAATCTCCCTCCTGAATTGGCAGCTTTTCCAGGACTTAGCTTGAGGCTGGGGAGCAGCTTTGGATTTTGTCCCAAACATGCAAAGATAAATTGCATTCAATGTATATTTTACCATTTAAAGCTGCCTCGGGAGTGGACCATCTTCTAATCAAAACACAAAATCAATTTACCAATATCAAAAAACAAAAGCAAAACCAAGCCTGAGAACCTCCTGACTTGTTTTCTTCCCACATTTTGGTTTTGCACAGGGCAGTACTAGCAGCCAGCTTAACAAGGACCAGAAACAAACCAGGGCATCACACAGTAATGGAGGGAAGCAGGACACCACCCTGATCCTCCCTGAGACACCAGACCTTAAAATAGCAGCTCTACAATTTATAGGGAAGTTATTAGTTATTATTTTCCTGGCCCTCAGATGCCTTCCAAGTGAATGAAGCAGCCTAGATTCAATACAAAAATCTGCTCCAAATTCTTCCCCAAGAAGACACTTTTTCCACTAAGAACAGCTTTTTCATTCTTAAGAGAGGATAAAGTCTGACTTTCTAAGTCACTGGCAGTGTTGTTAAATGAACATTGTATTTACAAAGCATTTCAACGGCATTTGTGGTAATGGTCTCAGTAAAAAATTTGCTGAAAAGGTCAATTAACTTCCTTCTGAGAACCTCACTTTTAAGCACAGAAAAGGGCTCTGCATTGAAATGGTTTCCTCAAAGTGGAAAAAAGTCTAAGGTGACACCGTTTTGCCATTTCTGCTCTCCACCCCCATTCAGGTGCTGGGCACAGACCCCAGGAAAAGGTACCAGAACAACTCCCCTCTCCTGCTGAGTTTTACAGCCCTTATTTGGAATAAACCCACCCTTTTTTCCCTTTTACATATATACATATATATATATTGAATTTCACTAAGGAGACCACAGACACACACTTTATATTATAGAAATATTATTATACTTAAACAGCTTAGTTCACTTCAGTAACTTCGCAAAAACTTAGTGGTTTCCTCCCCTCTCTGGTGCCCAAATCAATAAAGCTTAAATTTTGGAGCTTATTTGGGCTGCTCCATATAGGGAAATTATCTACTCATTGCAGAATAAATTATTCAGCAATTGCTATTCCAGATCAGCCTCCTCTGTTGACATTTTATTCCAGAATAATTTTTGGAAACTCTGTGAGTCTATTTCTGAAGAAAGGTACCTCAATTCCAGGACAGGGAGTTATCCAATTACCTGCGGGCACTCCAGTGGCTAGGCTGGTCACTAGCCCATGGTGACAGCCCTGACCAGAGCCACCCCAGAAGAGGTGAGGGGTGGCGTCAAGTTTGGGAAGATTGACTGCTGTATCTCAACATCCAGCAAAAACTGAGGTGAAGGAAAGGCATAGACCTTGATTTCGTGTGGGGAAAAAAAAAAAGCTTTTCCAGCTTTCTTTCAACCTGTAGGTTGCAAAGCAAGAAGAAACATCCAGCAAGAGGCTGGAGGGCTTTGCATCACAAGGTGTAACATCTGCCCCATGACTCCAGGGAAACCAAATTATTCCTGTCCCTGGAATATCTGCACAGAGCTGGGAAGCAGTACAGTGCATGGGGATCTCCAGCAGGACTACACTTTGGAGAGAGGGAACACTTTTTAGTAGAAGTGTTGAGTAGAGCAGCTGTCATATTTTGCTTCCCCCATCTCCATCCTGCCTCCGTACTCCTTCCACAAGAGTCCTGCCCACACATAAGTCACCCATTACCTGTTGGCCCCTCACAGGCGGGATACCAGGCCCTGGAGGGACTGGCGTACCCCTGGAGGGTAGCATGGCTTTCATCCATCATGCAGGTAAAGTGTGTTGAATGAGGGTATTTGAGAAGCACCAACTCTGGCAGTGGAGGGCCCTTGCAGAGCATGCACATGTGCAGTTCCCAAGCCCAACTCAACGTGCTGGTGGATGTTTTACACCTCTTCCACATGGGTTTTTCTGGGTATCCTCCAGTCCCTCCAAATTATACATCACATCCAACATTACTCAGACAGCTACAGAGTCACCTCCATGGAGCCCAAAGGCCGTGCCTGAGCAGCTGGACTCATTGCCATTTCCTGGGCATGGCCGTTTCCTCAAGGCAAATGATTCCCTGGTACAAACACTACCACACATGAACCTCAACACACTTCAGAGGGCAACAGCAAAGCAGCATGTTCAGGCACTGTAAGGAAAATTGAAGAGGGATAAGACCAACCCAAGCGAGACAACCACATCAAAGTCCTCAGTTGCCAGTATCTCCTCTCTGGTGAGACCCTGCAGTGAAGTTCTGGGTCACGGCTGACGAGCAGTCAAATTTCCCAATTCTGCATGACCAAAACCCTCTGCAGAACAGTCAACATGCTTTAAATAACACTTTAAAAACCCTTTTGATCACATTAGTCTTCACATGACCTTTCTAGGAAGGCAGCGGGAGGTCTGCAGAGCAGAGACTTCCCCATCAGCCCTCCTCGCTTGAAAGGAATGTGGTTGGGAGACAGATGCCCAATAAAGATGCTCTGCTCTCCTGCATTAGCAATTTTCACCATCTCTAGCATGCAGACGTTTCAGGAAAAGCAGATTCCCGTGCAGTGATTTTAAGCCCCTCTTCTCTTGCCTTTCTCTTTCTGGACACACATTGTCCCCAGCATCTCCCACCCACACATCACCAACCTCTGCTTTAGCAAGGAGTGTGCAACTGGAAAGCTGTCCCAGAAGATCCACCATGTACAGGAAAACACGAGCCCTCCTGTTTTTCAAGTCCAAGAAGACTCCACAGCTTCACAGTCTTCAGAAACACAAAAGGCCACAAAAACTGATACCCAGGAGGATGGGAGCCATCACCCTGCTGGGTCGGGAGCGGTGTACAGACTGCCTCTGTGAAACTCATGTTTCTCATTAAAAACTTAACAGATTTTTTTTCTTCCCCTAGAAAAACATTGTTATTCAACCCACAGCCTAGACTGCAGGCTCCTCCGTTTGCTTTTGATGCAGTGCAAACATCTAAAATGACACCATGTAATGACAAGATCTGTCATCAGGATGGCTGGGGCTACAGTAGAAAGAAAAACAAAGAAATGATCCTTTCCTTCTCCCTAGGATTCAACACAGTTAAAACAAAAGGAAACCTATATTGTACAGTTAATGCTAAATATACAGGATTGAAGGGAAAAGGGAAAAGTGTCACGTGAAACATTTAGTGGTGGTTTTCTCCCATTATGGGTCATGAGGCCCCTTTGGCAGCGGATGGAGAATCTCCAGCTCTTCTAAACACAGATCTATTTCAGTAATTAAGTTCTCTTACAAAACTTGAGAGGGAGAAGGAGAGGGAGAGAGAGAGAGAGAGAGGGAAACTAAGAGGAAGAGGGAGAGGGAGAGGGAAAGGGAAAGAGAAAGGGCTGCAATATCCCAGACATCTATCTGCTGGCCGGTTGAAATACAACCTGAAAGCCTCGCTGGGATAAAATTCCACCTCTGCAGCCTCCTGAAGCTCCTGGTTAGCCCCCATCCTCTGTGGGACAAGCCAGGCACAGCTCCCTGGCAGCAGATATAGCATGTGCCAAAGGGTTATCAGCACATTTATATCAATTTGGAATTGGAAGCAACCAAAAATGCAGTGAGCTCAGCACAATGGGATAGAAATAAAGTAAAAAGCAAAATCAGATGAGCAACTAGGAGCTGAGTCCTTTCTTCCCTTTCAAAAGGGAAGCCAGTAATTTGAGAGAAGGTGGTTTTACCCACAATCTCAGCAAAGGCTTTTAGGAGTCGCCCTAATTACCACATAATCCATGTATTACCCAGTAGTCCCACTTAAGAGTCAGGAAAGCATTGTGGGGAAATCTTCCCCTGACCCTTGAAAGCAGGTCCATAGGCACCCTGGGAAAAGGAGAAGCAGCCACACACCGTGGGTGACATGTCCTGGCTTGGAGTTGGTCTCTTTCCTGCTCAGATGGCAGAGTGCACCTGGGGTGGCTGCACACTGCTGTTTTCCCTGCTCCATGCTGAGCACGAGCAGAGTCCCTCTTCCCCTGTCTGGGAAACCAAGGCAGAGGGGTCTGGCAGCAAATTGAGGGCCAGGTGACAGCAGCTGGAAAGTAGCGAACAAGTATACAAGGAGCCCATGCTCTGCTGCTATCTCTCGAGGAAAGAAACCTCCAGCCCTGCTTTACCCCCAGACAATCTCCATGGGCTCAGCCCGTAATATCTCCAAGGTTTTGGGTAAACTCCTGTGGTTTTCCAGGAACCACAGCCGTTGACTAAACATTGTGCTTCACTGCAAAATAAATTGCTCAAGTGAGAGTGATCAGGGCTGACAATGCCCTCAGCAAGATGACACCTGCAGATGTATCTG
The DNA here is from genome assembly GCA_013397935.1 of Dasyornis broadbenti. NCBI lineage: Eukaryota > Metazoa > Chordata > Aves > Passeriformes > Dasyornithidae > Dasyornis > Dasyornis broadbenti. The sequence goes on along the minus strand of VZRN01001083.1, from coordinate 8,108,349 downwards.
TGCAGGTGGATTCCATACTGCCCCAATGCTGGATGCTGCTAACCCTGCCTCCACAGCCACTTAGCAACTCCTACAGTTTGTTACGCCATGTGTCAGGCATTACATACCCTCACACTTGGGTTTTGCAGACGAGGAAAAGACAGGAAAAGACACAGAGGCCATTTTCTACTCCAGGAGGTGCCACCTCAACCTTTGCTGTGCGCTCCTGCAAGTTCCTTCCAGGATGCCAACCTGTAGCGCTCACCATTGAACAACCACTATCAAACCATCTGTGGCAGAAAAGCCACAGTCTGTGGAGTCACATGAGAAGATTGGTTATCACAGGCACTTGGAGAAGATGCAAGCATGATCTTGAAACCACCAAGTTACAGAAATTAAATGCAGTTTTCTTTCCAAAGCTCATAACATTTTAAGCAGATACAAGCACTTTTGTCATGGCTCTCGGTTTCTGAGTAACTTGCATTGCTCAGTGAAGTTAACATCAGCCTGATGCACAGCTGGACTCCACCATCATCTCCACATTCCCACAGAAGGAGTATGCATGACACTTAGGCCAAGGTCACCTCCAAATGAACACAGCATCACCTCAGGTGGGTGTCTGAAGGGAACAGCTGTGGGTTTCCAGCATATACAGAGGGCTGAGACCTGACTGGCACCACACACTGAATGACGATGCTTGCCTGGAAGAGCAACGCTGGGATTTCCCAGTGATGCACAGGGGAGATGTGTCTGTCCAGTTATGCTGGGTTTCAAATTTACCCAGAGCTAAAGGAGATAAGAGCCCCAAAGTTCCCAACAAGACCAATTTAATTCTCCCTGAGCTCTTGCTCAGAAAGCTACTTGCAAAACTTTACACCCAACACTTCTGTGCACAGGGAATGATCAACCTTTATGGGCTCTGACACGGATGCACTCGCCTCAACAGCAAACAGTCTTTCAATAACACACGCGCCAAACTAAAATGATTCTAACCCTCAGTAGCCTCTCTCTCTGAAGAGTAATTGCCATTACTTATTAATTTGCTTCCTCAAGATAAACAAGAAATTTATTAAAATCTGAAACAGACCAGGAGCACACAAGGCAGCAGAGGGACAAAGGGTTGCCACTTTTCTTTAAAAAATAAATACTTCTATGCTTGATTACACTTTTCACTTGCTGTTTCCCCCAGGAACCAGCTTCCACTCTGCGTTTCCACTGCAGGAGATGGAAACTCCACAGACTTCTATGTTAGGTTGAGAGCTCAGTCGTTTTTGAGGGGAGGAAGCACCAAATTTTGGACCTAGCAGGTGAAATGCAAATAAAAATAGACATTTTAAAATAAAAGCTAAATGCATCTGAGTTATGAGTGCACCTGTCTACAGCCTGCTCTCACAGATCCTGACCTTGACATCTTGCAGGGGAGGTGTAATCTTTTAAAATCAATTCAGTTCCTTGTTTAGAGAAACTGCTCCGTTAAACCTAGAGATAAACTCGGCATGGTTGGAGAGACCAACACTTCCCAGGAGAGGTGAAAGCAGAGTCTCACTCCATTCAGTCAACAAGCAGGTGATGCTTGTGGGTGGAACTGGAGGAACAAAACTCTTCAGTACAGTTTCCTACGTCATCTACAGTGAGGAGAAATGGTTGGAAGGATGACGAGGAACAGAGTTCCCTTCATGCTCACAATGTACACTTGCAAAGGCAAAACATCATCTGTGGATCTTCCACCCATGCAACAGCCGCTCCAACAGCCTTGCTTTCATACATCCCCTCTTGTTTCTCCAGTCACAAGGAAAGGATTAAAAATGGCTGTTTCCAGCCCAAAAAGAGTTATGAATTGCATCAGTACACCAGGCCAAAGGAAAAATAAATTACATCCACAGTATATCCAGCATCTGTGCAGACAGGAGTGCGTGGGAGATAAAAGGGGAAGAAAACTCATAGCAGATAATCAGGACACCTAGAACACAAGTCTGCAGTCATGGTTGCCTGGTGGTTTGCTAAAAATCAACCTGATTTTTAAGTGAGCAATGCAGAGCAACAACACTGAAGATGCATCTGGGGCAGTCGCAATCGTGGGACCTCTAGGATGCCATGAAGCCCTTATTCCTCAGCCTCCCCTTTAATGAAGGTGTGAAATCCCACATTAGCACCCTCATCATCTCCAACCATATTGTAAGAACCACAGCTTTGAGAGTTCTGTGCCACCAAGAGACATTGCTGGATTTGGGTAATGGGTATAAAGTGTGTTGGAGTGAGACACGGACCTGTAAGTCTGAGTAACCTGAACTAAAAAGAAATGAAAATCAAATCCACAGTGACCATTGCACACTCTGTTAAGCTCAGCCAGTCCCAGCTGTTCTTCCCTTGTCCAACTGACCCCTGGACCACAGCAGCCAGGAGGCTGCCCTGGTCACACATTTGCAATCCCCATGCCAAATGTTTGGGAAAAGCTACCCCAGTTCAACACTCCAGGGAGATGTGATGACTGAAGGGTCACCAGTTGACATCTCCAGGCTGTCGTGCAGCAAGTCAACAGAAGAAACAGTGTGGTGAGGCTGGCACAAGTGACAAAGCAAACAGTCCAGCCTCCTACTACTCTCCACCTACTAGCCCATTGTTCACCCAGCTCCTCCACACCTGGAAGAGCTGGGTGAACACACCTGACTCTCCCTGGTCCTGCTGGCTGGCAAGCTCTGAGCATCCTTCTCACCCCTGCTCTGTGCTGCTGGGGAGGTGATATGGCACCAATCACCCACCCCACATCAGTCCTGGACACAGATCCTTCCACCCTGTATCCAAGGCAGATGTTGGATCCAGCTACTGCCACTGAAGATACCAATTGAAGTCACCTTGATATTTTTGGCTTCCTGCATCTGCGTCGACTGGATAGTTAAGCTGACACCTTTGCACGTTCTCTTTGTCTGGAGCCAACAGATCAATCTGCCTCAAATACAGGAGATCTCTTTTTCACACTCCAAAGCTAATGAAAAAAATCCTCTCTGGTGAAAGGAAAACACTGGATCAGAGAAGTTTTATTAGCCCTTAACCATGCAAAGTTGAAAGCTCGTCCCCTGTTTAATTCTAATACTCCAACTCTGTTAAACATTAACTGTATAAATAATCAAATACTTCACATGACAGAGTCATACTTCCAATATGGGGCAAATAACCCAGAGGGTAATGAAGGGTGTAGTCTTCTGGTCTGAAGGATTTCCAGTGCTCTCCAAAAAGCAGAACAAAGATGGTCCCTTCCCCCTCCTCTTCTTCAAAGCAAAAGCTTTGATTCATTCGGGGAGACCACATGAAGCCAGAGCAGAGGCATGCAAGTGGTATGTATCTCATCATTCCGCTCTGTTCCAGAGACACACATGAAACCACCAGCCACTGTGTGGTCTCAGCCCTGTTAAACAACCTGCATCCACTCCCAAAACACCCAACTCTCCCTAGTCCTGCTGGCTGGCAAGCTCTGAGCATCCTTCTCACCCCTGCTCTGTGCTGCTGGGGAGGTGATATGGCACCAATCACCCACCCCACATCAGTCCCGGACACAGATCCTTCCGCCAAACCCCGACGTTGCTTCTTCAAGGTGAGTGTTTTCCTGGCAAGCGGCACTTGAAGCAGATAGGAGCTCCAGCTCTCCAAAAGCCTGTGGTCTTCCACCTGGCTCAGAGGGGCCACAGAGTCAACTCCACTGAAAATATCCCTGGTTTCCATTGCTTGTAACACAGATCACAGCTGTCTAGCACTTCTGAAATTAAGCTCTCACCCTCTTTGGGCTTGGGTTTCCCTGATTGCAAAGATGGGATAATATCCCTTCTGGGATTCACAGGGGAATTTTAAGGAGCAGGCTGAAGTTCAGCTCCTTAGGAAAGGACTGGTGCATTTGCAAAATGCTGTGGAAGAAAAGATCTATGAAGGAAAAAAGACTGTTTGAAAGAAGTTAAAAATTAAAAGCTGCATTAAAAATGTATAAATGTGATGCTGACCATTCCCCTCTTCCAAGGTCAAGGCTAAGGTAATTTTTTGAAATATGTAATCATCTGATGACCAGGACTGCCTCAGTTTAGACTGATGCTCTCACTTTAATGCTGACTGAAAAGCTTCAAGTGATGCTTGACAATCAAAGCAGCAGGAGCCAAATGGAGAAATGTTTGACCCACAGCCCTGCCTAAGACTGCACTTTCAGTACTTCTGAGCTGACTTCGGAAAACCAGTATTGGCTTTGGCAGAATCCAGGAGAGCCACTGTACATTAATTATCTCTCTCGCTCTGCAGACAGACATACAAAAGATAAAGAAAATTGTGAGGCTTGTTCAGAACAAGGGATCCAGCACTATCTCAGCACAAGTATTTTCTCCTTCAAGTGTTATTCAACCATCCAGATCCTGAAGACAGCCCTTGACTGATAGTCCTTTACCTGCACTGTAAGGTAAAGCACGAACTCACCACAACCCATGTGATTTTTGTCCACATCAGTAAGTTTAGGTTCAGCACACCACCTGAGCAGTACAAAAGATAACCTCTCCCAAGCACAGCCATTACACCAAAACCTGCATTGTTGAAGGAGTCAGCAGGACTCCTCCCTATAAGCTCCGGGGACAAGAAAAAACCCACCTCCACCACTGCACACCCAGCCGTACAGCTCAGCAGAGCTGCATATACTCCATCATGGCACTTGTATAATATTTAGACCAAAATTGTACTGTGCTGGGCTTCCCCCAGCAAGACCCTGATTTATCTCCTCCTACTGCTGACAGGTGAGAGTGCAGCTGGGATCTACAAGCACAGAGAAAGGCTCTTGGTTTCTAGAACATCAGGTGTGGGGGTGGGAGAAACCAGGTACTGCATTCCTGGGGAAACACTGTTCCTGGTCAGCCCATGGTCTTCCATTTGCTCCTCTCAGCACCCCCAAGAAGCACATACAGCATGTACAAGAGCATGAGACACACCTCAGGGGCTCCCAACCTACCAGCGCTGACTGGAATAGCTCAGGCATAAGCCCAACTCTTTGCAAACACAGCCCCATCCCACGTGCACAGTTTGAGAAGGCAGAGAGTGAACATAAAGGGGAGAAGGGTCCCAGATCCTTGGAACTTGGTCCCTTCAGAAAGCCACATTGGGAAGGGCTTAGCATGACTTTACAACACCTGTAAGGAGGTTTCAGCAAATAGCTCAGATGTCATTCAAATTACTGGTGCAGCACCAAAGGAAGGACCCTCTGTGAGCATTGGACATGAGCGTCTCAGTCCCTCCTGGCTCCCTCACCCACGCTGACACACTTCACAGGCAAGCTGCCCACGCCCAGAACAAGCAGTCTGCTCCAGGGCTGATTCCCACTGCATCTCCCATCCTTATTTAAAACGGGAGCTAGCTGGTTTCCCTGTTGTACATGGTGCAATACCAGCCACACTGAACAGGCTTCATGTAAAACACAGCCCACCGCCTTTCGAAGCCAAGGGGCAGACATTTTACCAGTCTGCAGATAGCAACTTCAGACATCCTTAAAGCCAAGCTCTTGGTCTTGCTTTTTTTCATGACACAAAGGCAGAAAAAGAACCACAATTCCCCCACTCCTGCTTTTTCCGCCAGCTCCTTCAGCAAGATGGAGCTGCTTACAGACCTCCTCCATCTCTGTAGCAAAGTCTTCTAAACAAATCACACCAGACAGGGACATGGAGATGCCAGGGACATATCTGAAGGACAGCAGCCACTGATTAAAGTCAGTGTTGAGCAGATTTCCTATCAGAAAGATTAAACCTTGAAGATCACTCCCTGAAACACTCATCCCAAAGGGAAAGATAGGTTTTAAGGTCAAACAAAAGAAGCAAATTAACCCAAATGACCATATCCCAGCCTGTGCTGCCATGATTGACATGGCATCCAATGGAGCATCACAGCCCTCCTGCCGCTTCCTGTCCCATCCCTCTCCATTCCTTCAGTAAAAGCACAGAGAACCCAGAAAAAGTAGATATAGCTCCTTTGAGGAGAAGCAACCCCATTCCTCATGGAGCTGATGGAAAAGCCCTGCCAGGATTATGTCCAATGGCAAGAGAACTCAACACTGAGGGCTCTGGAGAAGCATCTACATAAGCTTTTCTTGCACGTAGGCTCTCCCCCAGACACCTGTCATTGCTCCCCTTGGAGACACTCAGGTTGCAGAGCAGTTGGAAGGCACAAGAAGCCCCAGGCAAGGTAGAGTCAACAGCATCTAAGCACACCTCTGAGATGCAGGAACCTGGAGGCACCAAGGCAGCCGGGATGCTGTGGCAGAGCAGCTGCTGCCAACATCCTCCTACACCAGCCACCCACTGCTCCAGCACCACTGGCAACAGGTGGTCCAGACCCGGAGGTACAGCCAAGATCCACAGCAGAAGAAGGGCAGACACAGAGGAGGGAGTACCAAGGGTTCTTTGCCTCCCACGCAGCCATGTAACTGCAGCCAGAAATCCTTTTGGACTTGTGGTTCCTTATGCTGACGGAAAATTCAAAGCTGAGTTTTACTCCTGACTTGCAAATCCTGAGGAGGAGGAGGAGGAAAAGGGATAAAAAAAAGCCAGGCCATCTGCTCAAGGGCCCTGCAGCAGAGAAGAGGGCTGTACATGGTGATTCTCCAGGCAGAGCCTGGTACAACTTTCAGGTTGACTTGGCCATTTGATTTCCTTAGTGCAATTCTGGACCCAGATGTTTCATAACACACACTGTCGAGTGTGCACATGTGAGGAAACTACCTCTGATTTGAATATCCCTGAGAGCACATTGCTCTTATTAAACACACTCTGCAGAGCTATTGCTCCATGCGGCATTAACAGTACAAGACGTTCTTACAGACTACAAAAATTGGCCCATAAAAAGTAAACACTTCTGTCTTACTAAGGGCATCTGGAAATGACCCAGAGAGCTTGTCTATTTTCATTGGTAGCATTTTTGTACAACAGAAGAAAGAAACTGGTTGTGAGTTTTGAGCAAATGTTCCTCAAATGCTTACAAGGAATGCCTGAAAACACCGGCAAACACGCCACCCACCCAGCTTCCCACAGGCAGAGTTGGAAGACCATAATGCGGTCCCATTTCACACAGGCTTTACCCCACTAACTATCCTTCCTGTTGTCTCTAAGTAAATCACATCCTTGAGGAAACAAACTTGTCTTGGACACAGGACCCACCCACTCCCACAAGCATCCAACTCCACCACAGCACAGCAAAAGGGAAAGGCAGGGAAAGACAGGCCTATGGAATGGGCAGGCTGCCCTTTACTGGGATGCTCCTTTGAGAGCGAACTGTGGTTCTGAAAGAAAAACCTAGTAACTCCATTTGAAGTTAATACATTGCTACCTTTGCACTCCCCAGGACTAGAAGTTTCCACCCTGGCAGCTAGACACACACATCAGCTCAAACACAAGCACGTCAATCCTTGGCATTTAGGGGTGCAAAGCTGAAACCTCCCTTGGTGTGCCAGAGGTCTGTGGACATTTTTGGAGCTTCAGCACAGCTGCAGACAGTAGCATGTCTTGCCACGTTGCCATCATAGCATACCAGTAAGTTGGGAAGCAGGAGGTCCAAGAGCTCCACTAACCTGTTTGCTCTGCTGCAGAAACCAACCAGAAACACAGCCCATCAGGGATGGGGTCCCGTAAGAACAGACAGGAATAAACCACAAAGAGACAGCATCTTCTTCAGCAGCCTCTTGTCTGGAAGCACATTGCTGGTGACTGGTTTCTCAGGGCTCTCCAAATTCCTGCTCCAAACTCAGAGGAGTGGAAACAGGAATGGTGGAGTCCCCCATTACAGATCCTATCCAGAGACTGTTCTGATGACTGCCTGGCTCCTTCCTTTTCAGCAGAACACTCCAAAAATGAACCAAAACAAACTCTAGAGTCATGACACTTCTCACAAGGCAGACTCCAGACTCTCCAGCCAGGCCCAACTGCAGACGCCACAGAAGTGTATTTATTTTAAAGACTATTTGAGCTGGAGTTTGTGAGAGAAATGATCCTTTTTTAAAGAACTTGTGGTTTTTGTAAAAACCGATTTTAGCAACAGTCACATTTCAGGCTCTCTTTAGAGAAACCATCTGCTGATCTCCCAAACATGGTGCAAGCATTTTTGCAGCCCTCTGCAAGGACTGTGCACAGGAGACACGGCACCCGGCGAAGGGCTGTGACTCCCACTGCACCATTAGGAAATGTCAGAGTGAGACAAACTGACCTGACATGTCCTTCTTGCACAACGCCATCCCATGCTTCTCCCTGACCCTGGAAAGTCTCCCTCCTCCAGCCACTGTGCTATTTTCTACCTTCCCCTAAAGCACCCCTGTAGTCCAGTGTCCCCTGCCAGGCCCAGTCCCACCTGCCTGCCCTGCTGTGATTAGGGACACACTCCCCATTCCGTGTCTGCTCCCCAAAGCAGCTATTAGAGGACAAGCCACTCTAGTGACAGGAGTCACTGGCTGGGGATGGCCAACATCCAGCCCTGCTTCCCTGGGGAGCCATGTGGGAAGGAGCTTTGTCCATTGTGAAGGCAGTAGGGTAATTACCAGCTGCTGGAATCAAAGAAGCCTCTGCTGAGCACATGCAAATTCCAACTTTTCTTGGATTTGACTATGTTTGCAGAGGGACAGCAAAGACTTCTCACAAAATGGGCACTTCCTCCCCATTCCCCTTGCACTGAGCCTCACAGCAAGATCTAAGAAAAGCTCCCTGGACTTCTTCAGCAGGGTGAACACAACATTTACTCTCCAAAATGGCAGGAACACTTTATAATATTTTTTTTTTCCTCCCCTAAAATCAAACCATTTGAGGTAAACATCCAGCATGGCAATTGAAAGCAGGGATGTTTAAAACCCTGATAAAATTACAAGCAAATCAGAAAACAGGATCTTATCTCATGAACTGTTGGACAAAGCTTCATCATAGCTGGTACCACCAACCCCACCTCTAGTAATCCCCATCCTGAGGCAAACTATTTTGCCTCAGACACCTGCTCGGCAGCACAACAGTGCCCATCTCCACTTGTGCCTCGCCTCTGCCGACGCTGAAACTGAAGCAGACTGTCAGCAGGATAATTCAGGGGAAAATTACATTTTCTACATAATTTTCATACGTGACTATATTTAGCAGATGGAGAAACAAAGTACATGTATTCAGTAAATATATATTTTTATAGCTGTGAAATTATAAACACATATGTATGTTCCAAGGAGATCTGAAGTCTATTTCAAGACGCTCTTCACATGCGGATCATTAAATCATACAATATAGTTCCTTTGCCATATTATAATAAATATGGAAAGCGAATACACACTTCTCAATTCTTGTAGGTCACAAGAGACCTAAAGATGATCTTGTTTCTCTTCTGGTCACCCTCTTTAGTGCTGCTTCAAAGGGAAATTGGTTTCATATGTGGGCTGACTGTACCTCACAGCATCATTTTGCCTGCAAACCTAATTTAGTGAGCTGCTGAAACACTGTTACATAGGCAAGCATTGATTCCAGACCTCCTGAAACCCACAGGGTCAACATTAGAAACTAATTCCTTGCCTGACAGGCTGCTAGCCTTGCAAGAGTATCAAAACTAGCAACTTGCCACCTCTTGCATTCAGGAGGCATTAATCACACTTGCATCACTCCAGCTATTGGAACTTCTGATCCAGGCTGATTAATTTCCTCCCCATGCCCATTTCAAGCTGCTTACAAGCTCAGGGCTCTGCCTTTGGGGAGGGATGCTGAATTTCTCTTCCCGCTCCCCGCACGGCCAAAGCCAGGAAACAGGACAACTTTCTCCACCTTATTTCCTCAAGACTTCTGCCCCTGGGGAGTCAACAAGGTTTTAATCAGCACCTGGCACTGTATGTATCAGATATGCTAATAAGGTTCCTTACCTTAACAAACACCCTCAAGAGCAGACTCATCTATCTTAATTGGTAAACGCTTCATTAATAATGCAGCTGAGGAGTCTCAGAGCTAGAAATATAAATAGCAAGTTCTGATGCAAGGGCTTTTTTTTGTTCTCCAAGCACAGATTCAGTAGGAAGGTCTCTGTTGTGCCCTGCTGCAGACACAAGAGCCCTTTGCAGCATGCACAAAAAGCCTCTTTTCAGTCTCTGAGGGGTCCAAGTTCAGACCATCCCTTCCCAAAGTAGAAAGGCAGGCAGGCTGGAAGGCATTCCTGGGCTGGGAGGCACCCAGGAGGACGGGAACCCATCAAGCACCAACACAGAGGTCAATGTGGACACGCTACTGAGACAGTGGCTTCCAGCCACGGATCGATGACAGGAAAAGCATTAAAACGCCTCTTTGGTTAAGTCACAAATTCCAGTCCTATGATTAACGCTACTCTTAGCCAGGGAGCAAAGCAAAGGCTCAAACATCACAACCAGAAGGGATGTCGGAAGAAAAAGATCTTGTGTGTCTGAGACTACATATACTGCAAAGAGATGACCCCAGGCCCACAGCGCTAATCTCCAGATCTCCATTTTAAGGACTTAGCCAAAACAAGGCAGGAGTCTCTGAAACCCAGCTCTACTCATGAATTCCAGGCATGTTGAAATAGTAGGCTTGGGTTCTCCTTTTTCTTATAAATTCATTCTGCAGACAAAAAACCAGACAATTAGGGATTTTAAGTCTACTCAGTCCAGCCAGAGACTTGCTGATGTTAATCAAGTTTCTCAAAGCAATGATCACCATTTCTACACAAAACCATTTTTATTGTCCTTTTTCTTAAAACTTGGCTTATCAGTCCCCACAAACTCTCAATGGATCAGACTGGGGATTTAAATCTAAATGTATAAGAAGAAATTACTGGCGTTTATGGACACTGGATCTAGTAATTGTTGATAAATATCTTCCTCTGATGGCATTTGGAGGATTTAAATAACAATGAAGTGTTAGATCAAATCCCAGACAAACAAGTTTTGGCAAAAATTTAAACATTGCAAGCAAGGAGGTTTCAGACACTTTTTTGGGGAAAAACCTGCCAATTTTTTTTATTCCAGATCCTACCACCACGTCCACGTCTTAATTTTTTCTAAGCAACCCTTCTCTGACCCCATCTCTGGTCTCCTTCTGCATTATTTATGCCATCTTTCTACAGCAAATGCCTCTTCCAAACAGTAAGAGGCTTCTTTCCGAGGTTTTTAAAGCACCAGGCTTGGAGAGCAAGGCTGCTGTGCAAATACAACTCACAAACTTTCTAAGTTACTTTGAGTCCTGTGCTTAAAGCTCCTTTGGAAATGGCTCCTGGGCACATGTTCTCAATTGGAACAAAAAGGCAGGCAAGAGATTATATTTCCAAAGGATCACAAACAGTCACACCTGGAAACACTGTTTTTTTCCCAAATCCCATTTAGTGCTTGTGGAATAGCAAGCTTAACTGGGTGCTTGCCAAAGGTATGTAACTCAGTTTTTGTACTTGTTAAGAGCAGCTCAGCAATACTCCCTGGGATAGCTGCAGCAAGATGGGAATTTGCAATTGGGTCTGCATGGACACAACATCCACTTACCCCTGCACTGATCCCAGGCAGAGGAGCCTAGCAGTCCCTATCCTGCGCAGTGCCTCTGGCTGGAAGTGCCTGATCCCAGACAAACCCACCATTGTGCAGGATGCTCTGCTGCGCCAGCCCAGCAGGACATCAAGGACATTGAAAACTGATTTCTCCAGCCAGCCCAAGCTCCTGCCCCACTGATTAATGGTTCTCCGCTACAGAAGCTAATAGGATCCTCTTTGAAATCCAAATAACCAGCATTAGTGACCTCAGAGCCCTGTCTGCTAACTGGACGTACAGCCTGCATTTAATTCTCTTTATTTTCCACTGCATCTTCCCTACCAAAGCTTCCTTTCCCACAATCTTCTTTCTGAGCGACTACACCCCTGTTCTGCTGAGTGCTCCCCACCTGCCACCCCAGTTACACCTCTGTGTGTGGTTGCACAGCAGCACCACCTCAACCCATCCTTCCCCTGACTCCCTCTCCTGGGAAGGGTCCAGGTTAGCTGCTGCAACCCCACAGCATGTCTGTACCCACACACATGCTGAGCCCAGGCCAAGCAGTCACAGAAAATGCTTCCCTGGCGCAGCAAACAGCTATCAAGTGTATCCCACAGCTGGTTCTCAGCAGCCAACAATTTAAGCTAAAATTCACCAGGCATCCTTGCCATTCCCACACCTAGCTCAGCAAAAGCATGTCTGTAAGGGACTAACATTTAGGCAACCAGCTCTGACTACAGTAAATCTCCTTCTTTCCTCTTCTGTTTTTTTTTTTTTTTTTAAATCCATAACCACCAGCTTTAAAGCTTTAAATCAATATCCCCTCTTGCGATCTGCATTCAGCAAGGAATTATTCACATTGAGAGCTTTAAAAATTAAGCTAAACCCTGCAGGGCCCAGGCCAAACTTATATCACAGTAAAGCTTTAAACACTGGATCAGGGACACAGCATGAGCCATGTCCTGGTCTTAGATGCAAACTAAATGTAGAAAACAAAGCTGCCGTCACTGTGTTAAAAGGAAAACCATAAATGGTCCATGCTGTGGCTTCTCCAAGGGACACAAGGGACAAGGGCCCTCCTTCCATGAAGAGGGGTCAGCCCATTCCAACCAAACATCTCGCAAAGGGAAGAAACTAATTGTCCCTGCAAAGGAAAGAGACTTATTGTCAGTGTTTGAAAGAGAAAATGGCAGCTGATCTATCCACCTGTCTGTAATGCTGGCCAGAGGGAGGTCTTTGAAGGATGATGTGACAACAAAGAGGGCAGTGCCATGTGTTCCCTCTGTAGTAGTACCCACATCCACAGGAACAGCAGGTCCTCAGCACTGCTCACCTACTGCTGCTCACAGCCAGACACAGCTGGCCCCAGGCTGGGCAGAAGTGCCAGATATGCCAAGCTGAGAGTTCACAACATTCCTGAAGGTGCCAATTTTAGGGTGCAATTGAAGAAGAGGTGGGGGAAGAAAAACTCACAACCTAAAACAGCTCCTGTTTGTGCCCCAGAGGACCACAAAGGCAGGAAAAGATGGATAAAAGAGCAAAGACTCTCAGCCTCACTGGTAAGAGGAGCTCCCATCTTTAATTTGAGGAGGAGTCTGATCTGCTCAATGACAGGACCAGATATTACAGGGAAGACATCCTATGCCCCATCTCTCCTTCCACCACTGGGACAAGGGACTGCAAGCACGTCCCTCCACACAGACACTTCAATCCCACCTGATGCTGTGATGGTAGCAGATGCAGAGGACTGGGTATAACCAGTCCAGGAAACAGCTGAATTTCCACCACCCCACAGTGGTGTCTAAGTGAACAGTGAAATCTTTCCATCTTCCCTGTTTGAGGGATGGCATGAAGAAATCCATCTGGACTGTGCAGAGAGTATCCTTGATCCCACAGTCACTGGCCTAATATAAGACCCAACAAGGACTGGCAACGGTCAAGGAGATGGAACAAGGCTAAGAAGTAGGTACAAAATAATGCAAACCAGGAGGCTCTCCTGGCCCCAAACATCCTCACTGTCCTCCCACACACTGACCTCTTATAGGTATGAACTGCACAGGGGACTTGAGGCTTGAATCCACCCCAGGGCAGAGAGTATGCCTCATGTTCAGCTCTTCAGATGCCCACACACAGCCACTTCTCCAGCTCTCAGTCATGGGGGTGACTGCCCAAGCCTTAATATTTGTAAAGTCCTTAGGAAATCCTTGGAAGGAAAGAGTAGAGTATTATTATGAAATAATAGCTTTTTATTCTGCTCCATCTGAAAGCTGCAGCTCTTTGTTCAGCCCCACGCTGTCTACGCCAGGGGTTAAGACTTGACTGGCTGGGCTGTGAGAAGCCATCCTCCACAGTGGGGGAGAGGCAGACTTCTGAGGGTCTCAAGAACAAGGTGTCATTCTAACCTATTTGGACTCCAATAAGCAGCTTTAGATATAACAATAGGGGGCTGAAAACCCAAATGCCCCAAAGCCTGCAGACAATCAGGACTGTTTAAGCATCCGCAATTGACATTTCTAACACCACCTGAAATGTGTATTTTCCTTTCTGTTTCAAAGCCTTATTTTCCAATCAGATTATGTGCAGGATAAATACCCTTATACGGTGACAGCAGGCACTGCACAAGAAAATTGGGGATAATGGTAAATGCAAAGATTTACAGATACTTATCTCAGCATCTGCAAGAAATATTAGCTTTGAACGTGATGTTCAAACACCATGTCAATCACTAGAACCTAGAGAAACTACAAACTTGCTTAGCTGAACTCAGCCCTAAAATAAATAAAATAAATAAAATAACCAGGTTTTTAGAGTCCATCTCTGGAACGGGAAGAAGCAGCCACATGTATGAAATGTCAGGCTGGTCCAGGTTGACAAAGCACAGTAACAGATGAGAGACTGCAAGTAATGACCCTGGACACATTGGGAGAGCTCTTCTCTGAGGTCAGGGACACCCAACCATGAGGGACCTAACAATCAGGGAGGAGATTCAGTCACCACCTGCAGAGAGAGCAGGCACAGACATACTGTGGCTGCCATGGAGCACATCAGTGCCAGTCAGCCAGGCTGTAGGAATGACCCCACAAGCACCTCAAGCTCACTGCAGTCACAAAACAGCACCCATATGCTCAAGATGTCATGCTGCAAAACCCCTGCCTTGGGGACCACAAAGCCTCAATGGTTTCTGCTGTCACTATTCCTTCCATACTGCCCACCCAGGAAGGGGACCCCACACTCAGGCTGCTGCCAACACTCGCTGACCAGCACTACCCAGGAAAACGCTCCTACACATAGGTTTACCTACCAGCTGCTGTTAAATGCCCACACAGGCCCTACACATTCCCACATAAATAATCCATGTAGCAAGGAGATCTCTGCAACACACTTGCCCTGACACTGACCTACGAGGAAAGGAAGTGCAATAAGGTCCTGAAACTTTAATGAATCACTGTGAAAAAGAATGTTACAGTCACCAGCTTAAAAATACAGCGAAATCACAAGAGTTTCAATGGAGATGAAAGATGAAGGAGGAGGATGCCTCTTCAACAGCCCAGATCCACTTACCTCTAAAGGTGCAACACATACTGCCATTTCTGAAGATGTGGCTGGACCTCCCCCAGCTGGTCAGCCATGCTCTGAAAGCACAGGATCCACTCTCCGCTCATCAGCTCCTTCCCCTGCACTTGCTTTCAGCACTGAACATCGTTCACACCCCCAAAGTTAGCCAGACACGCAACTGATCCTCCAGATAAACACACCAACATCTAACAGCGCTTCTTGGGCTACAGCCACAGACCAGCAACAGAAAAAGCGAAGCTGTGATCTGAAATCTTATCTGGTCGCTGCAGAAACGTGGCGGAGAAGGTCAGCTTTCCATCATTCAGCAAAGACATTCAGCGCCAGCACATAAACACTAAAAAATATCACTGTTGAGTTAAGACAACTTTGGGGTTTCTGCTTTGCAGCCAAATATCACTCAGCGGCCATTAAACAGATTTTTTAGCCATCAGTGGAACATTAGAAATTCCATGAATTTGAAGTTTATTAATTCCACAATACAGTTTATACTTTTTTCAGGATTTATACTCCTTGGCTTCACTCTTTCAGCTATAAATAAAACCATTTGCTAAGCTGGCTGATACATTGCAGCCCATGACTGGCACATTTATGTAAGTTGGCTGAAAAACAAGATGGTTCAAGGAATCGCCAGAAACACTAAATCCAGTTATTTCAAATCTATTTTGAAACATCTAATAAATCTGCAGGGATCACTTGATATACAGAACTGGCTAAACTCGAGTAGCCATGCTTCTGCACAGCATCCCTGACATTTATGGAGTGGTTGATGTGCATTTTACAGCTTTCTCTCTCAGGTCCTTCACAGCCCATTGCAAAATATTCATGCCTTTGGATAGTCTTCAGAAGGGAAACCAGGAGAAAGAAATGGCAGAAGAGATCCAGCAAAACAGACTTACGGGATTCCCCCATGCCTTTCCACAAGAAGCTGGAAATGGAAAAGAGACCTACATCCATGGGTTCCCATCTCAGTGGGATGCACCTGGCAGGGATAGGTGCAGGGTCTTTGCACCTCAGGTATCCCAAGCAGGAAGTCAGTGAAGACAGTGTAGATACAGGCTCAGCACAAGGAAAATGTGGATCTGGTCCATCAAACACCACCAGCAAGAAAGTGAGTCTACACAGCTACTCTCTGAGTCATAGGGAGTTGGAGAGCTTAAAGACTGGTGAGGCTGGGCCAGTGACTAAATCTGCAGTTTCTGGGGTAGATGGAAATTCTGAAATGTGCCCAAGTCTCAGAGCTCCCTAGTTAGCAAGAGACAAGTGATGAAAAACCTGGTAACAGGAGAAAAAAATAAAGATATCAAACTCAAAATTTTTATCATAGCACTTGTAATCTGTGCTCTGGAAACTACTTGTAAACAGAAAGAGAGTCTAGCCTCAGGATACATCAACAGATCTTACCCCAGAGCACCAAGGGACTGACAGCAGTTCTGCACCTCCAGTAAGATGAGAGAGCCAAAGGAGAAGGCTCAAAAGTCATCTCACAGGGAGAGGGCTGTGCAGGAAACTCTGAACTAGAGGTGGGGCCTGAATATTCAAGAGGAGGTTTTGCATGCTTTATTCGTGAGCAAAACCAAAACCCTTGGCAACACTGCTCAGACAGGTGATGATCAGCACTGCAAAGCGAGGCAGGACCTTCAGGAAGAGGCTTCAAAGTGTGTGGTGCCCCCAGCCATGACAGAGCAACATGAGCCCTGGGGAAACTGCAAAAATTTTTAGGCAAATACAGATGTGATAAAATAAATTGAAGCACTAATATATAAGAGCCAAGGTCCAGGGCTTCCCTCCCTGCCTCCCCTGCTCCAGGCAGGAGCTGATTTTCTTTCAGCCAGCACTGCCATACTTCTGAGTGTTGGTTTGGGGCATTCCAACCTCCAAAACGGACAGCTTGGGTACACTCCCCGATAGCTGCATTTTGGGTTTTCCTTACTTGAAAGCATCTTTGTTGCTTGAAAGTTCCTCCTCTCCCCTTTGTATCTCCAAGAGATAGCAAGAGATAGCTGCCAGCAGCTGTGTTTCATCCATGGAAATACCAACCATTCTGGAGCATGTAATACTTGATAAACATGAAAGCCAGTAGGATGGTTTTATCCCTGTGCCCTGTCTGGCTGACAGGTGATGAGACTACAGCCCCCAACAGACACTGCAGTGTAATTCACCTCCCTGCCACCCCCAGCCCTCTCCAGAGAACACTGCTGACCAGCACTGCTGCAGCACCCAAGGCACAAACCTAGAGGTTTCCCCGCCTCTGCTTCTCTTGCTGGGAGCCAAAAAGCAAATCATTCATCATTCCCTGCTCCTCCCTGGTGCAACTGCTCAGAAATTGCTGAGTCCAACCTTACTTATCGCTGGATGTAGTGCAGTTCTGTTTTCTAATCCCTTACATCTGCATTTTGTACAGCCCTTTTCTAAGGCTCTTCACATTTGCTTCACAGTTTATCGCCCTGCTCAAGCAAGATGACGCATCTTTAAACTTTCCACTCAAAAGAAGCGCTGAGGAATGAAACCATTCAAAACCCAAGAAGCTGCCTCAGAAAATAGTCCCCACAGAAAACGGTCAGCAGGAATTTTTTTTAAAGTCATAAACTTAATGAGACAAGGGATTATCTTTTCTGTTGGAAAGACTCCTTGTTCCTGGTATCATAACAAAATACCGAACCATTTGAGGGCTTTTCTTCTTAGTTTTGCTCAAAAACTAGGACAATAACAACTGAACTCAGAGGAAAAAAAAAAAAAAAAAAGAAGGAAAAGAATTGTTTCCCTGTGTGGAGACAGAAAAAGGCTTCCCAGCACAGACTTACGGAACACTCCCTTCTCCTCTATCCCAATTCAAGAAGTCCTTGCAACTTAGATGACCCTAAAGCAGTCTAGATCCTACAGGTCTACCCTGAAGTTCCTTCAGTGATACATCCTGGCAGCCAGAGAAGGTTTACCCATGGTCTCTACAAGCTCAAATACACTTCAGAAATTTTAGGTTCCTGTATGCAAATAAGAAGATCAGTCCACTCTGGCAGTTGTTTGTGCTGGAAAAGCTGAAGAGGAGCCAGGCAACACACAACCCAGAGAGAACAAGCCTTAAAAGCAGAGATGATGCTGCTGCTGCCTGGCAGCCTATGGGGTTGACCTTTACATCCTTCCCCCTTACACGAACCTCAGTTTCATACCCACCCATGGTCTCTGGGGACCTCCATCTCACAGGAGAAAGCATTGGCTCAGCTCATCTGGGCTTTGGGGTTTACAGGATCTGGCACGTACACCACACACGCACACCACACACACACACCAACCCAAGCAACAAGGACACCATCAACAGACAGGGAATCATTTCATCCCATGTCTTCACACCACCAGCCCACTCCTCCTCTTTCTCCTCAATGCTCCAGGGAGCCTCTGATCCCAACCACCTCCCTGAGCACAGCCCCCAGCGCCTCACAGTTCAATACAGGGACTCTCTGTGGGGGTCTGGGCTGCATTTCAAAGACAAAACACTGCCAGAACAGGAAAACTTTGGATGAAAAACAAATGGACATCTCTGCTGCTCTGCATCAGGTCTGCAGGAAGCAAAGGATGCCTACAAACACCCAATGGACACGGTTCCCCAGTAGGGGTGTTAAGCCAGGAACCATATGGCCGTACAGCCTCGAAGAGCACATGCTGCCTCCCACATTGAAACCTTCAAGGGTTATTTGTACACCAGGCCATGTAGACTCAGGGCAGCCAGAGACAATGTCGTGACTCCAACAAGAAGCGTACACACAACCTCCACTCATGGAGAAGATGACCTGACTAGCTCAATCAAGAGCCGTACCAGGCTGAGGAATGGCCACAGCACTGGTGGGGCAGTACCTTCCATGGGAAGGTTTGGGCAGGACAGAAAGAAGAGGGGAAAGACAAGTTTGACTTGGCCCAGCAGCAGGCAGAGGGTCCAGAGACAATGCCCCAGCCCAACACACAACCTCCTGGGAGAAGAACCCAATGCCTTGCTCTACCATGGCTGGTCTTGTAGAGTCAGTGCTATGAGATCAAACTCCTATGGCCTCAGCTGAGCCCTGGTAAAATGTTGGGAATATGTGTCATCCCTTTGAACTTGGTTTATCATCTGGAAAAGACAGGACCCTCCACAGTGCACACAGATGCTACAGTCAGTGCAATTTCAGAAGAAATCTCCTGACGCTACTTGTGCAACCATTTTTCTGTAGTCTGCCCCAGTGATGTTCCCACATTCAGCAAAAAACAACCCAAACACTCCCCTTAATTAGGTTAAGTTAGCTGTCTTTACTGCAAGGTTAAAGCTAGACTGATTACCCGTGTATCCACTGCATTAGCAGGGCTGGCTGCCTCAGATTTGAATTCATCTTTATTAGATCCAAAGAAAGGAAAAAAAAAAAAAAAAAAGAAAAGATGAGATGAGAGCTTAAAAAGAAAAAAATGCTTTTGGTCCCTTATCAGCTGATTTCTTACTTTCACCTCTTTCACCTGGGTTTGGCACACAGATGCACAGCACCTGGGCTGATGGAGAACCTGTTCACACCAGCAGCAGAAAAACAGTCCCGAGCCCAACAATCCAGCACATCTCCTTCCCTGGGTGACCCCATGCAGCACCACAAGTTATAACAGACAACTTCACCAACGTTAACCAAACACGACACCCAGTCACCTTGAGTTCGCTGGCAGCCCAGCTGTCCTGGAGAAGGGACAACTCATCCCATCGACGGGCTAAGGCACAATCAAATATTTAAATGAACATTTCTGCCTTAGGTCAGCTTCGCCTTCCTCCTGCTGCTGGCTACCGAGTGGCAGAACGATCTTCTTGCATTGCCGTGACAACCTGAGGATGGGTTACAGTCGCGGCTGGGCTGCTGAATGGCAGCGCTGGGTACTTGACATGTGACAATGGGATACGTTTGCCTTTTTTAAGAAACGAGAGGCTGACATTGTGAAGCGGTTAAAGCCAGACATCCAAGCGAGGCCATCACCATACAGGGGCTCAAAAGGCTTTGTCTGCCCTTCTAAGAGAAATTTCATAATATGCAAGGGTGAGCAGTCAGCAAAAGGCTTGGATAGCTCGACTTATAATCATCCCCGGCTTCCTCACAACGGCCCTGAATACATCTTTGATTGGTTATGTATGAGAGGAGCCGTTCCCAGCATGGTGCCAGACATGTGCGACACAGACCTGGATCGGACTCCTGAGCAGGAAGAAGAAACCCATTCAGCAGCAATCCTTAAAGGAGGGGTAGCAATAATAATAATAACAACAATAATAATAATAATATCAAGTTATTAATGATATTTCGGAAATATTATTGAAAAATGTGGCAATTATTTATTCCCAAAGGGTTTCAAGCTATTATTGATTGAATTGTGGTTTCCCCCTCCACTGGCAAGGTGAAGAGCCAATTCCCAGGCCTTATAGCTCTTATACCCAAGAGAAGCATTTCCACACAGTCCTCCTCAGCCCAAAGGGAAGGGCCACCCATCCCTAAGAGCACCCAGTCACCTCCAGCATCCCCCCAGGATCCCAACCCCAGCCCCACTAGGGTAAGGAGGAGAGGGGGCGTGGATCCAGCGCTCATCCATCGCGCAAGTGACTTTCCTGTTGTTCCAGGCGAACAAAAGCTGAGCGGCGCAGTAGGCCCTGAGAAGGGTGCCTTCCCTTTAACAAACGTGATTTCAATTCCAGTGAATATTCATACAATTACCCTAGCTCTAATTTGTATAAAATGACAGCCTGCAAACCAGGGATGATTGAAGAGGACCAAAATCATTTTGTTTGATTACAATCTTTCCTCCCTCCTCCCCCCGTTCCCCACCTTCATTATCTTTTATGTCTATTTAAACTCTGGACACTGCATATTCATCTCAATTCTCCCTCCATCTCTCCTTCTGTTTGTGGGTTGCTGCTGCTTTTATTTTTCTTCCCCCTCCCATCTCTCTCTCCTTTCATTGTAATTTTCTTCTTGCTTCTGTTGTGCATTCAGGGATTTGAGGAGGTTTTCAGGGGGAGTGGGGGTGGACTTCATTTTATGAAAAAAAAAAAAAAAAAAAATACTGTGTTGTCTGGATAGAAAATTACATTTGCATGCTCAAGGGGCCTGAGGGCTTCTCTGTGGGCTTGGCAGAAATCCTACCTCGGGGGGGAGAGGGAGGTGGAAGATGCTGATTTGATTTCCTCCTCTTCCCACCCCTTCCCCCTTTCCTTTCCATATTATAAATGTCTGCCTGATTTTTCTTTTCTTTTTCTGCATGTGCAAACCACTTGAAGAACAATGGCACAGATTAGAGGCCTTCCTTAGGGCTGTTTATGAATGCAGTTGTGGAGTTCAGCAAAGCAGAAACATTACATACAGTAATTGGACATTTAATTACTAATGAAGCTAGCAACTGAATTTTTTTTCCAAGGGTCTGAAGCAATGTGACAGACCCTCCAACTGCAGGTTTAATTATGGTTGGAGATGGGCTTAATACTCCCCATCTTGCACTCTATTACCCTCTCAAAAGCCCTTCTGCCTTTTATTTGTAATTTTTATGCCCCTGCCCAATCTACAGGGAAAAACATCCTGATGCTCAGGCCATCAGACAGGATGATGCTTCTGCTGCTGCTCTCAATTGCTGTGAAGCCAAAGAAGCCAGCCTTGGATAGGCTTCCTACAGAGTCAGCTCTCTTAAGAGCATGGAGGGAAGAGACCTGTTTTAGTGGCCAAGCACATCCAGAACCAATCCTCCTTGATTATGTCTCAGTTTTGGCCCAACCTAATTTTTGACATCTCAGGTTTCCTCTTTTTAGGAAATCAAATATTCAGGTTGTTTGTCCCCACTTGGGGACATTCAGTTTCCTCCTAAAACTTAGCTTAAGTTTTCTTCTCCTTCCTCCCCCTCACTCAGCCACTGCCTCCTCCAAAGACCATGGGACAACTGGAAATGAAGTCCCCACACTGCAGAGGAACCAGAGCAGGCTCCAAGCAGTGTGAAAAGAAAGGTTTGTCCCCAGAAAGTTTTGCTCCTGTAGGGTCATAATCAGGCATCAATACAACATTGGACTGGTTTCAGGAGGGACAGGTGAGCAGGTCATGGGTGGGGCGAGTTGGGAATTAGGTACCGGAGGTCTCAGTCCCACCACTGGCAGAACATCATAGAGGACCCCAAAATGACAACCCAATCTGCACTGGATCACAGTTTTCACCTCTATCTTGTCTCTGACAGAGGCTGACAATCCCCAGAGAGAGCTTCTCTCTTGCTTCTGGCAAGAAGCAGCTTCAGAACTTCCTGAGCTGGAAGCTGCATCTGGACCATCTGGTTTAATACCACTGAAATGGGGCTGGAATAGGGATAACAAGCATCTTTGGAGCTTTTTCATCTCATTCTGCCTCACTGAGTTTCATTCATTGCAGCTCCAATTTCCTGCTTCAGGTGAAAGGAGACAAAGTGCCAAGGCAATCCCACCTCCTCGTGCCGAGTGCTAAGCTCCAGGGAACTGAACTTCCAGCTTCTGTTGATCAAAAAACCTTCTAATTGATTACAGATGAATGCTGTATAGCAAAACTGTTGGATTTTAAGAGCACAGAGAGCACTTTTGTAAAATGTCATATGCATATTGGGATTTTTCTTTCCTGGTTTTAATGACAAAGTGCAAATTTGGGGGTTGGGGGGGAGAAAAGACAGGAGGAAGAGTAACAGATGTGAGGAGATGAAAAGTGTTCCTAAAGAACAAATCACCCATTTCTTCCTCCAGATTTCCCAGCACATTATACAGAAGACTGTATACTCTCAAGATGTGCTAACACTAATCCTCACGTGTGTTACAGAATGAATGACCAACGCTCAGCCAGAACCCATGGATTCAACTGGCCTGCACATTCTTACACAGCAGGGACACCTTCTCTGGTCTCAGGAAGGACTCACATCTATGAGCATGTTGTGCAATTGAGCTAAATCCACTACAAAATGGAGCAGTGGGAATCCCACTCGTAAAGGTTATGGTGGAATTCATTCCCTATCACTGAGGGCCTAAGCCACTGGACAAAGCTTGTCTACTATCACCTGCAACAAAATCATCTACGTACCCCAAAGGACTGAGACTACATCATCTCCAGGCAGCACCAGTGTCTCCAGTGACTATTAGAGATCTTGGAGGACTATACTGAAAAAGACACACAACTTTTAGACAGCGGACAGCAGGCAGGAGTCCCTCTCAAACAGCATGTACTTAGGTAATAGATGCAATTTCCCCCCAGGATTTACCTTCCAAATGTGGGATTCAGCCAGTAAGCGCATCAGAAGTCCACTGGCACCAGTGAGAGGCCCTGCTGCTCTGCCGCTGACTTGGATCCTAGACAATTTGCCCCTG
This sequence comes from Dasyornis broadbenti, assembly GCA_013397935.1. Taxonomy (NCBI): domain Eukaryota; kingdom Metazoa; phylum Chordata; class Aves; order Passeriformes; family Dasyornithidae; genus Dasyornis; species Dasyornis broadbenti. Next base: position 8,084,965 of record VZRN01001083.1, on the reverse strand, counting down.
GCTATTTTAGAAGCAGATACCATACTCCTTGGATTAGAAGCACCGAAACTCTTCCCAAACTTTGCCCAGTTCCTCAGCTTTGACTGAACTCAGGATTTTTTCTGCTGCATAAACAGCTGGGCAGAAGATCTCTGGGGATAGAGAAACCTGGCTCCTGTTCGTCTTTCTTGCACAGGGAAGCAGTAAAGAAGAAGATTATTTCCAAGAACTACTTTCGTGTCCCTTGACATGATTTTCAGCCTATCCTCCACAGAGAGATGCAGCTGAAGGACTCAGTCACAGCTTTAATAAGTCTTTTCAGGTCCTTTTTAAAATCAGGCTAAATAATAGGGGTCCATCACAAAGTTGGGCAGTATGGGACATGTGAGGATCCTATCCATGGGGTCATGGGAGGATTCCCCATCCTTGGCAGTGTCAAAGCCCGTGCTGGGTGGGACTTTGAGCAGCCTGGTCTAGTGGAAGGTGTCCCTGCCCGTGGCAGGGAGGCTAGAACAAGATGATCCTTAAGCTCCCTTCCAACCCAAACCATTCTATGATTCTATTATTCAGCAAGGGCAAACAACCCATACAAGCTGACATCTCCAGCCAAATCTTGCTATTGAAAACTGGACGCAGTCAAGCAGAGAGATCTAGTGGCCTGGGTTCTGCCCTCACCTCTTGCCAGCTACTTCAGCATGTGGTGGCCACCTCATGTTACAAAGGAATGCCAAGTTTCACCCAGGGGCATCTCCAGACACACTTCCAGCTAACTAGCAGCATCCCTTGCCCTTTGGGAGCTTACAGTCGTCAATTCAGTGCTATGGAAACGCTGGTGGCCAGACTCATCTGTTTTCCTGCATGTCAGAATTACACAACCCATTGACTCATCTCAGTGCTTCCACCTTCTCAGAGATCTTGTGGCACCACAACCACCTGTTCAAGGTCACCAGGATCCAAACTTCTAATCACACTCATCAACTTCTATCAACATCAGCTGTATTTTAAACTAGCAATTGCAATAGCAGTGAATGCAAAACACAACCTAAGTATAGATGATATGACAGAAAGTAGCCCTGGTGTGAGCTGCCTTTGACTAGCACAGCTCCATGCACCTCCTGCCATAAGGAAACACATTTTGCCCAAGTTACTTGCAACTGCTGCTATTCATCTGAGAGCTCTGATATGAGATCTGCTTTACAGAAAAAGATGAACATCCTCCTGCTGAAGTCTGGGCCTCTTCAAGATGTCTCAAGTCAGACATCCAACAGTTAATTGCTTTTGAAGACCAAAGAGCCCCTCTTCATTCTCCTCCCATGTGTTTATCTTCTGCAGAAGTCAGCTGCTGAGTTTGCAGGAGAAAGATCAAATAACAACTAAAAGAAGTTTTAAGATGCACACCCACTGCCATTAATCATATCTGTAATATCTTCCTTCCCTCACTGCCTTAAAAATGGTTATTTCCAGACCCTGGCCAGCCTGCTCCCTACAAACACAAGTATGATGCCCATCAGAGAAACAGCTTCTGTGGTGAAAACATGCCACCAGGTGTGAGAAAGTATTTCCTTACTCAACACAGCCACTGATGCCAGGCAAAGGTGCCAGCAGGAAACCAGGAGGACATAGAGGGTCAGTCCTGTCCAAAGTAGCTCCAAGGTTGGAAAGGACAGGAGTGAGAGAGCTTTCTCCAGCCCTTGGGCCATGGGAAGCACCTGTGGGAGGAAGCTGGCTCCTCTGGCAATGCTGGTTCTCCTCTCGACACCTGGTCCTGGAGCCTGAGCTCACACTGTAAGAACGTGCTGAGATTTTGGGACCATTCACATCCAGAGGTAGTTGCATTTAGAGAGAGCTTCCCCTCTTTAAGGGACAACAGACCCTTCAAGCCACTTCAAAAAGGACACATCTGCCCAACAGTTGTCTTTTTACCAGCTGTCCCATGGTCCAAAATATCCATCACCCTCCCATGCACTGCCATATGCCACACATAAACCGAGCTGTCTCAAACACCCTCCAGATTCTGCCATAAAACTAGTGCATCAAAACCTGTTCACATCAGAGCCAAGATCAGAGGGGAGCCCGATCTCTCCCAGCTCTCCCACCATGTCCAAACTGGCCTCCCAATACCCACTTGCTCCCAGGGATTTTCGAACTTCAACTCATCTTTGCTTCCAGTTCAGGGGGCTCAGGGTGCAGGGCAATGCTGGGATGGCAGCCTAAGGCTCATGCACAATGAAGGAGAGCAGAAAAGCAGAGCTCAGAAACCCACGCCAAGGACATTTGCTCTCTAGCAAGACCAGAAACATCAAGCCAGCACCACAGCATTGCTCAACACAATCTGGATGGAGGCAGGGAGGCCTTGCCTATTATTCACCTTTGGGACGGGGGTAAACAACACAGCAGGCCCCCAGGATCCTGGCTCCTCATGGGAAACGTGGCACTCAGAACCCCATCCCAAACCACCCCTGCTTTGAACCCCATCAAAACCCAGTTGAAAACATCTGACCCTCCCCGAGAGTCCGCTGTTGTGCTAGACAAGGACACTGCTCTCGAGCTGGACTCCCTTTCAGCACTCCTAACTTGATACAGCTGTTCACTTCAGCTGCTAAAAGCCAGCATAAGCTGATTTTGCAAAGAGCTCGTCTATGTAAACTGCACTGTTCCTCCAACATAAATAATACGATCCTGGCTTATAATTTCAGCAACTTGATGTCTTCTTGGCCAAGACTGAGCCCAAGGAACTGGAGATGGAAACAACTTCAGAAAGTGTGGCCAACCGCACAACACAGTCTGAAAAGGTCCCAAAGAGGATCTTGCTCACAGCCACGTGGCTGAACTAATACTCCATAACTGTAGCTCACACCCACTTGCCCCACGGGTAGGTGAGTACTTTGCACTGAGATGCTGCACCCCACAATGTGTTCCTGCAAGCCATGGGGTATCAAGGGAGATACACAGCAAAGCTGGCAGAGAATCAAACCAAATGCAAAAATCACTTAGAAGTCAAAAATATCCCAAATCTAATCCCTTGTAAAACCAGGTCCTAAAGTCTGGATAATGTTCTTCCTGCTGTAACACCTGGGAAAGAGAGGTGAGGAGAATGTGTTGGTGTGGAGGGTCTACAGCCTCCACTACCACCATCCTCTTCCTTCTGTCTCAGTCCCAAGCGGCCAGGACAGCTTGGTGACAGACAATGGTAGCCCTGACCTCACCTGGATGAAGCTCAGGATGCTGCAAGCTCTATTTACACACAACCCAAGTCATACATGGCATGTCCAGAAGGACACAGGGACCTGCACGCCCTCCAAACCACAGGAAGGCTCTGCCATGCTGCATGTATGGAGTCTTCTACGTGTGTACACAGTCACACACTGTATGTAAAGTAGTCTTTACATCCATGTAGTGTCCTACTGAAGTGATGCTGCTTCTTTGTTCCCTGGTGCAGAAAGCATCCTTTGAGCTAAGATTTCAAAGCTCTCCACTCCTCACGGCAGCCAGAGATAAATACATTAGGATGCATGGAATTAATAACTTAAGACAACAATTCTGAGTTTAATAGAAAATGTCCCTCCTACCCCTATCTCGGAAGAGGAGGATGGCTGTTAAACCTGTGCAAAACTTGCATTAATTCACCAACTGTTTCCATGGCAGAAACGGGTGATGCAGTGAAGTCAGTGACTTCATTTCCTGAGGACATCAGATCTTGCTCTATGCTAAAAATAGAGATTTGTATTTTAGGTTTGCAAAGGGATGCTGATTTTTAAGCTTCCTTGGAAATCTCTGTGAAGGCACGTACCCAAGCAGGAATTGGGAGAGCGAAGCCTGTGATGGATCTGCAGGTTAGTCCTTCACCCTGGCATCAGGACCTAGCACGATTTGCTGCTCGGAGACAGCAAGACAGAAATAGTTTGTGAGGAAAATCATCTCCCTGCTTCCTTCATTGCCCATCAGAAAAATATGATGCCTGCATTGGCTGCTCACGGTTTGGTATCAAAAGCAAGGAGATGTTAATGCAGCTCAGAGAGGAGATGGGCCAAAGTCTCAGGAGATTAATCTGCCACACATGGAAAGTAACTGTCAGCACGAGGCTGAGGAGATGACACAGACATTAAACACAAGCGAGAAATCTACAGCATTATTTCCTGAGCAGTCGGCGGTGAGATGGTGGAGCCATTTCACACACCTGAGCGATTTTCAGCAGCCTGCTGACACTCGCTTCCCTCCCCTCCCAACTGCGCAATTTGTTTTCATAGTTAATTACAAAGAGAGATCAACATCGACCTGCACAAATCAGGCAGCACCTCAGCTATTTTTGGAACACAAAGCACAGGACAGAAGGTGATCTCCTTTGATAGGTAGAGAAGATACCCAAAATAAATCTTTTATGCTTCTCTGTAATTTTTTTTCCCTTTTGTTTTCATTTAACATCTTTGATCATTTTAAAACAAGACCCACTCTCATGAATTCTCTCCTAATTAAAAGTTCTAATTAAAATGCACCACAGTCCATAAATTCACTCTCATTTCCAAAGCTGGGTTTTAATCTGGAGGGCAAATAACTCTGATCTCAAAGTTGAAAGGGAAAAAAAAAACAAAAAAAACCACCCCACATTCAACTGTTTCAACAACGTTTAAAAAAGAAATCTACCCCAAGACCTTGCGGGTAAATAGGAACATTTGCACCCACTTAACGTTGCCAAGATGACACTGGCAGGCAACATGTCTCTTCCTGAGTCTGTACATCAGCTAGCATAATGGTAGGGTCCATCCTAACACAAATATTTACTCTGATTTCTATATATTTAAATACCTGGAAGGCAAGGTGATATTTATGGATCACTACAATCAATTTAACCAGTGTCCTACCTGTCCTGCCTAGCACATCTCTAGTCTCTGTGCTGAAAATCCCCATAGGCCCAGAGAATTCAGGTATCTACTTGAGGAACAAATAGAAGGTACAATCAAGCAAAATTCTTCTTAAAAGCAAAGGCTCCAACAAGAAGAAACCCTCTGTAGCCACTAAACATGAGTTTGCCTGTTGCTGAGGTAAGTATCCCACGTCCTCCCCAAGAGACAGGAAGGATGAGTCTTAGCACTGTGTATTTTCCCCTGGTTATTAAGCAGGACACCTTACACAATCATGTCATATGCTGGACAGATGCTAAGTGTCAAATGTGCAAACTTAAGATGCAGTCCAATGTGCATAAGCTCTTCTCCTGCTTGGAACAAAACTCTATAAAAATCTACTTCCTCTGCTCGCAGTTGGGATATGCGCTCCTGTTTAGTTTTCAGGAAAGAAAAAGGATCAAACAGGCCAATTTATGACATGAGCAGATTTGTGCATGTGTGATGACATCCTGGCAGCGCAAAATGGCATTGGACCCACTCTTCCACCCTCAACTGGAATTCCTTCCTCTTCGCCAATATACCTCCATGTATTTTATATCACATCACACGCAGGCAAAGGTTCTCCACCCAAGGGTTTTCCATTCCAGCATTTAATTGGTTTGTCTTCTTTCCCAGTGATTTGGTCCTTGTGAGGACATCAGCTGAGTATTTTAACACTTACTCTACATCTCTGCAGGAGAAGAGCATACTTTCTCACAGCCCAAAATAGCTCAAAAATTGGTTTTATTTGGATGGGCTTCAAACAAAAAATAATTATTTATATGCAACCAAGCCTTTTTTCAACCCAAAGTGTCTTTACTTCCCCCCACTCCCAGAATATTACAGTCATGTAACATAAACATTACCAAGGGCACTGATGGTGTGGCAGGTATGTGGTGGTAAACAAGCACAACTAATTTCTGCTTCCTGATACAAGGGTTGCTATGAATCTTGCACCCATTCAATGCTTCACCACAGCTTTACCAGAAGATAAAAATGGGGTTTTAGGGAAAAAAGCCTTACTTTAATCACTGATCTTCAAGATGACAGCTACACTGCAAAAATAAAACACATTCATGAAGCCCTACAGGAAAGATCAATGGTTTTAGGTTTCAGGGAGATTAGACTGTATATTTTTAAAGTTCTGCAATATGAATTGTGTTTAGACAAAAAGAAGAAAGTGGGGGAGAAGTGTAATCTGTATAATCTGTAACACTTGTTTATTCCGAGTTTCAAAGCCATTTATTATTTTGGAGACACTACTGCATCACAATTCCCATGCGACCAAGAATGTGCTGTGATTTTCACAGCAGGATTAACCATCACAAACAGAAAGCCAAGCTCCTGGCACCCTGAGGAGAACTGGAACCACCAGGTACTGGTATGCTTGGAAAGGACAAACTATCTTCCACTTCATTCCCATTATGGGCTTTGACACCAGCTTTACCAAAGTAGCCATCATGAGCCTCAACCTGACCCACAGAGGCTCTCCACACACTGCCCTGGAGTATTTGTGATCTTCTGAGCTTCTCCATCTTAAAGAACATAGTGGTCCAGTACTTGGCTAAAGCACAACGAGTTCAGGAAAAAAAATCCTTGCTGTATTTCCTGTGTGCTGGGTACTTTTCATCCTTGGTGCTCCCTCAGGCTGCCCATGTCCTTCCCATTTTTCAACAGGGCTATTCCCTGCACTACCCAGGTGGATTGGCCACCATGGGAAGATAAAGAGACAGGAGCACATCTTCAATCCTTTTATGTCTGCAGATCTCTGTATGTTTTCCCAGTGGAGATGCAGCCCCACAGCATGACCATCAGCCTCCTGAGAACAGGCTGGGTTTACTTAGCCTGCCTACTTCTGCAAATCCTTTAGAGTAATTCTCTAATCTTCAGCCCCTCAGACCACAGCCACTGGGACAGCATACATGACACAAAGATGGCAAAGATGGAAAAGGAAGGAGGGGAGAGAGCAAGAAATACAAATTTGGATAAAAAAGCTAAACTACAAAATAAAAACAAATGAAGGAAGGATACTAAATCCCTGTCACAAGAGCATGAGCAAAACATGTTTGTGTTCCTCTGACACCTCCTGCCACTCAACAGCTGACAGGCCAAGCCAAAAAGTACTGCAGAAGGCTGATGTTGGAGGTATTTGCAACTTGTCTTCTAATATTCCTGCCAGGTGTAGGTTTTGTTTAAGCTAATGTGCCACAGCAGGGATGCATAATTACAGGCAAGTTCTCAAAAACAGCAGGAGACAAGGTTTTCACTTTGCATTTGTGCAGGCTCCCTTTCTTTGTCCAATGGCACAGAATGGAAGTCCAGGGCAAAATTCATCAGCTAAAGATTGTGGGGAATGGACTGTCTCCTCCAACCTGTTTAGTCACCTGATGGGGAAGAAAGCAGCTGGGACACAAACTAGTCCCACCAGCACAAACATCCCAACCTTGAAGGGCAAAGTCCACCCCCCTCAATTCTTGGGTGGCTGCAATTAATAATATACATCAGAACATCAAGTGAGTAATAAATCAGAAAGGAACACAGTTTCTACAGCACCCCGAGCCCTGATACCCTCCATGACTTTCAGTGGGGCACCCTCACAGAGCAGCAGTGCACAGAGCTTCACTGATCCCACCAATCCATCCTTCATCATGCTGCTTGCAGGAGATTCACAGCAAACAGGCAAGCGCTAAGCAATTGGCCAGGATCTCCCACTCCCTGAGTCTCCTGAGATGCCAGGCAAGCAGGGCAATCAAAACAGCTCCTCCTGTAACACAGGGTCATGATTGCAAGAGGGAGGCTCTGCTGGGAACCGAATACCCGAAGACAGAGAGACGTAAGAACAAACATTAAGAGTCCATTCCCAAATAGAATGAGTTGCTTGTAGAAATCCAGGAGGAGATCTTCTAAAAAGTGAGAAACAGAAGCCTTAGGAAAGGCAGAAGAGGGCAGTTCTCTGAAGACTGAGTGTTTGTCTTCTCAAGCCTTCAGTGAGAAGCACCTTCAGCACCCTTCCTCTGCCCACAGGCTGCAGTAGCAAGAAAAGGAGCTTGGATCTGCATCAGCCCGTAACGGCAGGCAGCTCACAGCTGGGGAAGCAAGCTCCAGAATACTTCCCCCAGCACAGCAAAGACATCTCCCAGTGGTCAAAATGGAGAAGGGCTTATCTATTTTAGCTGCTGTGAAATGTCTGGATGCCAAAGTCATTTAGAGTAGGGATGTCTCAGCTAGCTAGTCTGCTATTCCATTAGCAAGGGTGAAACATCAGCTCTGCTTGGCCTCTCATTAGGTTTGCTGCCCAGGCATCATCTAATTGTCACTCCAGTTTACGAGCTGAAGATCTGTGTTAAGACAAGACTGGATGAACTTCTGGCAGCATGTTCAGAGCAGACAGGAAGCCCGGAACTAAAGAAAACTAATTCCATCACCTTCCCAGTCTGAAGTGCCCTTCTGCCCCACTGGCAACAGCAGATTTAGAGAAACGGGATAGAGCAGCAAGGATTGTTATGGGTTCAAACAGGAAATTCAATCCCAAATATCAAAAAAGCCCGCTCATTTTGAAATAAACCTACTTGTTTAAAGTGCCAGATGGACCTCACATGCTGATCTCCTTTCAAAGCAGTAGAGGCTGCTTCAGCACACTGTTTATGTGAGTCTGGGCCCAACACCATGGTGAATGGTACAACCTTCCCACAGCAAGTGGACTTCTTCCCCTACCTGGAAATAACCCCACAACACTCCAAATCACTCCTACTGAGGGACCACAAGATGGAGCAGAGATGGGTCTTTGAACCCTTGTGGGTCATACAGACAGAAAAAGTCTTGCAAGATCAATCACCCTGAGCCACCTCAGCTGGGATTCATTGTGTCCTACTCTAAACTAAAGCAACAAAACCCTCTGTCCTAACTGCTCATGGACCCTCCCTCTCCAGTTAGATCACCCCTAAAGTGCCTGTCTCCATCCTCAGCAAAGGAAACCCAGACACAGTCTTCAACCAGGCCTCACCTAGAACACAGCATGAGCCCACCATGAACACCCCCATGCACCTCCCACCCATTCCCATCACACTGACAACTTGCTACAAACTGGCACACTGAGGGGACTCCTCCAGCTCATCACCACCCCACAAACCAGCAAGAGGACATGACCTCCTTCCCCTAAAGAAACACACTGAACTGTTGGACCAGGTAAGGTCATAGTTCAGAGAAATGACCACTTTCACTGAATTTGGAAATAGCAAAGCCATCAGAGTTCAAATTTAGAAATCAAGCCAATCAGACTACTGCGTATCTGTTTTCGCTCAAATTAGACTTCTTTCTTTAAAAAAAAAACAAACCTGTGACTGTACAGTGCGCTAGCACCCCCCCTCCATCCCAAACTTAGCAGGCATTTTTCTACGTTACAAATTCCAAAGGCAGCTAATTAGTCAAGACTCAGCAAACTCAGGTTAAAAAAAGAAGCCGCTCCAACTCCATCAGGGAGGCAGATGGCAACGGCGTGTTTCAGACACTGCAGGCTGCATCAGCACTTTCTCCAGTCGGTGTCTGAACAGGGAGGGCTGCAGACTGGAGGCAGCACAGCAGTCCCTCTGCCAGAGGGCCACAAACAGGTGACTCATTGCCACCAAGAATTCTTCCCTGGCCTGCGCCACCCAGCATGGAAAGGCACACCATTGATTTATTAACTTGCAAGAAGTGTTCACCTGCCATAGCTTGATCCTCAAACCACAGTCCCAGCCTCACACAGACACAAGCAGTATTTATTGGGGTGCACAGAGTTAGGCATTTCATCCCGCCTTTGCCCAGATTGGCTTCCCACCTCACTGGCTGGGATGCAGGAATAGAGGGCAACCGACAATGGTGGGGAGAAGCAAAAATATACTGTGGGAAAACCTGTGCTGGATAACAAGGAGCAGTGAGACCAGAGCCTATGCAGCCCAGCTGACTCTTCAAAATAATCCCTTATGCCAGCGGCAACCAAGTCAGGTAGGCACAATTTAATTCAAATGACGTCAGCTCACACACAGGAGTCAGAAGTCCCTCTGGACACGGTGCCCAGTGGTTCAGATATTGAGCAGAGACAAGCAGAGGTCAAACTTGCTGGACTCCATCCATCCATACTCCGTGCTTTTCCTTCCTCTTGATTTTAAGCAGCTCTTCACTTTAGACACCCTTCCTTGTGCTCTTCCCAATACCCTGAGCTCTCACCAACACCAAAAGCCATTGGGCTACATCGTAAGCAGCGTATTCTACTTGCAGCATCTTCAGTGCCTCTCAATCTTGTCCTACTCTTTCAGGACTTTGCAGCATGTCCCAGCTGAGAAGGAAAGGAGAAGGCAAAGCAGCATGGGAATGTCAACAAAGTCTCCTTTGGACCCACAGTAGAAAAAAAACTACACAGTGGAGGTGGGATGCTGCATTTGCAAGATCACTCAAGCCTCTGAGCCTGAGCAGACCAGAGACAACAGGCAATTGGTCTTTCAGACGGCCAACTGAGCATTTGCAGCTTGTCCCACTGCTTACAGACACTGCTATGAAAACCCGTACCATCTGCAGGCTCACTGCTGCCTTAGCTCAGTTATGGACAGGGGTTGCACAAAAACATCTGTCACATGAACACACATCACATTCCCAAAGCATCTATGCAGAGCAGGGAGGAGTGGGTGACCAGTTTCAGCTAGAGCATGGCCACAAAAGACCAAGTTCTCCAGAAACACCATGGCCCAGATCCATGGCAGCAAATGTTCTCCCTGCAGTTCTCCAGTTTGCTTTGCACTAGGGATGCAAAGAATTGCAACTCAGGGAATTCAGTGGCTAAGGATGGTCCCACTGACTCCACCGGGATGCAGGATGCATCTGCTGACATGTTCACAGCCCTGTGTGAGGTGAGGAGACCCTGACCACAGGCTAAGCTACCTGTTGTGCTTCCCAGTGCAGGCATGGAGGGCAACTTCCAGCTGAGAGGACAAGGGCACCCATGCTCAGCACATCTGACCCGGTCCTGACTTGGCAGGGACAGGCCTGGGCTCCTTATCTGTAAGCTTCAAAGGAGTCCAAAAGATAAGAAGGGACCAGCTGCCCTGTAAGCACTATTAAAGCCTCTTCAAAACATCCGGCCGGTGCTCCCAGACTTCTCGATCGATAGCAATCAATTTCTGCTCACCAGCGGGATTTTGCAAGTGCCTGCTGCTCTCTGGAATGGGGCCATTAGCACCTACAGGCTCAAACTAACAGCCAGTAATGAACATTTTACCTATGCTAATAGCTGGGCAAATGATAAACAGTGATTTCTCTACCATTGTTTATGAGGGTGAGCAAACCTTCTTGCCACAGCAAAGGAGAGAAGACACGGGGAGAGATGGTGCTGGTACTCTGGGAAGCTGGCTATTTAGAGGAACTGGGAAGGAACAGGTACCCAAAGAGACCAAGAAGAGGAGCCAGGAAAAAGGTATTTTTATTATATAAAAGTAAATGCCTAACATGGGAGTCACCAAGACAAAAGGACTAACTGAGCACAATATAATGACTAAACCCAAGAAGAAATACATTTACCCTATATTTTAATTTAAAAACCTGAATATTTCCACCAGCATTGGAGAAGCACAGTTCCCAGGGAACCATATCCTCACATGTCCACTGATTTTTAATATCAACAGTTTTCCCCAATTGCACCATCTCCCTCCCAAAGAGATACTCTTGATGTGTGGTAGAAGGTCTGGGTTCACGCTGATGCTGCTTCCCCCTGGAGACCTACGAGGGATAGGCTTCTCTCCCCTCCTCAGGCCATGCACCTGTAAGAGTTAAACTTCATGGCTGGTTCCAGCTCCTGCTTTGTGGGTTTAATACACCCAGAGCTGTCGCAAGGGTGTTAAACTCCCACTCTTCCAGTTCAAAGGCAGCTTTGCAGAGCTGAGCAGTCTTAAAATGCACAGCTTTTCAGAAGTGTGACCTTTTCACAAGGTTTCCAATTCAGTAAAGGTTTGTTTCCTCCCTCTTCAAGCACGTAACTAATGGTAGTCATGAAACACCTCCTCCAACAGCAGCAGGCAGGCGGGCCAGGCTCCCCACCGGCCTCGAAATGTCATGACCGGTTGCCTTTGGTTATTGCAATGGTGCTTCTGCAAAGGCTCAAGGGCACAGAAAGTCACTGCACCATCATCAGGCATCAAGCCCTTGCACACTGGGTCTTGCATATATCTGCACAACACCTCCATCCTGCTGCCATCTCCGCACAGGGAGCAGCCAGTGCAGGCAGGGAGAGCAGCAAGGGTGATGGACCTAGACCCACGACATTCCCCTGCACAATGCGGGGTCGGTGCTGCCCCATGCACACAACCCCCATCCACCCGCAGCAGGAGGGGTCTCTCACCTTTGCAAAGCTGTTCAAATCCCTTACTGCCCTCCTCAATAAAACCCACACACAATCTCTTTCCTGCAGATATCAACCTGAGAGACCTTTCCAGCTCTCCTCAGTGCCAGACTGAGGTCAAATTGACAGGTTTCATTGGCTAACTTTCTTCATTCTTGCTTGCCCTAGGGCTTCACCAGGCAAAAGAAGAGTAAGAGGAGCATTTTCTGGCATTTGAATCAATAAATCGTAAAGCACACCAGAGCGGACACCTTCCGGTGCACACCAGACAGACACCCCAGTCCTCACCCTACACCCACTGCCCAGTTCATGGGCTCCTGCTCTTGCCCCTCTCCACCAAGACACTTGCAGCTCCACCTGGCAATCCAAGAATAAAAGCAGCTGCTGGCCAAACAAAGCAACACTTCATGCTGACAGGATGGACAGCATTGCCACCCAAAGAGACTTCTCCATCCTAAATGCCTACAAACCCGCAAGTCCCCAAAGAACCTTGGCACAAGGCACTGCTCCTGGCTCCACCTCCATTGCCATCCCTCTCCTTCCACCCTAAAGAAAGCTAAACCCATATACATACCCTGCCTGTCCTCTTTTTCCTTCTCTGTTCACGCTGCCTGGAAACCTCTTCCCGTTCCCACACAGACAGGGAGTTCTTGCGGGCAACAGACAGTTTTCCTACATCTGGAAAGTGCCTCCACATGCTACCTAGGTATGCATGAAGCACAGAACCATTGTACTGCTCCATCAGACTCCCTTTCACATGTCATTTATTTCCCTGCAAATGAGCTCAACATTTCATATTTTGCCCCTTTTTTCCTTGTTTACACTACAGGAGTGGGAGAATGTGCTGTTGTCCTCTCTGAGGGCAGCAATCCAGCTCTCAAAGGCTACCAATCCCAACGAAGACTGCACTGCACATACCCACCAAAACCAAACCTGTCCCACAGCTTTGTTGCTATGTTACAACCAAGGATCTCATCTCCAGTTACACTTTTAATCCAGGATGTCCAAGCCCTCACCTCATCAGCAAATGACTGGACATGGGGTTTTTTGGAGGGGCTCTGTAGAAATATCCACACAGTTCCTACAGATCAGGAGGCTTATGTTATCTTAAAATACCTAGGATTAATAATCTAAGGCAGGTCACACACTCTGCAGGGAGTAGTGCTACAGAAACCGGCCTCAAAATCCAGGGCAATGAAGTCCAGTGCCATTAAACTGCTGAGAGTCACCAGCACTGATGTGCCAGGTATTTCTGAGCTAACTGACAGGCCACAATGTTGGTCCCAAAGTTTACAAACTCCTAATCCAAGGCACTGCCAATAACACAGCTGATGTTTGGAAGGAACACATTGTTTCTATGCTGACAAAGTTTCTCCAAATACAGGGCACAACATCACACAGACCAAGTTCAGAGTCTGGGTTATGTGCTTCCCAGAAAAACTTTGGGCCAACCAAGGGGGAACTCCAGCCTTACACCAGACTCCATAAACCTGTCACACAGCTCCAAGGCAAGCTGTGGCTAACCTGCATTTTGGCGTTTTCCCTATCCACTGCATATTTACCACATGGGTTTGTTTGGATGTGTTTTGCTCACGACTTGCTCTTTGGAGCAACTCCAAATCTGCCTCCCTCTTAAGTTGTGCTACAGTATAGTCATTCAAACTGATTGCAAACATCAGAAGCAAGGGCTGATTTCTTCATGTGCACTAATTCTAGACTAGGCCACTAAAGTATTTTCATAGTTATGTCAGCACTGTCTAGACAAACCATTAAAAACAGGAAGAAATGATCATCAGAAATGCAATGTCAAGTTTGTGCCCAGAGATACTGTGGGAGCCACAGGGAGATAAAAAGGCCAAACCTGTCCCATTCCCATAGGTTTGCCAGAGTTGGCTCAGTTGTCACTTTTTGGTTTAAGCGAAACTTTACCAGAGATCACCAGAAAAACATATTTAACTGCAATTTGAAATAAATAAGCTGATATAAACAAGCCTGGAGAGCACAGGATCTTCTGAAGGACTCTCAGTGCAGTCGTAAAACCATCTAAAACTGGCTCCTCTGTACAACTGGATGTCCACACCTTGCAACCAGCACTGAACCCTCACCAAACCACATCAGCATCCTCAGGGCACCAGGCAGAGCACCCTGTGCCGCGAGTCCCAGGACATACAGCAGGATTTGGCTGTGGGCACTCACCCTCACCAATCTCCACCAGGCTCCCATGCTCACCACCGAACCCACAGCCTCCACATCCATGGAGAGTTTCTTGCTAACACCATGCATCGGAATGGCTGCTTCCCATTCCTTGCCACTTCTTGGCAGGAAACTCTTCCAAACTCCAAGAACATAAGCTGTAATCTTGGCAGAAAGGGACGTGCGTATAAAAATCACCACTCTGTCAAAACAGAAAAATAATGCAGGAGCTGATCTGTGCACATTAATCCGCTGCAGTCATGAGGAGACAATTTCCCCGGAGAAAGTCATACATTAAAAGGAAAAAGAAAAAAAAAGGAGAAGAAAAAAAGATTAATGTGACTTTGAAATATCACAAGCACCATTTATCTTCCTCCTACCACCACAGGTTTCTTGTCTATTTTTCTCTCTTTTTTTTTTTAATACAAAGAGCCTTAAAATTCCCTGTGAATACAGCCTTTCTGCCTCCGATGTGCAAACATAGGTGTATTACAGTATAGCAAAAATATAAATATAGTATGACCTGTTCTCTCACTATACAGTCTTAACATTTTTAATTAGTTCAATTTTAAAAAACCACTATTAAGTATCAGTGGCATAACTGTCTAATGACACTCAGAGTAGATTCATGCTTCTCAGAGTTGCTACTTACACTTGCGACTCAGTCACACACAACGTTCAGCCCCTGGTACTTCTGTGCCAGCATGGAAGATTGCAAAACACTGCTCCCCAGTATACATCTAGGCACAGATAGAGAGCTCAGGCTGTGTCATGGGCATGACCAAAACTCAAGAATACATTCCTTTTCTAGGGCAGGACTAAAGGATTTTCCCAGCTAAAAAAATAAAAATAAGTAAGGTTCAATCTATGTAACACAAAGACGACAGACATGCTTAAAACCGAGGTGAATTGCATGAACTAAGCCTTTGGCAATCCTGAAGCAAATGAGTTCACCATACCGTTTAGATTCTCATTTTCCCTTTACACATATCCCATAGATCATAAATACACATTAATAACTGTAACAGTCAAAGTTTACATTCGGCTGTAACATTTAGGATCAATACTCTTCAAATGACCTTTAGTAGTAATGAGCTGCCATAACACTGTCTTGAGGACATTAAATTTTTATTAGAAATACTTTACTACAAAGGTTCAAATCTGTCTCTATGCACTTGTGCACCCATACAAATATTCTCCTGTTATATTTTTCCTTCACAAAAATAAAAAGCAGGTCTTCTAAGGCTTTTGAAAAAATGTGCAGTGTGGAGGCTTTAAATATTTCACATTGTCAGATGTGGGGGTTTTCTTTCCTTGTTGTTTTTTAATCAGAACCCATGAGCCAAGGGTTGGAAAATCAACCACTTTTCCAAGTGATAAATAGGAATTGTTCCCACATGGTTCAAACAGGACAGGACTGAGCTCCTGATTACCATAAGTCCTCAATTCGATGGGGGTGGAGGAGGTGGGAGAAGTTGATGCTCCACCCATGGAGGGGTGACCCAGAAGAGACCTGTGTCTGGCCCTACAGATCACCCCCAGCTCCCCAGGGAAACCATCCAGGGGCTCAGCTCTGCTCCTGCCTCTGGCTTATGGGGGTCCCAATGGGGACCCACCATCAGAACAGATCCATCTCATCCAGCTCCGGCCAACTGAAAAGCAAAAAGCTGAAAGAGGAGAGAAAACGTCTAGTCAAGACCCAGCCTCTCCTTTATTATTTCTTTTTAAAGACTAGTCAAGTTCAAAGTCAGATCATGCCCATATTTTGCTGCCTATTTTAAAAATGACAAATAATTCACAGGATGGGGGCCTTGTAGCAATTTATTTCTTCACCTGCAGGTCCTGGACTCAAACTAGAGAGAAATCTGATTTTAGCAGAACAATGAAACCAAGCGGATGGAGGTGAAGTCAAACAAAGGAGACGCAGGGGAAAAAAAAGAAAAAATATTTCTCTGCATTGTTATTAGATGTCACCTCTAACAGTTGCAAATTCAACTCATTCAAGGCAGCACCATATACTGCAGTTAATGTCCTCTGAAGAACCTGCCTTGGCTCAGCACATCACCAGGATGCTACAAAGGGCCCAGACCTGGCAGGGAGGGCAGTGCGAGCACATTTCCACATTTCATTGTAAATTCCTCAGGAGTCTTAAGAAATATTTCAGGACTCTTAAGAAATATTTCAGTCTTGCCTCTCTTGTTCATACTTATCTTAGTCTAAAAAACAATTTGCTATTTCCATACTGCTTTCTAGACAGCAGTGATCACACTGGAGGGGGGCACCCCTGTAAAACCACCAGAAAACGGCAGAAAAGCTGATCAATCAATATTTGCACTCCCCAGCACCGTGATTTTTAGGGAGACATTCTGAAACCACAGTATCTATCTTTCCATGCCTTCAGAGAGGATCCTCCTTTCCAGTGGAGGTACCAGGAGAGCCAGCAGCCAGCCTGCAGCACACAACCTGCCCACAGCACTCTCCTCCCCTCTCTCAGCAGAAGGCAAACCACATCCCCCACCCTCCCAAACCCCTTATCTGGGTCATGGCTGTGGCAGCCCCTCACCGCAACCCCCATTTCTCCCTCAGCTCCTGTAGCAGCTCATTAGGGTAGAGAAAGGCTCCAGCGCATCATTTCTGCGGGCTTGTGGAGGGCTGATCCGCGACGGGTAATTCCCACTGCTTAATGACCTGAGACCAGCCGAGGCAGAGGCAAATGGGAAAGGGAATCTTCTCATTTGTTACCCATCCCCACATCCCGATAAAAAGAATGATTACACTTTTAAGTTCAAACAATTCCCTGCAGTTGTAGCCATGTCATATCTAGATTGTCTAATTTACATGCATATTCATAATCCCTGTGTATTTAATTAAATTCTTCAATCCCTGGAGTGTCTTTTCTAAACAATAGTAATTTATCTTGCACAGATAAGGGTGCCCTCGATTTATTCCACTCTGTAGCTAACAGCATTTCCTTCTGATCAAGGCTAGGAAGCAAACTTAAACAGAAGGAATCTTTAAATATATTTAAATTGCAAGATTAGGCTGCTTCTCTTTCTTTCTCTCTCACCCCAAGTTACCCTTTTAAAGAATAAACACTTTCTCCTGAGCTCCAAGGAAAACCTTTCACCCAACTTCCTGACAGCAGCTGCATGTTCCAAATACAGTAATGTTGCCCAAAACCCAAAAGGCAAAGACATCTCACAGACTTGGTGTCAGGAGCTCCTGAGTGGGAGCACTTCCATGCAAAGCAGTTCATCGAACATCCTCTGGATGCGTCTTCCACCACAGGCTACAAATTCCACTGCAGCTCACAGCAAACAAGCTACACATTAAAAAGTTGCAACCAGCAGGTTCAAGAGTTCTTCCTTCCAGCAAATATCCCTACACTAGGGCCTAATCTTTCTGGATAACCTTGGGCATCTCAGAGAAGGCCAGACATGCAACAGACACCCCGAGACGAGGCAGCCCTTCAGAGAGCTGCAGCTGCCTCCAGACCGCTAACCCTGTTCAAATATTAGCACAGGGAATTTAACTTGTCCTACAATTAGAGAAGCACTAAAATATTTAGCAAAGTCAAACTGACAAGAAGATAGTGATGACAAAAGAATAGAGTCTGGTGCTACTGCACGTTTTTTGACTACACATTCCTCACACCCTGTTAAATCCACAGCTTTTAATAGCTTCGCTTCCTCTCCCAAACCTCAGCCTGCAGATCTGGGATGACATCGAAGAGGGGTGAAGAAGTGCTGGTCTCTCCAAAAGCCTCTTTAGCGCCACCAGTGCTGCAACACTGCTGCCTCCCAGAGCAGTGCCAGCGGTCTCTGCCAGGGAGGGTCATCCTGATGCCCACAGCAGGGATGCTTTGCCCTGAGGACACTCATGGATAATCCCAGTGCTGCAGGAGATGTGGGGCCAGGGCTGCTGTCACAAACCATCTTCTTCTGCATCCACATTGTAGCCAAGAGCCAGGGCAGCCCTTCGGCTGGAGAGACTGCTCACACCAGGGAAGCATCCCTCTGCTCCAGCCCTGCTTCTTAATCTCCTCCCCAAGCATCTGCTGCTGACCACTGCCAGACACAGGGGAACCCAGGCGTTCTGTTCCCAACCAAGCCCTCAAAGCCTTTAGAGATGCTGTTACTATTTATGAAAATAGGGTCAGGATCCTGCTGTCACAGCTCCTTCCTGAGCTGCAGCATCACCCGTGCTGTTGAGGCAGCTCTGGGAAAGCCCTCAGGAATGTGACCACTGGGACTCAATGATGGACAGGCTCCAAGCCCCAGCCTGGAGTAAAATCAACCTCCCCCCACCTGGGTGTCCATGTGCCCACCTCCCTGGGCAGCTCCATCTTCCAGTTGCACACACACTGCAGCCACCAGGTCATCCTCTGGGCCATCTCCCAGAGCCACCAGACTCCTACTTCACTGTGCCACCACACTACAGCCACGGCTGAACAACCGTAGCCCCACACTGCCATGTCTGGCTGACACCACAGCCCCCTCCTCTATAGTGAGGTGCTTCTCCCCTCATTCAACAACAGAAGAAGCAATGGAAACAGAGTGCAGTGGTCACCTTCAGTGCTGGAACTGGACATGGCACTGTCCTGAAGAGGAAGGGGCTCGTGCAGCCAGGCTGCCCCACCAGTGCTGGGCTCCCAGCAGAGCCCACAGGATACCAAGGTGCATCCCCCACCCACAGTGGAGAGCCTGCCCACAAGACATCCTGCCATTGCCAAATCCTCTTCCCCAGGAATTCATAACTGGATTCAGACATTCCCAGCCTGTTACTTATTTCAATGCTTTCAGCTCTCTGGAGTATAGGGACATCCTGTCTTAAACCTGCTGAGCCTCACACCAAAAGGACATCTGCTTGGAAGGCAGCCTCTCTGGCTGACCCAGCCCTGGAGAGTTGCCTTCCCATCTCAGCGAGATCCCAAACATACCCTTGAACCCACAAAGCAGAGACAGCTCACAGCAGAGCCAGGAGCATGAGAAGTTGCTTAGGCAAACCACAGCTCCCCTTCCCACTTCAGAAGCATTGCAAGATTTTTAGGGCTTGGAAACATTTTCTTCCTACTCAGGGCATTTTTAGGATAATGGTTCATCAAACCTCATAGCCCAGGAAATCTTGGTGTAGCCTACCTCTCTGTGGGTGTGGGAACGGGTGGGGGGAAAAAGAAACGCTCTTAGGCATCAGGCCTTCCCATAGCATTTGCACCAGAGGCTCTGGGCTGAGCTGGGAGCCACCAGAACCAAGCCAAAAACCAGGCAGGCAGGCAAGGGAAAACCTCACCACTGCCCTGTGCCTCCTTCAGATACAGGGAATGCATCGTTCATGGAAAACATCAATCCCCATTAAGTCATCGTTCTACACCCCTCTTTTCTATAGGGAGAGTTGAGAAGCTGAGCCATGACTAGAAACAACTAACCATTCATCTTTATCCTGTCTAGTTTTACTAAGTTTTTTTTGATTTTCCAGAGCCTAAGTCACAGCAAATTTTTATCACAACAGAGAAAAGTAACAGCAAAATTTCCCTCTGCACCCTTTCCCAGAAGTACAGCACCAGTGAATTTTATGTAGTGGGATGGGGCCCCTTGAAGCTAAAGCAAACTGAGTCAAACTCAAGGAAAGTAAGAGATGAAGAGAGCTCTAGGAAGGGGAGGCAATGTACATTCCCATGTCATCCAGGAGGTTCAGGGAAAGAACATGGCTAAGCTCCACTCTGCCCCATTTCAGAGGGCATAGCTTAAAACTACTCTAAACTCTGCTGCTCGTTCTTGGCCATCCTCACAAACACTTGCTTTGTGCCTGTTGTTGGTAAGTAATATTTTCCACAGAGGCAGCAAGTGAGCAGAAGCAGCACACCACAAGCCACCCGAGTTCACCATCATGCTTTACCACACATTGGTTGCAGTTCCTCTTCGTTAAACGTGCCAGAGCTTTTAAGGTCCAACCTCATAATGAGCCAAAGGGGCAGAAAAGCACTCATTCGTTCCACTAATCTCTCCTCCTAGAAGGTATCTGCTTAAAAGAGACACTCCTTCCCTCCCTCCCTCACCCACTTTCCAGTCTCCAGGAGTCATCTCCCAATGCAACAGGAGGCCAATCCAGGTCAAGCAACATGGCAGAAGTCACCACAAGAGGAGGTGGCTGGGGACAACACAGGCACTGGAGCCCTCTGAGTGCACTCAAAGCATCTGTCAGTGGTGCCAGTTAACCTCAAAGACAGACAACCTGCTGAGACTCTCAGTTTCTCAGTCCAAGTCTTTGGAGAGCCCAGCTAACCTCAACAACTTCAACACACCATGACAACATTTCCAAGCAGAGTTTATAGCCTGATTTTTCAACTTTCAGGCCAGATGGCCCTTGTTTTAGCAAGTACAGAAAATATGGCAAGTCCACATCTTACAGATCAAATAAGGCATGCTTAAAAGAGGGGAGACTCAAGACAGAAAAGATACTTACCAATAGGAAAAAAAGAAAAAAGCTTTTGCCTGAAACATAGCAGACACAGGGGACAAATTAAAAAAGGAAACCATAAAATGCTTGCCCAGCTCCTTTTTTTAATCCTTACATCTGCTGCTTTACAGTAAAGTTTCATCTACTGTGTATAATTAGATATATGTTCCATGATTCTATTCTATACAGATTTCTTTGATACTTATCCGCACATTTTTTAACCCCAAAGAAGTTTTAACTGGACCAAAAGCTGCAGTTAGAGCATTGCATCATTTAAAGTTCTCAGAGATGCTGCAATGTCAACAGGTGAAAGTTTCAGCCCATGGTCTGCAGACTTTTGCAAGGCAGAAGGAACACATCAGCTTATTGCTGCTCACCTTCATTTCCAGGAACATTTAAAGGCTACACAGCATCCCCTGCCTACTCTCCAGACCCCACATTCAGGACCATGCTACACCACAGTGAGCTCAGGGGCAAAGCCCAGTAGGTTTCCCAGAATGGCCCTGAGTTCATCCTGGCCCAACTGTAGAACACAAACCAGCCTTTTTGTTGCTTGCTAGAAAAAGATGAAGCTTGGTTGGGTTTTCTTCATCAGTTAAAGGGTTATTTCCTTAGAGCTGAGAAACAAGACAGAGAGATATAAGGCTACCAATTCCAGTGTCAAAAATCCAGCAGGCCAAAGAGATACTGGTGCTGACCTTAAGAAACTTCAAGAGCAAGGGGTTCCAGGAGACGAACATGACCCTGATACCCAAGAGCCGGACAACAGCATGAGTGGGAGAAAGATGAAGAGACCACACAATGGGGATGCTCTCAATTTACAATCACTGGCCTATAGTAAATGTTTTGGCATAAAGAAGATCTCAATCTCATGCCCCCCACTTTGTAATTAAACACATAAAATGCGCACAAGGATGGAAGGAAACTGTCTCCACTTGTAAGGGAAGGACCAGCAATCCCATGCTTTACTGGGGCAGGGAAAAGAGCATTGTCACTGCAAAGCATCCAAACGTACATCCCATTCCACTTAGGACCAATGCTGTGGGTATTCCTGGGAGACACTGATCTGCCAGTGTCTCCACCAACCATGAGGAAAAATCAAGAAGATAAGCAATGCTAGACATCCACCAGCCAAGCTAAGAGGATGAACCATTTCTCTGCAAACAATCGGGTTCTCTAATAACAGGGCTGCAGCAGCAGCATGAAAGGGAGGGAGGAGGAGCAGGCGTGGAGAAAGGGACTAGCTGGATATTTATCCCATCCTCATCTTTGTGTTATCAGTACCCCGGTATCAGCATTGTTCAAAATGGCTGCTTAGATGGTTGCCAGCAGCAACAACAGAATCGGTCCATCTGCTGGCATTCTCCTTAATCTATCTCAAACACTCGTCTTCTTTTTAAATGCACACAGGGGAAAGAAGGGGGGAAAAAAAGTCTGCCTTGTACAAAGAAACAGAATCCTCCTATAACAGAGCCTTTTAACTAGATTTTATGCCACCCCTGTTTCCAGGACACACAGACAAAAGTTAATTTTCCGATAAAAGAACCAGTGTAAGGTGGTTTTTTGTTATGAGATCAGAAAGCAAATGGAATTTGAATTGTCTGCAGTGGCATGTATCTGACAAAGATTAATTTAAACAGATATTGTCTCTGAAACCAAAGTCCATTGAGCAGCTTCACAGCCTATCAACCATGCGAAAGCAGCTCCTTAGCAGCACTGCTGACTCCACCACTTTCTTTAAAAATGGCTTAACCTATTTCTTGTAAGATAAAAGGTCATATATAGTTCTATTTTACAAACCCATAATAGCCAAAGCCACACCAAGCGAGGACAATCGGGAGAAAATAATAACGGGGGGGGATTTCCTCCCCCTTCACAGACAGATGCTCGACACTTGCTGGGTATTTCTCAAAGCACGCCGGCAGCAAGTGGCTGCAGCGCCACCAAAATGTTTCAACACCCTCAGAATAGAATAAAAACCACAGGGCCTCTGCAGGTCGTCAGTGCAGGATGCAGGAACCCACCCCGGGGTGGAGATGCTGCAGCAGGACAGCCCACCACCAATGGCACTTGGCTGGGATATAAAGCCACAAGGCTGCAAGGACAAGCACAGGGGTTCCAGCTCCCTTGGTCACTGGGTCAAGCAGGCCGGGACAAGCAGGAGGGGAGACCCACTGCTGCCTGGGTGCTCACTCATCCCCCAGCCCCTCTCTGAACACTGGGGTATTATTTCTCCATTTAATCACAAGAAATAGATCTGTGCATGCCATCAGCGGGCTGTGCGGATGGAGACAGCTGCTCAGACTTCAATGGGACACACACACGCACACACAGAGGGGGGAAAAAAAGCTGCAGAAATCCAAATCCTGCAATTTCTTCCCTTTTTATTTCTAGTTTATACAGAGCACCGCAGGGAAAATGCTACCAGACAGTTTCAGAGCATTTGATATAGCAACGACCCAGCTTTGGGAAAAGAACGAAGGAGAAGCAAAATAAAAGATGACAGCCAAAAGCACTTTTAATATAGTTTCAGTACTTTCAAGAGAAAGCTTCTGTACACAGAGCAGCCAATGAACTGTTACCAAAATAAACACAACTGGCTTTAAAAAAAAATTAAAAGTGTCTTTCTGATGATAAAGAAAATCAAGAGATGAGAACTAGTGAGTGAGACAGAAAATGCATTTATTTTTCATCCTCCATACACACTTATTTTAATTTGGCATCCAAAGCCATTGTAGCTCATTAATGGAAATTTTATTTATCTCGGGAACCATTTGTTGCTTTGCAACTCCTTTGACAGGGCACTCATCATTTTCAAGGCAGCCACACAAGGCACAGCACGAAGCATCTCCTGCCACCCCAGCCTTTAAGCACCAGTAACAAGGAATGGCTGTGACTGGTGTCATAAGCAGTCACCCACATGCTGGTATCAGTCACAGGACAGAGGCCAGGGCTAGTGGTCAGCATCCAAAACGGGGGCACAACCTGCCCTGACCTCGTCAAGGCCCCAGACACCAAGCCCCCGGCGTTCCCACGGGGAATGCCCCCACGCCGGCAGCTGCAGGGCATGGGCAACATCTCCAGGTGCAAGGACAGCAGCCAGGCAGATACCACACCGCATCCTGCTGAGCAAACCTCAATAATGATCAGTGGCCCTGGTCAAATGAGCTGGTGAAGGTGCAGGCAGCTCATCATGGGCATCAGCGACAAGCAGGGCATGGCAAGGGAGACGCAGACCCTCCTGTCCCATTTTAACCCAGGGCAACAGCAGCAGGACATTTGCAGACAACAAGCTGGACCAATATTATCTGCATGCAACCCTTCCAAGCTGGCATCCCAGCAGATCTGCTTCCTAAGCACATTCGTGTCTTTGTTTTTAATGAGGGGAAAAAAAAAAAAAGAAACACCCCTGGCAACACGCACCTACAATGCGACAAGTAAAAGCCCAGGGTTTTATTAATTTGTGCATTACTTTAAATGCACCATTTTACAAGGACTAACCCCAATCCTGCACAAAATCCTAAGCCATAAGCGTGAGACAAAAAAGCAAATGCTCTTAAAATGCAGTGCTAGAAAATCCATTTGGAAAGAAATGTGGTGGTGTCATGCACAGGTGAATCCTCAGCATTTAATAAAACACACCCATCACACCGAGTGGAATCTACTCATATTTAAACATCAGGATTAAAAGGAAAAAAAAAGCTTTTGAAAAATTGAATTTTATTTCTGGGACATTTTATTGTAATACTATGAAGATGCTTTCCTCCCCACAACCCCAAAAAGGGGTTTTGAAGCACCTGTGTCTCTCTGTGAGATGTTATCATGACCTCTCCCAACTTCTGTTGCAAAGGCACAAAAGAACTTGAGGGTCAAGCCCATACATCAATCTCTTGTGAATACAGGTGAAAAATGAAATGGGCTCAGCACTTCCCTCCTGAGCATGGAGGACAGCACCTCCAGGGCCCTGGCAGCACTATGGGCAGACAGGGAGAGATCCGCACCACCACCCCACATCCTGGCTCCAGAAGCTAGATTTGTCCTATTGCACTTACTAGCACACCCAAGGTTTGGTGTCTTTGAGTTTTTGTTTTCATCAGGGAACAGATCTATTTCTACTGATGCTGATGCCAGAGAAAGCCAAGGCTCAGCAGAGGCAGGAACCAGTTATCCAGAGGGGTCACTCTCCTCCCCTCCTTCTCATCCCCAAAAGACCAGGACTATGACAATTCCATGACACAACCTCTTCATGACAGCATCAAACATACAGTAGGGCATACCACATCCTCAAGATATTCCACACCTCCACCTCCTTGCAAAATAATGTCACCAGCAGCAGCCACAGATGGAGAGATTGATGGAGAACCACAGGTTCAACCATCACCTGCCTCCTGTTGAGCAAAACCAGGAGGTGACTCCGGCACCCACATGCCCAGGTGTCCTCCACTGCCTCACCAGCAGAAATAAAATCCCCAGGCTTGGCTACCTTAAGAGGGTGAGGAGATGCTGCTGCTTCCCAAAAAAAAAAACCATGCCCAGCTCCTCACCCACATGAGCTACTCCAGCCTCAAGAGCAGCAAGGAAAACCAGCATCACTATGAAACACAGAGCTCTCCATGTCACCTAAATGCAAAACCTCTGAAAAATAAATGCAAGCACAAGGTTAGCCATACCATTCATCTGAGCTAACCCCAGAGGGGAGCAGGTATTCCAATGGGAAAGGGGAGCAGGACATAACCCCAGAACCACCAAGGACTCCATCTTCCCCATGGACCAGGTCCTCCTCCAGGGTGAGGTTCTAATATATGCCAAGGAAACACATAAGCTCACAAACTCTTCCATCCTTACACTACCAAGATTATTTTTTTAACTTTTTTTTTTCAAAGAAAATTACAAGCTGACACACAAGACAATTTGCAGCTGAATGTGACTTTACAGAGCTATCAGATAGACAAGCTCATTTAAGTTTTCCAAAAGTCCTATCTGAGGTTTGAGGGACTAATCATAAAACACCTAACATCAAAGCGAGCTTCAAATAACAGCAAAGCACATTCCCTCACACAAAGCTTCAAAAACAAAGCAAGCAGGCACATGTGGTTTATGTTATTGCAGTTTTAGCACAGTTAAGTATTTCCTAAAATATTCCCTCTAGATGTGAGCAAAATTAAAATGTGCTGTGAATGACACACGACTTGGAAGCCAAGAAAGCCGGCATCTCACCTGAGCTAAGCTTCATAAAGCACAGGTGAGCTGAGAACAAACTCTTATTGCCAGCTCAAGCCAGAAACTAGGACTTGTCCTACTCTGAAAAATGTTTCAAACCTATTTATTCTTAAAGCCAAAACTAAATATTTTATTTCTCGTGCTTTATTTTTCAGGTCTCTGGCCTCTA
Source organism: Dasyornis broadbenti (assembly GCA_013397935.1). Classification (NCBI taxonomy): domain Eukaryota; kingdom Metazoa; phylum Chordata; class Aves; order Passeriformes; family Dasyornithidae; genus Dasyornis; species Dasyornis broadbenti. The sequence continues at coordinate 8,058,702 of VZRN01001083.1, read as the reverse complement.
TGTTAGTATTGTTTAATTAACCACACCTAGTTCAAAAGACATCCCAACCTCAGAGGATCTGTTTATATTCTCCAAAAGAGATTCAAAAGCCAATAAATAAATCTGCTTAAAACAAAAGGTTAAAATTCCAGCTGTCATCTCAGCTCTCCCTGCACTACCAGCAAGAAACTCTGGTGGTTTTCATCATCTTCTATTTCAGTTTCTGTAATACAGTCCAGAACAGGATCAAGAAATATCTCACCTATGAGGGAGCAGTAGTAAACAGACCATAAGTTCTAATGCCTAATAATACTTTGTTTTAATTATATATGTTAAGAAAAAAATAATTAGAAACCTAAAGAGCTTAATGTATATTTAAATTGTACAAGAGTTTCCATCGTAATAGGGCTAATGAACCTCTGCCAGCTCCTTTTATGTGGTTTAAAATATTCTAATACATAGCGTAGGATCAAGTAATCTACCCATAAAGAAAAACAAAGTAAAAATTAATTAGCAAATTGGATACATGTTGTACAACAAACATCCCACACAAAAACTAAGAGGATACAGAAAAATTAAACTCCCTTAGCAGGACTGTGACACAGGACACCAGGATATAACCTGAGAAAACCTTTCACGTCCCATGCCGTTCCTTCCAAACCTGCTCCCGCCGGATACAGCTTTAAACCCAGACCCAGGAGGAGACTAATCTTTACACAAAACAAAAGCAACCACAATTCACCCTAGAGAGCCCCATCAAAGTGTTTTCCCCAAAATAAACAGCTCTATAAAGCAACACACCACTGGATATAAATTTAGACTCTGCTCGATACCACGTCACAGGGGCAGGAAACCAAATGCTTGCCTAAAAGTGAGCATTTTTAGGGGTGAAGAAAAAAGACGCTTAAAACCTAAAGATAGTTAAGAAAAAAAAAAGCTAGAAGTGGTTTCAACCACATTGGAACCTATTGGTATTTTTACCCCTGAAGCCACATTTCAACAGGCATCATTATAAACACATACCAACATAAGCTGAAAACTGAAGTGTAATAAAAAGCTTCCAAATCTGAACTCCTCCAATTAAAATGCATTTACAGGTATCACTTACAGGTATCAGGTCTTGCTTAACCTCTGCCCAGTTAGAAGGCTGTTGAAGCAGGGTTAGATAATCCCCAGCACCTGCATGTCCAGCATAGACACCACACTAGGAAATATGGGAAGGTACCCATGACTGAACTGCAAAGCATCAAATAAAATATCCAGAATTAATTACAGGTTTGAAAAAAACAGGCTCCCTTCAAGTGTTTACAAAGCCAGAGCATTTTAAATGCCTGCTTCATTGTTATTCTAACAGCAAAAGTAAATTCTGCCTATGTACTTATGGCTGGACCGCATACCTTCCCATCAGGGCACAAAGGCTTATCTGTGGGTAAGGAGCACATACCATGTAGGTTCCTAAGTGGCAGGTTACAACCCAAAGAACAACACAAAGCTCGATGCTTCCTCTCATAAGTAATTGTAAAACCAGCGGAAAAGGAGAATTCCCCCCTAAAATTACCCAGGACACTTGCCCACCCATCGGCATCTAAGACGACTTGAGGGCAAACCATATTATACCATACTGGGGAGCGCAGACAAGAAACATGAATTTGTTCTGCCAGATCACAGCTTACTGTCAAAATCCACCAAAGGTCTTTTCTCTCTCCAAAAACCCAAGAGATAATAGTGTAAAAACTTTTGTTCATAAATATTTATGCAAGTGAACTTGTTAAAAATTAACCGCTGTCGTTAAAGGTTTTGTATCCTTTAGGATTCCCGGCATGCAGTGCAGTTGCATGCTTTATATTAAGCCTGGCATTTCTGCATTCCTTTCCTGCATGCTTTTGTCATTTGTCTAAAAATTAAAAGAAAAAAAACCCACACACCACACACACACAAAGACGGGATCTGTACACATAATAATAAAGCAGTTTTTAAGAAGACAAAGATGCCTGTGTTCAACATCCAAGATCTTTCTTTGAGCGGGGGGGGGCGGGGGGGAATCAATTTAATGACTCCAGTGAGATCAGGGTTTAAGCCTCGTTTAAGTTTTACTAAGCATGAAGGAATTATTGGTTGATAATGTGGCATATATGTTTTTTTCAGACCTGCCAGCTTTGTAAGCACGAAGGAGCCAGAGCCTGAAGCACTTTGTCCCCATGAGCACAATCCTCACTCCTCCACACCATCTTCCATCACCAGAAGGTCATTCCTCCTGGATTTTGTCTTTCAATTTTTCAAAAGGATTTTTCCAACCACAGAGAGAAGGAAATTCACATCTGTACTATCCCTATTTTTTCACAGGTCTGAGTCAGAAACACAACTGTATAAACATCTGATCTTTATTAACAGCAAATCTCAACTGTGCAAACTTCAGGTCATGGTGCCGGGAGCTGGTGGTGTCCGTTAAAGGGATCCTTAGAGGGGAACAGTAGTTTTGATTTAGTGCTGGAGAGCATCATGGAAGCCAGGGTTGGGGTTTTATTTTTTTCAAAGACATAATGGTTCCCAAGTTCCTATCTTAATTGCAAACACACACACACAGCCACAAAGTGTTTGTGTCTCTGGTAGCTGGAGCTCTTCCACCTCACCTTCCAGAGGCATCCACAGGATGGATGTGGAAAGTTGGCAGAGGACTTCTCAGCTATGCCTCCTGTCTATAAACACACAGCTCTTCACAGCCTCTTGTTTGATGTAAATTTTCCTCCTCCAGCTCAGTGTTGCAAGGGACTGCTGTGACACGGCTGCTCCGGGGACAAAAACAAAGGTGTCTGACCCCACGTCATCCACACACTGCCGTGTGAAGAGGAGCCACACCACAGCCAAGACGCAAACCTTCCCCCGCCCCAGCTCCAAAGGCAAATTCCCATGGTAAGCATCCCGCATGCCCCTTTCAGTCTGCGAAAACAGGAGATAAATCACCCACCAACTTTGCAGAGAGCGCTTCCAGAACATGCTGCTTTATTTAAAAAGCTGACAATGAGCACAAGCTCTGATTTCAAAGCTGGGGAGATGGTTTAGACTTGTCAGAGGACATGAAACACCAGAGCCAGGATCATCCTCCCTGTTCTCTGGCTCGCCCAGAGCAACAGCAGGAAGTGCAGGGAGATGGGGCAGATGGGATGCTGGATACCAGCACTGGACATCACTTTGGAATGGGACTGCTCTGCTGCGTGTCCCGCATGCACCTGACCCCAGCACTCACCCAGATCCTTCACAGAATCGGCTAAAGGCTTATCAAAGCCATGTTTCAAAGACAAATAAAATAACTCATTTTAAAAGAAAATTCCTTTGTACAGAACCAGTCCTGGGTTTAGGCAACCATCACCTCTGCCTCCCATTCCCACACCAGCTGCTCACTGCACTCACACCTTGGTGGGCAGGTCATTAAAATATCACCCTCAGCAAGCTATTATTTTCCCTCCCCCCGATTTTAAAGTTCCTGAAGAGCTACTCCTCCCCTTCTAAAAAAATTATTTGGTTTTGAGTTTCACAGTATTTTAAACAGAATAATTAATCATCTTAACGCAGCCCTTACAAAATATTAATTCACGCCAAAAAAAAGGGTATAATCATACCCTCAGAGAAAAACCTTTTGTGCTTCAGGAATTTTCACTGCATGTCCTCAGAGGTGGGAGGAGAATTCTTCTGCTGCCTCCTATTCTCACATCTCAAATGGAAAATGTTTTGATAATGCTCTTCTGAATGTAAACGGTACCAAATGGGATTTTTGTTATTTTTTTAAGCAGCTTTTTTTCCCCAAAAGGAAGAACAGCTCTTTAAACAAACAGAGCGAACTACCCATTTCTTACAACAAAAACCACCCTCCCTTCACTCATTCACGCCATACCCTGGCACAAGATGAATTTACATTTCGCATTTGCAAAACAAATTCTCGCCTAATGTCATTTTAATGGGAACGCGCATTTCAATCCCTTCTAATAACAACGAGGAGCGGCTTACTTTATGTAAAACACCCCAATTTGTTTCTCTTTAAATGTATGTGGATTTCAGATGGGGACAGAGACTAGAAGGACAGGGCAAGAGGAACATTTCTTCTCTGGCAAACCCCCTCCGCCAGCGCACACAAAAGCCACCTGCCCATGAAGAGAAAACACGATGCTATTATTCCCACCATCATTCCCACGGCCCCTTCGACACCGAACGAGCGTGAGAAGGCCGCGCGCATCCGTCCCCGACACGCGCATCACGCCAGGTCACCGGTGGTAGCCGCGGGTCCACCCAACTTCTCACCCCCCACCGCTCCCTTCGTTCCCCCCGAGCCGGCCCCGCCGGACCTGCCCGTGCAGGGTCTCTGAAGAGGAAAGCGGGGGCTGATGCCACCCCTAGAGATATTCCAAGCAGGGAAAGCCCCTGATGGAGAGGACAAAGAGGAACGCTCGGAGCTGCTGGAGAGATGCATTATGTTTGTAAGACCATCTCCCGGTAGAAGGGACAGGATCCCCGTGGGAGCGCGGGTGGGGTGCTCAGGGGTGAGAGGGACCGCGGCTGCGGGGTCAGGGGGGACGGCAGGGCTGTGTGCCCTCCGTACAACCCCACGGCGGGCACTTGGTGGAGCAGGGGGAAAGAAGTGTCGTCTTTATTTTCCCCCTCGGACTGGACGGACGGCGTCCAAGCTGCGGGCAGCTGCCGGTGACCCCCGGGCAGACGCACCCCCCGAGGCAGGGAGAGGGCAACCTCGCCCTCCCACCCCCTCAAACCCCAAGCCGGCATCTTCCCGGAGGAGCGCACGGCGGTCCTTGCCCCCGGGGCAGGATTTTCCTGTCAAACCACAACCGCGCCAGACAAAAGGCTTAAGTGCAGAAAGGGATGGGGGGAGTTGGGGGGGTGAGACGGACACAGACAAGCCCCTGGGGGCCCCGTCCCGGCACTCACCGACTTGCAGCACGTTGTCCACCGCGCCAGTCTCCAGC
>VZRN01001083.1:8040126-8053366 GCA_013397935.1 Dasyornis broadbenti | reverse complement strand
CGCGCCCGGCCCCGCCGAGCCGGCCCCCGCGGCCCCGGGACGAGGGTGCACGGCCCCGGTGCCCCCCGCTGGGCAGGCCCGGGAGCACAAGCGCTTGGGGCCCGGGGCACCGGCGGGCNGAGCAGCTCCTCTCCCTCTCCTCCCTCCGCCATGGCTGCGACCGACTGAGCCGGGCGAGGGGTGGAGAGACGCCGAGGAGGAGGAGGAGAGGGCGGGGACCGGGGGGGGTGGTCCCGCCGGGCAGGAGCCGGCCCCGCCGGGGCGGGACACTCCGCAGCCCCCCGCCCGCCTCCGCCTCCCGTCGGGGCACCGCTGTCTGCGGCACCTGCCTGGCTCCCGGCGTGCGGAGGGCATGGCCCTGGGAACCGCCTGGTGTCCTTCCGGCCGTGTCCCCAAGCGGGAGGGGACACACACAAGGGACCCTGCGTCCCCTGTGCCCGGAAGGGAAAGCCCCGCGGCTGCGGGTCCACATGGCGTGGCGGCTGAGGGGCTGGCAGGGCCATCTGAGCGCCAGGAGCCTGCACCGAGCCAGCGGGACAAAGGGGTACGGTGGCGCTGGAGGTGGCAGCGGTGCCCCAGGGATGTCGGCGGGATCGGCACTGCTGCTGCTTCAAGCCCGGCGGTGCCCGTTTCCAGTGTCCAGTCTGACCGACAAATGACACGCAGCCTCACCCGTAAATCACTTACAGCTTTTCATCGAGTAGCATAGTAGACAGCAGTGCCCTGCCCTTCCATGGGCATCAGGGTTTGCTTTTTCTTTTAAAGCCCTGTAAGTGAAGATGCTCGTCCCACACATCACAGCAGGGTTCTCGGGTACAGGAACCGCCACGTCCTTTACCGCACACAGCCTTTAGGGGAGGAGATGAAAAACACAGATACTGCTGGCTCCCAGGAGCTCTGTTGTGCTCTCAGGTGGGATTGCATTAAAGGGACATATAATATATTCAGCACACGCTCCTTGAGTTGGCACTCCAAAATCCAGGGAGCTGACTCCTCACCAGCCTTTGCTGAGGGTGATGGCAGCAACCCTGGGACCAGCACAGCACAGGGCTGATGGGGAGAGGGCTGCTGCAATTGAAGTCCTCTTCTCTGGGCCTCTACACCCTGCCAGGTATGATCGCTTTTCTGCTGTGTCTAGGAAGACACCATTCCAAGATTTTGCCCAGAAATACATTCCTGTTTTCGTGTCCTATCTCAATTTAGGTGACAAACCTCTGAGGAAGAGCAGAGCTCACAGATCTCCGAGTTCAGTTTTCTTGCTATTATTCTCAGTGCTTTGAGAATCCAAGACCGATTCCTTCCTATCTGCAGTTCAGTCACATCTAGACCATTACCGGTTACTCCCTTGTTGCAGAGATCTCCTATTTATTCTTACTGACAGAGCAAGAGTACATTTCCTGGAATAACAGGGCGATGCAATTAGGGAACAGGAAATAATTATGCGCCTTTGCTCTGCCACGAGATACCTCCAAGCCCAAGGTCTCCTCCGCAGGACACAGAGGGAGGGAATCAGGTCTCAGGCAGGTGGTGAGAGCAGGCAGAGCTACTGCAATGAGAGATCTCCATTTTAGAGAGTAAGCCACAAGCTAATTGATGAAGGTCAGGAAGAGGTTTTCCTTGAAGGCTGAGGTGTTCCTTGTTGCCGTTGGTCTTGTTCAGAGTAATGAGTGCTAGCAGTGGCAGGGACTGGCTTGGGGCAGCAGCTGCACACAGATTTGTTTACACACAGATTTTCCCCAGGAATCATGTCCCCATTTCTTTAACCCTGAAGGCCATTTTGCTCTCTGTAAGAGTTTATTGCGACAGAAAGCACTTGCCACAGGAACACAACATTTTGCCCACCACCTCTGCTTGCTGCTGTGGTGACAGGACCTGGGGTGACAGGAAGGGCTTTGTCCACCTCTGTCCCTCCTTGGCTGCACAGAGGGACTTCACAGGGCCATCCCAAAGCACCATCCTGGCCCAAGGTAGAGCATACCTTCCTGGCAGAGAGCAGTCCAGCAGGATCTCAAGTTTTCTCATTATGGAAGCTGTAGGCTCTGGTGTCACAGAGTTTCTGCTGGCACCTGTATCTCCCTGCAGCTGCCAGCACTGCTCAGGCAGAGAGTGAGCCTGCATGAGAGCTGGGACACAGCACCCCAGCTTGTCTGGTCCCTCTGTCACCAATCACTGCAGAGCTCACCTAGTGACAACCTTGAGTGTCCTTACTAACGCCGTCCCCAGACAGTGCCAATAAAGAGGATTTTAGACTTCAGCCCAAGCAGGGATGTTATTCATTCCCAATGAGCTGACTTTTCATTGCATAAAACATATAATCCAGACTCAAATCAAAGCAAGGTCAGCGCAGTGGCTGGCCAGCCTGTCTCTGGGGGGTTAGCATGTTATTTCAAAGACAAACCAATCTATTTTTCCTCTCCCTCTTCATTCTGTACATTTGTTGCTCCTCATTCCTCCTTGTCTCTCCCTGTGCCTTTCATTACTGGCTTGAATTTTGCAAGGGGGAGAGCTCTCCTCCTCCCAGAGAACATGGGCAGACCTCTTCTCCCTGGGGAAGGATGCAAAATGTCAGCCTCCTGCCCAGCCCCTGATACTGCTCATTCAGAGCCTGGAACCAGGTACATCAATAATTCACTGCACGCTTTTCTCAGCCCGGCCATTTTCTGAGCCTCTATCACCGGCGGCCCTGGCTCCCCTCCTGGTTTCAAGGCTGTTTGGTCAGGGTCTGCCCGTGCTGCAACCCACTGACTCCAGCCCTTCTCGCCTGGCCACTGGTATTATGCGCCAAGTGCTGATTTTTCCTGTTGGCCCCATGAAGTATTTTATTTTGAATCCCTGGCTAGAAAATTGACTGACCAGAGGGGCTGGAGCCCCTGAAGCTCTAGACCACAGTTAGGCAGCAATGCAATGCAATATCCTGGGCAATTCTTTGGGTGCCAGCTCAATCAGAAGTCCAGCTTTAAGGTGCAGGTGCTGTTGAGTAAGAAAACTGTTTTCATCTTGCTAGAATCTAAATTCAAAGGCTGTAAAAATGAGAGAGGACAAGGATACTGATGAGATGCCTCTGCAGGCTTCCCGGCCCCTGTGCTTTGTTTTATGGCAATCAAGGTAAGTGATGGCTGGTACCACATCTCAGCCCAGGGGGATGTCACTTCCTTGGCTGCTCCCACCTACACACCTTCATGTAACTACTCCCTTCTCTCTCCACCGTACCCAAACCCCATCCTCAGCAGAAAGACTGCCTTTCCCTGGGCATCTTCCCCTCTCTTGGATGCTCCTATGCTGCTCTGACATTGCTTTGACTCCCAACAGTCAATGCTGTGCCCTCGCTAACACGAGTGACACTGCCTGAGTGTCTAGAGATGACAGCAGAGCTTTGCAAGGCCCAGGGAGCACCAGGGAAGTCCTGTGGTGACAGATGAAGATATACAAGGGCAGAAGAAGCTTTATGGCCAATTAATGATGGGAAAGGAACAGGATAGTAGAGTGCAGGCAGGCACCAAGCTCCTGCTCCAGCCATCCAGAGGATTTGCTGCTGCAAAGCAGCCAAAGACCAACTTATCAGCAGCCAAGCTCCCTGCTACAGCCTCCATCGTATGGTACTCGTTGGAAGTGTGGCTGGTTTTGCCTTCCGTATGTCGCTGATGCTGTTCATAGCAGAGGCAGAAGGGAAAGGACACAGGAAACAACTGTAACTGCCCTTCCTTAATGCATTCGGGAGCAGAGGAATGTGTTGGCCAGGACAGTTATTCCTTAGCATCCCCATAAATCCAATGTCCAGGAAGAGACAGAGATCATTGTCTTATGAAATATTTGGCCTTGCAAGCAAGAAGAGGAACACCTTGATTTGGTTGCTCATGAAGTTGAGCACCATTTTTAGATTTTCCAGTGCCTAGTAAGGTCTCTGACAAAGTTTAGACTGGAGTTGGAGCTTTTTGCTGTCAAACTGTTCAAATCCTCTGTGGATTCTCCACTGATTCATTACCACTGAGTTATTGCTGTGCTCCTCTTCCAGCAGGGACTCTAATAAAAGTGGCTTTTTGCTAGCCAGCCAGTTATTTTATGAAACTTTCCAGAACTGACAAGCTCAAAGATCTCCTTCAGGTGTGACTGCAATTGTCTGTGTACTCAAAAGAGAAACGCAAGGACTGAAAGTACCATCTCCCCTCTCCAAGCACAGGCTGAATTCCACAATCAGGTGCGGGGTGGCTGTTCTCACCCTCACATTGACCCAGGAACAGCTCTGCTTGCCTGTGTGTCCCTGTGTTTGCTCAGGCTGGGATGGGGCAGACCCAGACTCCCCCTTGTACCTAAACAGAGAGTTCTGGCTGTCAGAAGCTGTTGTTCCGTCTCTCTCACACACATAACATTACATCCCTGGCTTGCCAGGGCTGCCTTTCCCCAGCCCCTGTAAGATTAGCAAAGTGCTGAGGCTCTGTCTTGCCACAGAGATTTCAGCACCCTTCCAGCAAACGCATTTGCTGTGCAGGCAGCAATTTAGCACAGAGAAGCTGCTGGGCGAAGACCCTTGGCTTCCAGAAGGAACAGCCACCTCTCTGGCACGGAGTCTAAAAGCACAGAGTGCTCCAGAAAGTTACTCACTCCCATGCTGGAGAGACGTCCATCCTGGCCAGGCTGGCAGTCTTGGGGCTTAGCTCAGCGGAAAACGGCCCTCTTGGGCCACCGTTCCCCCATTTCAGCCACTGAAGTTCCTTCCCCTTAATTAGGGATGCTAAAATAAACAGGGAATCATTTTTCAGGCTACAAGAGTATGAATAAATGATGGCAAAGCAAGGGGTAAACAATGCTCCTGTTAGCCTTTAGCATCGGGTCTGCCCTGGCTTTGGAATGCTAGTGGATCACAGGGTCCAGCTGGGTGGGAAGTCAGAGTGAGGCATTTTGGCAGCTCTTCCAAGCTGTAGTTCCTCAAGTGCCATGAGGGCCATTGCTGTCACATCTGCCATCATCCCAGGCTGCTCTCAGCAGTAGGATTTGGGAACCCAGTGTCACACCCAACTTGCCTTGAGGAGAGGCATATGGAGAGAGACACAGCAAATCACCTCTCACACAGCAAAAAAGAATTATCTTGCTGTCTGCTTTCCTGGCAGGAGTGCAGGAGGGGAGCCTGAATTTTAGCAAAGCTCCTACAAACATAAGGACCAGTGCAGGATCCAGTCTCAGCCCTGGGCACCTACCCTGTGCTGCAAATCCATACATGAGCTGGGCTGGTGAGATGTGTCTCTCCCAGAGTGTGGGCTGGGCTTTTTCTGCATGCACTGAGCTCTTTCGACCCCCTGATCTAAGTTGTAAATAACAGAACCAGACTGTGCTGGGCGGACAAAAAGAGGACTTGAAGCCACAGAAAGCTGTGCAGGGGTGAGAGCCTTGGTATCCTATGTGGTTGGGGCTCCAGCTCTGCCTCCCCCAAACCACTCTGGACCCACCAGGAGAGAGGGGAAGAGCTGGGATGGGTTTCTCGTACGTCATCAAATGGCCTGATGACCTTTGGAGGATGGAGAGAGGTTACGGGGGAAGCAACAAGAGAGGCAAACATGTTGTATGCAGCTTTGCTCAGAAATCAGAGAGGGGACTGCTTTGGGGTGACTCTCCCTCTGCCAGCAGACAAAAGATGGGGCATGCCAAGCAACTGGGCTTTGAAAACCCAGGGACTGGACTCTGCTCAGCTGGTGGGCCTCCTGCCCAGCCTGGTCCCATGGTTGATATTGAAGAGGGAGATGGGAATGAATGTGGCCAAAATCTGATTCACTTCTGTAGCCCCTGCATAATTTCCATCAAAGTGCCTGCACTGGTGGCTGTGCAGGGACCTTGAGTCACTGCTGTTGGCTCATCTCTGCTGCTGTTTCTCTACTCTGTACCATCTCCTTGGGCAACGCTACACCAAGATGAGTCTGGGCCTCTTCACCAGGGTCATCGGCAAGTTGGCCAAAGCCACGATCTCCAGGCCTCGCTCCCCAGCTCCTAACCCAAAATGAAGATGGATGGCTGCCATCCCCAAGCAGCAGCAGCCACCCTGACCCCACAGAAGCCAGAGGGGCCCGGCTGGGATGGACTTAGGGGACAGAAATGCAGCCGCCTGCATTTATTTTGCCTAACAACAGTGATCCCTCTGTATATTTTCATTCTGTTTTCCTAGGCTCAGCTGCCTCCTCAATGAAATGTTTCCAAAGCAGCCTGGCTTGGCAGCACGCCAACCCCCGCTGCCAGATGAATGGGTGGAGGAGGAGGGACCCATTCCTTTTCTTGACACAGCGTCGCTGCACAAGAGGCCTCTGTTGACATTAGGACTGGCCGTTCCTCCTTTCCTGAGAGGATCTGCCTGGCCCTCGGCAGGAGAAGCACTCAGGGCCAAGGCTTCATGTGATGTGAAACTGGCATCTGTCCTCCTCCAGGGTGGTGGCACAGACATGGGTGCCAGGGTAGCATGGTGCACCCTCCTCCAGGGTGGTGTCACAGCCACAGATCAAGGAACAGCACAGCACTGGCACTGCTGACTGAAGTCAGCCCTTGTTTCTGGCCCTTGACGGCCCAGCTGAGCCAGGCACCCAACAGATGAGGATTCCTTGGAGCTCTCTGACTCTACTGTAAACACCATCACTCTCCAAGACATTGGTGATGTAGAGAGTCTGTTTGCTCCCCCAAAACACCTCTTCTCCACCTCACCCAGAGCAAAGTTCTCCCTCAGCATCGCAGGAGAACAAACACTGACACAGAATTTGCAGAGCTCCAGATTTCTGGCATCTTTCAGGGATGAATGATGTTACAGGGGCCCCAAGAGTGGCACCCCAAACCCTTCAGGTCTTTGGACAGTAATATATGGAATAGGATCAGTTTCACTCTAAACCCTTGCCACTACTCAGTCATGTACAGTTTCGCCCAAACAATGTGACAGCTCTTTCCCACACCTCGATGTCTCTACTCAAAGAAAAATACTCACCTAAGCTTTCAGGGCCAGAAATTTGTCTGCTGGGAGGTAACCTAGAAGTATCTGTTGCACTGGACTACACAGCTAGCATCAGATGGGATCCCTCTCTCTGCCATGGCTAATTGCAGAACTGGTCATCAGTGAGAGAATGCAAATCCATGTATGTCCCACTAATCACCTGTCACCTTCTTGACAGGGACACTTTTAGGAGCTGCACAAGGAAAAGATGTGGAATTTAACACAAATGCTGGTAATGCATCAGCAGGCAAAAGAAAGAGATAAAAGTCATCACCATCCTTCCAATCTACACCTCTTCCCCTGACTGGCTCCTCTGGCATCATCCTGCTGGTGGCCAGCACCCAGCTGAGGCAAGCCAAGGACCAGAGGCTGGATCAGAGCAGCACCCAGCAGCACGCCACATGAAAACAGTCTGCTCCTACCAGCTGTGGTGGGGAGACGGCTCTGCCTGGATCTGGTGGAAAAGAGGCCAACCACACATCGATAAGATGAATTAGTTGTCTCAGCAGCACCAGCAAAATGAGCGAGAGGAGCCGAGCCCGTGAGGCTCGGCCTGCTTTGTTTCAATTACAGCAGCTGCCAGAAGAAAAAGATAACCTCAATATTGATGGCAGCAGCAGCAGACAGAGGTGCCCTTGCAGGCTACTGGGAGCAGGTAGAGGAGGAAGGGGGAGGAGAGATGGAGGAGGGGAAGTAGGGTCTCAGCCAGCATCCTGTGGGAGAGCCTGGCTGGTGAGAAAGACACATCTAATCCCATTGCTCTCATTCCCATGAGGAATAGCTCATTTTCACCCTGGTTCTTGTCCCAGTCGCTGTGCAGAGCATCCTCCAGCAGAGACGGGGGAGGGGTGCAGAAATCCAGCAGCAGAACATGGCACCTTGGAAAGCTGAGCAGAGAAACATCTCTTTGCTCCCCATGCAGGCTGTGGGGCCTGGAGAGGTATTGAGTGGGGCTGTGTGGGATGATGGATGGAGCTGGAGTAAAGAGCAGAGATAGGCCTGGGGCACCCCAAGCCCCAGGCAGGCATGACTGCCTGACAGGGACACAGCAGACACAGCACCCACCTGCCTGAGGACTGGGGAGCCCCACGGTGTGCCTGCAATGGGTACTGGTCTGGGCACTGGGGACAAGATACCCATGGTGACTTTGGACTGCATGTGGGAACAAGCAGCAGCTTGGGGCAGGCACCCCAACATCACACCTACAAGCCAGGCATGGAGTTGTTGAGCCAAACATCCTCCAAGCAGCGCAGTGTTAATGTCCTGAGTTCCCATCCTGCAAGACAACTAGAAGGTAGGAAGAGATGGGCTCTCTTCTGTCTTCAACTCCTTTACCTCCAATGCCTGCTCAGGGGATGTTACTTATCACTGGCTGCTGCATTTTGGAGTCTACATCCGTCCCTGGATCCCTCCCCGTGACCAGAGCACAGACCGGCGCTGAGCAAGATCCCCACCCTCTCTGGGCCCACCAGAGGCCAGACTGAGCCGTGGTCACTTCACAGAGGTTTTATTCGTACTCCGGATATCCACACTGCCCTCCCACCTCGCTTACCCCCAGGAGAGACCTCAGGATCCTCACCCTGTCCTCCTCGTGCTGTGCTCATTGGATACAGCCCCTAGGTCTCCAAGAGGGGACAAGGTCACCATCTTGCGGCCACCCACCACCACTGCACATACCCGTGTGCACGGTCTGGCGAGTGCCCAGGATGTGACAGCTATGGGGGTACAGGGTTTGCACCATGGGGAGCTGTGACATTCCACCGCTCCTCATGCCTTCAGTTCCCTGGGACACGTCCTGCAGGGCACACGCTGTGCCTCTGCTCGCTCTCTGGCGAGGAAGCCCAAGGATTCCAGGACACCCAGGAGTATCTGGATGAGCAGAGGGTGCCGGCAGTGCTGCTCCCATCCCAGCTCTGGCCCCTCCACCCCCACCCTGCTGCTCTGTGCAGCATCAGCCAGCAATGACCAGGGACCTCCTGGTTTGCACGGCTGGCTTCATTGAGCTCAGAAAGGCAGGCAGAGGCAGAGGAAGGCTCAGAACTGAGCCCTGGGGCTGAAAATGCAGCACTGAGCAGGGTCCAAGGGGAATTTCCATCCCTATCACAGCATAGGAGTGCAACCCACATGGAGGATGCTGGAGGGAGTTGTTAAACCAGTGCTTCTGGTGACCAGCAGCCCAAAGCAAGTCGTTCCATGTCTCTGTGAAGTGCGTTGAGGTGGTCTGCACACTACTGGGTTCTGCAAGGCTGCCCAGCCTGGCTTAGTGCTCATCCCCCTCCTTCTGCTTTTTCCCCTTGTGATGGAGCTGGCCATGGTCTCCATGGTGGTGGTGAGCATGGGTGGCAGGTTTGTGGTCCTCACTCGGGTTTGTGTCTCTCTCGCTGCTGACCTCATGATGGTGGTGAGGATGGAGGGGCTTGTGCTGGTGGATGGGGGTCTCTGACTCCATCCCCTCGTGTTCAGGAAGTGAGCTTGGGATTACAGGGCCCTCCATGGTACTGTCAGCCTGAGGGAAGTAACACAAGGACTGGTGTAGTATGTGAATGCCCACAGAGCACTGCAGAAAGCCTGGGAGCTCGGCTGGTAGCTGGGATGAAAGCAGATCAGCATCCATCATACAGAAAAACGGGGATCAGAGCAAAGGCTCTCCAGCCCTGACCTAGGGCACAGGGAAGACAGGAGAGGCTGGAGCACACAGGGCACAAGCCTCAACCTGTTTTCCTTGGCTCAAGCTATCTGTGGTCCAGAAAAGGCACTTAGCATTTAGTATTTCTGGATGTATTTTTCTCCTGGGAAGTGACTAATCGCCTGCCGAGCACAGAGCTATACCCTTTCCTTTGCTCTGAGCTTGCCACCTCTGCATCCATTGCCTGCCCCTTTCTTATATCAGAACAGTCCTAGTTAGCATTCCCAAACCTGGGATGTGACCCCTTTAGTCAATTCCTTTTCAACCGGAAAGCTCCGACCTATTTAAGTGCCCTTATTCCAGACCTTTCATCACCTTCTCTCTCACATACAGCTGAGGGCAGCTGCCAACCTGGAGCCCATTCCCAGCACGGAGATAAGATTGTTTTTGCTGATGTGCAGTGCCCGAGGACAGAAGGGATCCCGGCTCCACCGAGCATTCCAGCTCTTACCTCCTGGGTAGCATTGGCATAGAGGGAGCAGTTGCCACAGTAGTCCTTGATGTGGCTGGAGCGGATGGCTGACTCCACATAGGGGAAGTGGAGGAAGCTGAAGGGCAACTGGATGTGGAAAGCCAGGCGGCCGCACCTGAGGGGAGAAGTCATGGCCTGGCTCAAGATGGGGGTTTGGAGACCCCTCCCGGCCCAGCCATGAGGGGAGATATGGAAGCCCATCAAACGCTCTGTAATGCTCAGAAAAGCCTCAGGCGAGTCAGGGGACACTCACCGGTCATAAACAAGGAAGTCGTCCTTGTCACCCCCCAGGACCTGCCACACGTCAGGGTCCTCCTGCTCCGGCTGGAAGACGGGGACGTCGGGCGGGGCATGGCGCCGCAGCTCCGGGAGCATGGCGCGGGACAGCGGCGCCTTCTCGTTGACGATCATGTAGCGGACATCGGCCGTGCCCTGCCGGGCCAGCCGCTCCCGCAGGCCCCCGAGGCTGCGGGTAGGAGGAGCTGGGAGGGGGTGCCGGGGCAGGAGGCTGCTGTACGCCCCCGAGCTGACGGGGATTGTTTTGGGGACGGGGCGCGGGGCTCACCTGTGGGCCTGCCTCAGGCAGAATTGTCAGCTGGCCTTCAGCAGGGCCACCACCGTCACCTGCCCTGTCGCCCCCTCCATGGGGCTCGAGCCGTTGATGGTCCATGCCGGTGCCTCCTGGCAGATCCGGCTGCGGTTGGCCACCTCCTCAGAGGCCGAGGCCAGCCCCAGCCCCAGCCAGGTGGCCAGGGCCAGCACGAGCAGCCCCATCCTGGACCCCGGCCCTGGCAGGAGGACACGGGCTGTTACTCTCCTCCTAGATCCCCTGCAACCCCAAACTGCCTCCCTGCCCCCTGCTCCAGGGCAGACAAGGACTGGTGGGCAGTGTTGGACAGGTTCTGCCTCTGGGAGCCAGGACCCCCATCCCAGGGGGCAAGGAAAGGAGAACGAGGTGGGGAATTAGAGTGCCCAGCTCTTGGCTGTGGTCTTTTGTGGGCTCCCACTGCCACAGCACCCTATTTTCTCCCAGCAGTGCACACCCACTCTACATGTCATGAGATGAAGGCGCTCCTCCTCCCATGGGCCTTCTCCACTTCTCTGATCCCACAAAACAAATCCAGCCCCAGACAGAGTCTGTCTTTGCCCCAGAAGGGAGCAGGGATACAGCCCTCATCATCTCAGCCTCCAGCAAGCAGTCACTGGGACACAGATGGTTTCACCTTCAGGTCACCTTGAGAGTCCTTGATGCCCCACAAAGTGCTTTGGGGGTACCCTGAGCCTTTAAAGCCTTTGCCTTCCAACACCTGCCTGAAGCCCCTTCCTCTCACAGCCCCCTAACCCTGCCCACCCCAGGATCGTTGCCATCCCTGTAGTATCCAGCACGTTTAATGGGCAAGGGGCAGGATATGGGTCTGGGGGGGATGGTCTGGGGAGGGAGCAGGGGGATGCAGGATCTGGTCAGGGTGGATGTGCCCCCAATCCCCAGCCCTCTCCCCCGCGAGAATGATCCCTCGATACCGCACTTCTCCTTGCTGCCGTCCTCCCTTGCTCCCGGCCCCAGCAGCTTTCAGCAACTTCCAGCTGGCCGTGGTCCCCCTTTTATCTCCTGTCCACTCTCCCCGCCCAGGAGGGAGGAGAAGACCGTGGCTGGAACGGGGACTGCACCCTGGCCACCACCGCCAGCCTCAAGGGGACAGCAACAAGGCAGGCACTGTCCCCCTCGGTGCCACGTGGCTTCGGGGTACTGCTGCCACAGCCCAGCCCAAGCTGCGCTGGGGCAAAGCGGTGCCAGGTGCTGGGCTGATGCCAGAGGGTGACAGGCGATGCTGCAGGGAAGATAGACACAGCCACTCCAAACCACCTCCCAGGCACAGGAGGGCTGGGGGCATCGCCAAACGCACTGCTTACACCAACGGGTCGCAGGACTGTGGGGTGACCTCCAACAGCATCATCCATGCACAAGGTCCCATACGAGCTACCAGTGCAGCTTTTGCCACCCTGCAGCCAAAAAGAGGGTGCCTCCCTCACACCCTGGGATGCTGGAGCTCCCTACCCTGTGGGGTGTCACCCTGAAGGCCATGCTGTTCTGTTGTGTTGTGGCCACTCTCAGGCCAACTTTGGCCCCACAGCAAACCCCCAGTATCCGGTCCCATGCCTCCTGTCCAGCCCCACATCTGTGGGGCTGTGGTGGTGTCGGTGCTCGCTTGGAAAATCACAGCAACACTGGATTCCACCCCCCAACCAAACAAGAGGAGCTCACCACTCTGGCAGCACAAGGACATCTCTGCAAATATTTGAGCAGTTTATTGTACCTGAGCTCTGTACAAAAACATGATAAGACAGGGAAGGGCAGCAGCCACAGTCACAGCGAGGGCAGAACATGATCCCAGGCACACATAGGGGGTATTTGTCTGAAAACAGCAGGGAGAGAGGGAATCGCTGCTGAGGGGTTGGGGGGCTCAGAGGTATCTGCAGGGATGTGGGGCCGTGGATTGGACTGGTGAGCAGTCCCATCTCATGACTGACACCGGACCTACCGCAGAGCTGTCACCACCCTCCCGCACACTGCTCCCCCCAAGTTCCGACCGGGTACCCCTGACCCGTGAAGTGCCCAGCACTGAGCAGGGACACGTTTCCCCAGTTCATCTCCTCGGATTCGGGCTGGCAGGGAATGACCTAGCACAGACATGAGCTGTGCCCCAGGGAGCCCCAGCCACCGCCTGGCAGGCGCCTCCCTCGGCTCATCCCGAGCCGCGCTGCCTGCGATTTTCAGCCTGGGCAGCTTTTCGTCTTGCAAACGCAGCCCGGTCCCGCCGGGCTCGGTACCAAGTGCGGCACCGGCAGCGGGCGGCGCGTTCTCCGTGTGCCGGCCCCGTCCGTGCCCGGGACGATCGCCCCAGTCCCACGCCGGGAGCGCTCCCGCGGCCGCCCTGCAGCGCTCGGGCAGTGCCGGCGCCGTGCCGGCGCCGTGCCCGTCCCACCATGCCTGGTGCATGCCGGGGCGGAGCGAACTGAACCGCCCCCGGGCTGGCCCTGCCCGGCGTTCCCTTCGCCCGCAGCCTTGACCCCGGTGAGCCGCAGCTCGAGGGCGAGCGGGGCCCCGCGGGCGCGGGGGTGGCGG
>VZRN01001083.1:7944757-8031187 GCA_013397935.1 Dasyornis broadbenti | reverse complement strand
TCCATGGTGCTGGCGCTGCGCTCCGCCACCTTCGTGGCCGTGGATACGGTGAGCCGGGGCGGCGGCGGCGGGGTGGCGCGGCCGGTCCCGCGGGCCACTGACGGTGTCTATCTCTCGCAGGAGCTGAGCGGCCTCGGCGCCAGAAAGTCGCTTCTGAGCCCGTGAGTGCCCGGTGGGGCGGAGTGGGGGGGAGTTGTGTCTCTCGGTACCGGGTGCCCGGTGCTCTCCCTCGGGGCTACGGGCCGGTCGGAGCCGTCATGGCCCGTTCTCTCGCCGCCAGGTGCATCGAGGAGCGGTACAAGGCCGTCTGCAGCGCCGCCAGGACACGCTCTGTCCTGTCCCTCGGCGTCGCCTGTTTCAGGCAGCTCCCGGAGAAGGTGCGTGCACGGGCCGTAGTGCAGCCGTTTGCTCTTGGTCCTTCCCAGGGAACGGGGAGCGTCGGAACGCGCTGGGAGATGGAATTCCCCCGTGGAATTGCCACGGCTGTTTCGGCAGCTCCCTCTGACAGGTGGCCCTGGGTTCTTTGCATGCTCTCCTTGTACAGTCCGAGAACACGTACCTGTGCCAGATCTACAACCTGACGCTGCTTTGCACCGAGGATTATGTGGTTGAGCCCCAGTCCGTGCAGTTCCTAGTGCAGCATGGCTTCGACTTCAACAAGCAATATTCCCAGGGAATCCCTTACCACAAGGGCAACGACAAGGTACAAACCCACTCTCTTTCAGACCTGAGCTTGCTCTGCTCCAGGTCTGTGGAAGTGTGCTGGTGTTCCTTGCTCCTGCCTGAAAGTAGGGCTCACACTGGGGTCTTGAGTGCAGCATTATCCCTTTCACCTCCCTCCTGCTTTATACCCTCTTGTTGCATTTGCTTTTCCAAATATTAGTGTCTGTGTTTGATCAGAGCAAGTCATAGCTGTGGGTAACATTCTGCTGCTGCAGACTCTGAGGTCTCCCTGGGGTGACAGCAAGCCAGGGTGGCAAGGATCACTGACCGATCCTTCCTCCTGCAGGGCAATGAGAGCCAGAGCCTGAGCGTTCGGACGCTTTTCCTGGAGCTCATCCGAGCAAAGAAGCCGCTCATTCTCCATAACGGCCTGATCGACCTCGTCTTCCTGTACCAGTGTTTCTATGCTCACCTCCCGGAGAGCCTTGGCACCTTCACTGCCGACCTCTCAGAGATGTTCCCAGCAGGAATATATGACACCAAATACGCCTCAGAGTTTGAGACTCGCTTTGTAGCATCCTACTTGGAGTATGCCTACAAGAAGTGGTGAGCAGCACTCCGGTACTTAGAGCTTACAGGAAGAAAGGCAAAGGGGAACTCAGTGTGTGTTTGTTTTTCCAGGCAAGGGAGCTGTGTCCTTTCACTGTCCCACTGACTGTAGAAAGGTGCTTTTCAGGTGACTCTGCCCTGTACTTTTTCTTTTTTTAGAATAGGTTTGGTTTTTAATAGGCCTTATCTGTTTAATGGGCAGCAGCTGAAAGAGAACTTCAAAACTGGTGTCAGCAGAAGACTGACCACAGTGACCTGATCTGAGATCTAACTGGGTCACTGCCTGGCTCTGGTCCAGCAGTGCCACAGGGTCACGGCAGGAACACACACAGAAAAAAAACCAAGGCTGTCCTGCAGGGTCTGCTCGTTATAATTCTGTTTTGTGAGGGACACTGCAGTTAAAGGCTGGGTACTCCCTGCACTCCTTGACACTCACCAGCTCTGTCACACATCCTGCACATGAGATGCCTGTGGCCTGCTCTGACTCCCATCACTTCCTTCCAAGCAAGGGTTGTGCTCTTGTTCAGGACACACGTCTGTGCTTTGTAGCCTGGCCCCATGCAATCTAAACAAGCTCCTGGCAGTGATACAGCCTTTGGGATCTCCATAAAGCTCAAGTCACGCTCTGTTTTAAAGGGAAATGGTATTTTTAGTGACTGTTTTATCTCAGGAAATGCCACTTTGACAGTCTGAAAACATTCAAGATGGCTGTTCTCAAAACAGGAGAGGGCTTTGTTTTGACAAGATTAAAAAAACTTTCTAAACTAACATCTTAAATGTTTTAACCCACAATTCTCATTAGGTAGAGCTTTCCAGAAGTTTTGGGCCTTTTAACCAGCTCTTGGGACAAAACAGAGATCAGATTTTTTTCTCATGAGGTGAAAACCCATTCCTTGTTACTTGCATTGCTCAAGTTCAAACCTGCCTGGGTGGTGACTGCTGAATAGTCTTTACAGTACCTCATTTTGGGGTGTTTTTTCTTTGTCCATTAATATTATGAAAATTAAGATATCTTAGATATCTTAGTGCCCTTTTTAGTTAAAAAACCAAACTATGCATCCCCTTCCCCATCTTCAGCTTCATCAGAGACACTTTTCCCTTCCTCTTTGTCAGCACAAGAAAAGACAACCTTTAAATCAACATGGAAGCAACTACTTACTAAAGCTGCTCTCTCAGGACTGGATTTCTTTCCAGCAAGCTGTCAAGCTGGGGCTGGAACTCAAGAGCAGGAAAATTGTGGAGTTGAGAATTGGTGGAGAGCAATGTGTTTGCTTCATGCCCTGGTCCTGTCCCACAGTAACTGTGTACTCCTCTTGTTCCAGCAAGCGAGAGAACTGCAAGCTGAGGGACTCCAGTGGGCAGCATGTCACCGTGGAGTTCTGCAATTACCCTGCCAACATGTCCCAGTACATCGACTACCGCTACTGCTCTCTGGAAGAAGAAAACCACAGTGCTGGAGGGGGGAATAATGTGCCTGTCTGTGAGAAATTTTCAGTAAGTAACGTGAATCCCCACTGCCTCCCTGGCTCCAGGGAAAGAGGCACATGTGGCCTGAGCAAGAAGTGGTAGGTAAGCACCTGGGAACTTCCCCTCGCTTCACAGTACATGGAATATTTTCAAGCTTCAGGTGATTTTGTGACAGATAGGGCAATGGCGTTCTCTGCTTGGAGGTGGGGAATCCTATAGGCTTCCTTGGGAAGATTCTGAAAGACATTCTATGGTCCTAAACAGTGGGATAGTGTGAGTTACAGTATCCATTGCTGTCTTGAGAGGGCTGCAAGTTCTGCATCAGTTTAGTTTGTCCTACAAGAAAGAAATGCCACCTCTACCCTTCCCTGTATCTTCATTAGATATAAAAAATCATTACCTGTCTGCAGCATCTGAAGTGTAGCACAGGGTGATCCACAACACACTGTGCAGCAGCACAGAGCCCATTTGATCAGATCATAACTGGCTTCAGGTGCTTCATGGAGAGAAGGAGCTCTTCCAGATGTTGCACATTCTGTCACAGAACATAGGCTGGGGAAATTTCTGGAAGTTTCTCATCCAACCACCACCTCAGTGTTGCTCAGAGCCTTGTTTGGTAAATTTTGAAATTATGTAAGGACAAAGATTACAAAACAACTCCAGGCCCCTGTTCCAGTGCTTGACCACTCTGTGAAAAATGCTTTCCTACATATTTAGTCATAATTTCCCCTGACTGTTGCCAGGTCCCCTTCTCCCTGTGCTCTCACAAGAGTTTAGCTGCATCTTGTTGTCTACAGGTGTCTACAAGAGAGGTTATGAGCAACCAGATATCCCCCTCCCCTTAGTCTTCTCCAGATAGAACAAACCCACCTTCCTTGGCCTCTCCTCATATGCTGTGTGCTGCACTTTGATGGCTCCCTGCTGCACCCACTGCAGTGTGTCAGTACCTTTTCCTGTGTGCTGTGGGGCTGTAACTAGACACTGTTCCTGATTCAGCCTTGCAAGCCCTCAGTGGAAGGGAATAATTAGCTCCACTCCACATTATGATGATCACTGCTCTAACCAGGAAAATGGACGCTACAGACTTACCTGTCTCTCTCTCTCTCCTTAGGCCTATGGCTGGTGTCCAAAAGGGGTGAAGTGTCCACAGTCTCATAATATTGACCTCATCATTGACGAGGATGACAAGCTTTGGGAAAAGCGAAAGAAACGGAAGCACAGATGGAAGCATCGGAAGAACATGAAAGTGCTTGCAAAGGAGTTCCAACAGGAAAGCTCAGGGGAAAATATGGAGCAAGCTCAGAACGGGGAGGAGGGACCACCACGGAAACAGAGCTGCTACGAGCCTGCAGCTGCTACAGAGCTGGCAGAGATCGCACCCAATGGAGAGGGCAGGCCACTGGAGGAGATTGCCATGGACATGGAAACAGAGGTCAACTCAGACACCAGCACACAATGGGAAGAGAATCTGGGGTGCACTGAAAGAACTGGTGCCTATGGAGCAGCTGCCCTGAGCCCTTCTGCCAAGGGAAATGCCTGTGACAGTGACCAAGTGAAGAGGAAAGTTCTTGTTGGATTGAGCTCAGCCAGTCACCCAGCCATCCCTGAGATTGAAGCAGCAGGTACTGCAGGACAGGAAAAGGAAACCCATGGCCCTCCTTCGCAGGGGGGCACACACCGAGCTGGCTTTGATGCTTTCATGACCGGCTATATCATGGCTTATGTCTGGATGCTCAAGCAGGGGAAAAACACAGACGCTGGTGCAGGGCCCTGGTTGCCAGACTGCCATAATAAACTGTACCTCAGTGGGAAATCAGTGCCACTGCAAATAGTGAAGAGCTTGTTTTCTAAATCTTCCAAAGCTCACTGCGAGAAGATAAAGTTGGCCTGGGACAGTGCCTAGAGCTACAGAACTCCTCACTAACCTGGGCTTTTTTGTCTCCTCCAAGTTTGAGTTCTTTTTCCATCAAGAACTCACCGAAAAGGAACAGGTTTTATATTCTTGTTTCTGTTTTAACATCTGACTGATTAAATTGCTCTCAGTTGGAGTTGCCCATGTTCCTTAGTGGCATGTTGGGATCTGAAGACAGGGATGAGGCTGAAGAATGGGGAGAAGTGCACCTTTGGTTACAGTATGCACAGATGAGACCTTTGCTCTTACAGGAGAGAAGGGAAGAAGAAAGTTTCTCCCAAATGGGCCAGCTGATTCTAGTGCAGGCTAACTACATGCAGAACCAAGCCATAGCATGTCTTCAGATTTGTTCCAAGGGGAGATACAGTGGGGCTGAAAGCCAGATAAGTGATCCTGAGAAACTGCAAAGCTTCCTGTACTACTGAAGCTATTTTAGGGCTAGAACACAGCAGCACCATGGCAAGCACCCTGAAGGCTGCTATCAAAAGCCATCTTATCTGATAGATCACAAGCTACGGCCTACTCTTCAGAGCAGTGTAGCACAGAGCAGAAAAAAAAAATCCTTGAGTCGCATGGATTTAATAGTGGAACACTTCAGTGAGATGCAGGAGAGAAATAACACTGACTGAGGATGACAGCTTTCATTGTGTATAACAGCACCAAGTAATAGTAAATATAATCTCAAGCCAGGTATTGATGCCATTTGTAGCTTAAGTAAGCATTTGAGATAGCTCTTTTAACTTAGAGTTGTCCTCTTAATCACAAGACTCAGGCCTTGATTTCATTTTTATTTTGAAAGCAAGTTGGGAAAGTTTACAAAACCCGACCAAGAAAAAAATTATGAAAATATTTAAGTGGATTCATCTTTGGTTACTTCTTATTGCAGTTCCAATAAAACATACACCATTTCTATAGTTCAAAAAAGTCAGAAGGTCAATCAACATAAAAACAAGACGTGCTTTCTTTACATATTCATAAATATCCGCAATATTAGAAAAGTTGCTTCGCAAAGATTTTTTCCTGGCAGTGTTAACTTACTATTATACACAGGCTACAAACTTCTTCCTAAGCCTTTAATTACAAGTTCAGCTATTTACAGACTGCAAAATATTAAGACGTAAAACTCCTTCATAAATATGAAAATAGATCATCTCGCAAAGATCTTTATACTTAATCAAATATCTGGCTGCCCCTTCTCCCAAAAAAAAAAAAGTTATTTGTTTTGCATAGAAATGTAGTGACATGCAATATAAACAATAGCATTAAGTGCAAACAGGAATTATTCAAGTGTCTTTAGTTGTACTGGCAAGAAATACCAATGTTCTGTTACACATAATACATCAATGCCTCTCCAACAAGTATAAGTCTGCTACAGCCCCTTGGCTGTGCTGCTTTTGAGGGGCAGCAATTCACATGCATTCTCTTGGCTGCATTTTATCAACCTGCAACCACAACAAAAATAGCTTATAACAGACATTTAAATGAACTCAACATAGATTTAAAGTGAATTAAAAATATCTTTGATCTCTTCAGGAAGGTGTGTAGCAAGTACTTTCAAAGAGCAAGAACTGCTCTTGTAAAGTCAAAATCATGGTAAAATCCAATCACAATAAAACTGTCACATCACTATAAAACGAGTTTGCTGACCACATGTTCAAATTCATGTTTATCAGCAGCTGTTAGAGAATGGCCCTCTGTAGAAAAGCAAGCTCAGTAGGCAGAAAACCTAGGAGTTACTAGGTGCAGCCTAGACCCAGCTTTACACAGCCAAAGGGATGAGATGTAGTGACATCCAACTGCATCCAGACCCTTGGAAACACTGGGTTTCAGCAACCACTTTGCAATTTTTAAAATGACCTTTCACTCCAGTTTCATACATATGCCTCTTCTCATGGAGACCAATCCAGGAAAGGCCTGAGCTGCTACTCCTTGGCATTTCTATTTCTGACATCTCCACCTCAGTATAAAGAGCCAGAGAAGTTGATAGTTGTGCCCAATTGCATGTCAACTGCTTGTGCTTAGAGCGGACATTTAAGAAAAAAAAAATTTAGCTGTGCTGCTTTGTAAGAGTTATTCAGGACAGGGAAACATTGTAAAGACAGCGGTGTAAGAGAACAGATGAGGTCATTGCAATGGGTGCCCCGGAGGTACCCCAAGCCTGACTGCACAAGCTTTGTAGTCAGTGTCAGAGAGGGCAACAAGCTTCATGATGAGGTGTCAGCACTGACAGCCAGGGCTCACTCACGTGAGCCACAGGGCAGCCAGAGGTGTGCGTGTACTCTCCGGTCAGGCTGCAGGCTGCTGGAGGATGCTGGACAGCTTCCCTCAGCCTGGTGATCCAAAAGTAAACTACTCGTTATTGCTTTTTAGTCTGAAGTCACACACCTAAATGCATCTTGTGACAACAGAAGCTGGTGCTGATAGTTTCTCTCCCAGAATATACAATTGTAGCAAAGATAAAAAGATTTTTAAAAAGAAAAAAAAAGAAAAAAAAGCAAGAGCAAGCAGGCACCAGGCAGGCAACTCACTGGCAATTGAGTTCTGGCATTTGTTTCTCTGTCCTGAAAGGAAGTTACACACACAGTGCCAGCCATATAAGCTGCTCTGCACTCTGCAGACATGATACAGAAGACAGAGACTAGTCTACAGATCAGCACCTTCAAGAGGCAGAGAGGTGTGGGCCAAAAGGGGTGATCTTTGTGAGCATAGGCATTTTCTCTTTCAAACTGCCAATAGCTGCCTAATCTGGCATGAACTGTATTAAATAAATCGGCAACACTGGGTTTCTCATTTCACTCATGGCAGCCACTGCAAAGGGAGAACTGCTGCTCAGGTTAACACACACTTCACTAGAGGAAGTCATAGTTGTAACTCACAGAACAGCTACTACCTACACCTCTAGAAAGACACACACCCCAGCCAAGAAAGAACTAAGGCTTTCTCCATCCTTTGAGATGGGAGAAGAGTAGAATTAGTCTGTCTTCCATCAGAGACTAGCTTACAGCATCCATCCATACAAGAGAGCAGGAAGAGTGTAACAGGCTACCTGGATGAAATTCTGGACTCTGCTGCATCACCATCTGCTCAGCAGGTGTGCAATGTTTACCTCACTTAGGAATGATATATAGGTTAAAAAAACCCCATAAAATAAAAATTTAAAAATCCCAGTGTTTTGGGATGATGATAGTGGAAAAGGGCAGGATGTTGCACAAATGTCACAGAACAAGGTTTCCCATACATTGCATCCCAGAGCAGGGATCACTGATGCTGGTTCCAGCAAGCAGCATTAAAGTTCATGTTGCTGCTTCTTTCACAGGTACCTGCTGGTTGAGGGAAGTAAAAAAAAAAAAAAAAAAATCATCCTATTCAGTGACAGGAGAAGCCAATAAAGACAGCAGCTTCTTTTTGTAGAGGAAACAAGAAGTCAATTTGGGACAAGCTACTTTTCTTCAGTTTGACAATTCAAAGCCCTCCTGTGAGTTGTCCTCTCCAAGAATACTAGTGGGGCTACAACACTGCTGGCAACTTCCCCTGAGCAGGAGATCCCTGTCCTCTGTTAAGCAGGCTGGTGAGGAGCCATCATTACTGCAGTGAAATCAGTCAAATGGGATGTTGTACCACAGGGGGAGGTGAATGTGACCCTTCTAGCTTAGTGCTAATAGTCAGTTGTGATGTAACTACTGCATTTAACTATTCTGCAGAAACAGATCATGACGTCCACTCGGCTCTGCAGAGGTAAGAGCCCACCCCCTGCCAAAAGCTCAGTACAGCTGGTACTTTCAGGAGCAGTTTCTTCAGAAGCCCAGAAATGGCAATGCCTGGAATATGCCTCTCTGTGCCCTGGGCAAATCTTCCTCCACATTTGGTCTGAGGTACATAAAGAGCTGTACAAGGAAGTGAGCTTCCCTGCACAAATGTATTAAACATCATTACTAAATCCCAAGAGAAAATGAAACACCAGGGAACAGAGTCTTCTTGTTAATTGCAAAGTACTTGTCATGTGACTCAGCCTGCAGATTGTGACCAGCATGAAGGGTTTTGTTTTTGCTGCTTTTGAAAGAAGAGCTTGTTTAATGCTACAACAGCATTCAAAACAGCTCTGGGACCAGAGAGCATTCCTATCTGCTCAACATAGCTCGGAAAGACTTCTGTGCCTGTTTCTAAAATAGAGGTTCCGACTCACGTGCACTGATGCAGAATGTTAATGAAAAATCTACAGTGGCTTAGAGCAGCTGGTCAGTCAGAGGAAGAGGGGAAAATCTAAGGTCATTCTTTCTACTCTGCATGGAGCTTAAGACCTTAAAATGCCCCATTCTGAAAATTCAGGTCAAACTGTTTATATGGTGCCTGCTCTGGCTGCTGCCTCTTAGAAGGGCTTTGGGATCCACATGGCCATTCTGGCTAGAGTAGTTCCCCTTCCTAATGCAAAACAGGAAAGGGAATAAGCACAATTTGAAATAAAGTTTTATAAAATAATCAGTCTCTTCAGACACTGTCTGCAGCTATCTGTATGACAGCCAGCTTCCACAATCCGCTGAGTCTCTTTCAAATGTGAAGCCCAGCACTGCAGAAAAACAGCATTAAAGCAACTGGGAACAACTGTTCCCTCAAGGACACATTCAGTTTGAGCCCTCTCTTCATATGTCACAAGTTGACTTTGTGCTGCCACTTGCTGAGATGTTGGAGGATGTCTGAGACAACAGGGCAGGACTGTCCCCATCCTGCTCTCTGAAGGGCCATGCCTCTCTCTTCAGCTCGGTGGAGGGACTAACACTGAACAGAGGCTTTGTAGACTCTAACAGAGTAATTTTCAGTAGATCATCTTCTACCTCCATTTCTTCAGAAGGGAGACAACCTGCAAACACTTGTGGGGTGCCATGTCCCTCAGAGTTCACTGAATTCTCAACTGTGAGCTTTTTGTATGATAGTGGCCCAGACTGGGCCAGCACTAATGGTTGATCACATGCTGGATCTCCACACGTGTTCTCAACAGAGCAAAACCCATTTTCCTCCTGGGTCACTGGCCCATCTGAACAGTCCATATCCTCTTCTTGACCTGGTGCAAGAAGAAACTCTGGTCTGTGAGGCTTGGCGTGAAAGGGGGGTATCTCTGACACACCATACTTAGTGCTACTCAAGAGTTTTTGCCGAACCTCTGCACCTAATTGGGCTGGGTCACATCTGCCAACAGTTGAAGACAGTCCCCCAAACAGGCCATATTCCTTGTGTGGTAATTCAGGAGAGAGTGGAAGTGATCTGCATCTCCTCCCAGGAAGAAGGGAAAGTTCTTGCCAGTCTGTGCTATATGGCTGCCGGAACTGGGACTGGCTGGCTTTCAGGCCTCCACCAGCCTCTGGAGAATGCAAGTCAAACACAAGCGAAATCACAGACTTGCTTGGCATGTCAAAGAATTTGATCTTTCCCCCCTTGAGGTCCTCCCGGGCACTGAAGGGATTAACTTTCCGGCCTAAGCCTTTGCTTGGTGTGTAGTAGGGGTCCTGCACACTTATCTTCCTGGAAGGCTTGCGGGAGAAGATATCTGACTGGCTGCGTGACAACCAGATATTCCGACGCGGACGGGGTGACTTGGGTGGGATCTTATCATCCAAGGAACTCAAACGTTTTACTCCTGGTCCTTTGTCAATTGATCCTGAGTAGAAAAAGAGAAATATTCTTAGCTTAAAGAAGCTCTATATAGCTCTACGTCTGCTTACTCGTAGAGCCATCATGACAGCTGTAAAGGAAAAAGCTCTATTTCTGATATTCCAAACGATGTTCCATAAGCACGTCTGCTCCTTCCTTTTAAGTTCCTGCACAAACACAAGTACACCATTCTCTTCTCCTCAGTGTATTTTAGAGCCCCTTCAAACCTCCTTGCAGCCAGTACACTGCCACAGCAGAGATGGCACAGGGTGGTATTGGAGAAGAATAATTTGCATGTTTCCATATTTATCATCCTGGCTTCCAGCAGAGGTTGCCCAAGGTCTGTTGGTGCTACTAAGCACCAAACAGAACCAGTACAAAACATAGTTGCTAAAGAAATTGGGACTTTTTCACCCCGATGGGAAATGTCCAAGACCAAAATAAATGCCCCTCCTTGCACCATGCAGATTTTAAATATTTCCATCCCAGCCTTCTTTCAGTACATTATCCAATACAAAACTAGGGATATATGAGAGTCTGACCCTAATGAACAACACTTTAAAAGTTGTACATATGCCTGTGTATTTGCACCCGTGCACACACACACATTTATAAATAAAAGCCGTATCACTAGAATAGGATGAGAAAATGGTGGATGTTAACTCCTTGAGTGTTTGGAACATGCATCTGTCACAGGTTCTCAAGGTGCCTCTGAAGAACCGTGTTAGAGCAAAACCAAATGAGTATAAAGAAGTGATATCTCCTTTTGATTACCATTTCCAGAATAAACACATATGGTTTTTCACTTTTCCCTTTAAATACTGCCACAGTTCAGACTACAGTCATTCCATGTAGGAAAGACTATGCAAGTTAAAGAACAGCATGTAACACTTCTTTGAGAAGTACTTGTTTTGTACATGTACTCCAAAGGGAGAATGCCAGTAAAATCAACAGAAACCCCAAACCAAAAAACCCAACCCAAACAAAAAACCCTAAACAAACAAACAAATTTCCTTTTTCACTCATACCTCTTTTAGATGCTTTCCAGGTGTGGGAATACTACTAGATGCATTAACTCTATGTGGTTTGAAGTAGAGAATAATTATTTCAATCTACGACTGTATTACAGATCACTAGGTGTGTCCATAGGTTGCATATTTGTATAGACACATAATATGAGAAACTATTTTTAATGTACTCTTAGGTTTCTAACACCAGAAGCGTACTAACATAAAACACCCAAGTCAGAATACGGCCCAGGCTACAAGCGTTTGTTCCCCACACCAGGTGGCACCAGACAACTTTAGAGAAAACCTTTCAAGGCCAACATTCCCAAGCAGACCTGGGACTCAACTTTTCTCGTCTTTCAGAGTATTTCTAGGTACTTTATAATACTCTTGCATCTTCTGTGCTCTTCCTCCTGAAGGAATTTAAGACGCTTCTAAATGTTACATGTAACATACACCAAAGAAATTATGTATATGTATGTCAGTGATAAATAAAAGGTTGATGGCTTTTCATATACTATTAGCAACTTACAAAACCACTTCCCAATGAACTCTAAATTTCCTCTCAAGAGCTTATCAGGCACTTTAAGAAACAGTTAGCTGTTTTTTCAACAAAGGACACACTGCAACGCAAAATATATAGCATTGCTCCAGAATAATCTTCAAGGTTCGTGTAAAATGGTTCATAAGCTGTAAATTATACCATATATAGCCAAAATACCAGTTTTCAAAATACAAAGCTTTGTGTCCTCTTGCTATAAGCATGCAGCAGTGTTTGTACAATACAGGCACTTACCTTTTGGTTTTCTTTCACTGTTGTCTAGGTTCAAGAATTTTCTGTCTCTCTCTGAGTCCTCATTTCTCAGGCGGTTTAACATTTCCTCCAGTGTTTTGACAATATCAGCAAAAGAAGGACGCAACTTTGGATCCATCTGTGAATGCACACAAATCACATAAGTCTGTGTGGGTTTGGTCCATGTTATTCTGCTTACGCAGTGGACAGCCAGAAGGACAATCTGGGGAAACTGAGGAAATTTGAGATGGTTTAAATTTGTTGTCATTGCAAAAAAACTTATGTAAAGAAGGGGAAAAGTAGTATTCTGTCTATTATACCTCTCACATTCAATTATCAATTTATAAATATTCTATGAAGAGGATAAATTTTAAATTGAAAAGGTGGGAAACTGTCAGATTCATGGCTTGTGAAGGGGGTTGGTTGGTTTGCTTGAAACAGCTTGCATAGTTCAGGATTTCTTTCTGGACTCTGGTTATCAAACAGAGATAATGTACCAATGTTATTTCAAAAGGATTACACAAAACAACATGGCTATATCAGTCTTTAAAAGTTGTAATTCTTCCATCATCTCCTTGTGGCTTTAATTAAAACACACCTAAATGGCACTGCTGATTTTAAAGCTCAAAATGTTATATTTTTCCATCTGTTAATTAGCCATACTACTCGGTGTACTGGTCTATCCTGTAAGGAAGCAAGGGTGGTTATATAATTTGACAAAATTATAAATCAGGAAAAAGAAAAATCCATCTTTCCCAGGTGAAATATTCCCCCTGCTCATCAGTATGTATTAGTCTGTATTTCTCCGTATATATTTATTTATTCACTCTAGCAGATAAGGATCTCTAAACAAAGCCCAACACTAAAACTGTAGCACAGGGCAAGCAGCTTCATTTAAGCAGTAACTTTGAAGGCATTTCATCATTTTGAGCATTGACCCTGTATATATGTTATAAGCTACGCTACTGTAAGTAGCAACATCTAATTCAGCAGCTGAAAGTTAACTTCATTCCAGTAATAAAAACTATTCGGCTTGACCTGATTGCTGTTTCCAGCTTTCTAAAGGCTTTTGCAAAGTGGACAAGCCCAGACAAATCTCACCTCTACAATGGGAACAGTGGTGTTTTGTACAAAACGAACCCCAAAGACCTCCCTCATAATGCCCTGCAGGTTCTTCGAGATGGATCTTTCTGAAAAGAACTGGTATGATCAATGCCAAAACACCCTCTAGCAAAAAGGGGGTAAAGGGCTAAAAATTCCTATGTACAGTAATAAAAACTAAACAAAGAAACCACACTTGAAGAGCTCAAAAGCAGCAAGAAAATTATTTTAAAGCAGCAGCTGGAATTTCCTGGCATTGGAAAACATTTTTCTGCATTCCCTATTTCACTGAAAGAGTATGGCAGGGGCAACACTGAAGCACACACTGTACTCTGACAAATTTACTAACTTGGGAAGCTTAGGGAGCTATTGCAAGCTACAGGAAGCCAGAGGAAGTAAAAAGAGCTCTCTGGCCATTTTAATTTGTGCTAGGTAAGATCGAAGACAAGAGCAGCAATGGAAGAGTTACTCAGAGCGGTATTTGCCTCTACCATCCCTGTGCAGTCCAGATTCTGCTCAAGTGGAAGAGAAGGTTCCTTCTCAAAGCAGCAGTTGCCCACAGCTCAGCTCATCCTGGTAAGCTTTTTTCATGATCATTTATGATCACGTTTATTAAATATTCCCACAAGCAGGCTTACAATTGTTGAGGAGCCTTCCTTGCAGGTGCTTATTTACAAACCTCCCCACTTTGTAACAGCAAATTAAATTTTAATGCACTACTCATATGTCAGGTTTTGCTACTTTTCTTAGGGTGCCCTGAAACACATTTCCTGGCTGTAGAAAATCCCAGGGCTTTGCACATTAGTTCAGCTGGGCTATACAGTTCACACGTTGTTGACCTATTAAATAACAAAAAGCTATATAAACGTCCAGGTCTCAGAGCAAATTACCACACCGATCACCTCTTACTGAAGCACAGCATGCTTACAAAGACATAAGAAAGTCTTATCTGTTTACCCCCTTTTTCCTTCTCCTAGGTGAGTGGTATGTGAATTCCAGTATGCCCCACACTAAAATCAGCATATTAATGGCTGGATCACAAGACAGTAATTCCCATTTCAATTCAGCGAAGGGACATTTATTATACAGGAAGCTGCATTTGACAATAATGAGTAGGAGAAAACCCTTTTTCTCTGAGCACATCAAATTCTTACATGAAAATACAAGGTCACTGCCCCTTCCCTCATGAGCAGTTTTATTCTGAATTTCTGAGCTGAAAAATTGCTTTGAATCGTGCACCATGTGTTTGGATGCAGTACCATTTCTGGAGTCTGCAGGTGGGAGTTGAGATTTTCAAAGTGAAATCCTATGTCTAACCAAACCCTTTAGTGCTCATGGAATCAAAACACTTCATCAACATGAGTCAGATGTACCAATGTCCAGGTGAAGAAGCACGCTCTGCTGTACTAAGGTGAAATAAGCAGAGTTAAGTAGCTTGTCCATAGTAAGTTACACAAACACTTTAAGAATTAAATTATGCCATGTGGTGTCAAGAGCAGCAGTCAGTCATCCCCTCCATTCTCACCTTTATGCCATTCTCTCCTTAAGCATTGGCATTTGTACTAACATAAAGAGAGAGGTCAGGTCAAAAATAATCATCAAAAGCACAAAGAGATGAGACTTCTTAAAAGCACTCACTTGGACATAGTGCTGGCCTCAGTTCCAGTATGGCCTGGTTGGGAATCCAGGGCCAAGTTTTGTGCAATAAAATTTTTTAAAGTTGCCTCTCCTTAAGTTGAACAAACTGGACATTCCCAACTTCAGCTGAATCGCGTGGAAGCTCGGGTTCTCTTATTTATATAAGCTGGTTTACTATACAATGGTACTAGTAACTCTGTTACAGGATAACCAGCAGAAGAGATCTACTGCCCTGGAGTTTTCACAATAAGGAGCCAGGAAAGCATCGAGTACTATCACAATCTTACTTCAATGATTTCCAGAAAATTTTGTCCATACAGCACATAACCTATAGCCTTACAGATATAACCATTTCAGTCCAAGTTTGAATTTTATGACACAGGCTAAGGATTTGGATGTCAAACCCCTTTTACAAAAGGCATCCTGCAAACACTTTAGAGTAGATTAATGCCTGTTTTTTATTTGTTTGTCCCCTCTGTTTCAGAGAGCAACTGAGTCCTTCCATCATAGCTCAGTAGGTCTGTACAGAACAACAGCTGGATTTTGTAAGCCCAAGGGTTAGCCAGTGTCAATGGCATCCAACTGGTTATGATCAGCCTGAGCAGCCGGAAAGAAGCTGTTCAATCTGCTAGACCTGTTTGTTTGGCATGACAGAACACAGAATTGCAAAAACAAGACAGACCTTTTCGCACGGGGAAGGGAAGGATTATAAAAACTGAAAGGGACTTCCTGCGTTGTCAGAATGTACACTGCTTCTATAGGTAGGCTCTTCAAGTCTCTTCTGTAAATGCTTTAAGCTTTATCTTCAAAAGCCAGAGGGATTTAGAGAACTCCAGTTTAAGTCTCTCCCCTTCAAGTAAGATACTCACGTTACAGCAGTTGAAGGCCAGCTGGAGGAAGTCAGGAGGACAGTCTCCCACCATGTGCTGGAAGGAATCATAATCTAATCCAAAATTCTGTACAAATGACAATAAAGCATAGAGAAATGAATGAGGTCTGCTATCTCGCTCAAAGCATGTTCTTTTTAGGAGGTCCCTGTGTGAAGTTATCAGGAATAACCATGAACGCCTTCTCAGCAGCCACGTAACAGAGGAGTTTGAGGAA
This sequence comes from Dasyornis broadbenti, assembly GCA_013397935.1. Classification (NCBI taxonomy): domain Eukaryota; kingdom Metazoa; phylum Chordata; class Aves; order Passeriformes; family Dasyornithidae; genus Dasyornis; species Dasyornis broadbenti. The sequence goes on along the minus strand of VZRN01001083.1, from coordinate 8,015,250 downwards.
ACTTCATACACAGTCTAAAGTGCAGCATTCCCAACGGGGATTACTGATACAGGATACCTGTAAGACAATGGGCTGACATCAAAGCCCATCCTTCTTCCCGGATTCAAATGCAATTCATTGCACTTGAAATGTTGCCGATGTGGATTTGGAAACAATACCTTATACCACGATGCTTCACCATAGTGACTTTCATAGTGCAAACTAACAGCCTGCTGTAAAACCAGGAGCTTTGCTACGACAGAAATGTATCAGTTAAAATGGCTAACTTTTCAGTGGATGGTAGACTGGTAATACAAATTATCCAGTTCCTTAAGTGCATGTCTATAAAATCTGAAGGGCAGACTAAAAAAGGATCTTTTATTTATTGCAGTTCAAGACCTAAACAATTTTCTATTTTCAGAAATGGAGGGATAGACAATTTGGAATAACCCCCACAGAGGGTGAAAAGCCATCCTGCAGACAGGATGAATAAAGTAAAAAGTATCTTTAATTAGTCAATTATAGCTCTGATCCACAGTGCATAGCGGAGTCCACACTAAAATAAGGGTGAACTTATTTTAGCTGCTGTTAACACAGCTCCTGCCCCTTTCACAAGGAGGGGCTGCTTAGTGCATGCAGTATGCCAGAAGTGCCTTGTTCTGAACCTGGCAAGAAGTCTACATGAGCTATCACTCCACAAAAGGAAGAGTTTGCATTGCAATGCTCTCGATGTCCTGCCAGTTAGGGGCAGAAAGGATTCCCATGAGGATTGCAGCTGCACAAAGTCTCTGAGAAAGTGTCTTCAATGGAGCTTCCTACAATAACAGCATAAAGAGCAAAAGCCTTTTACAGGCTATTTTTAATGTCACACCTATTCATCCTATCTTTGACAGCAGTGGCAGAAGTTCTAAAGGCTGAGCCGTTATCATGGCAGACTCACCACCTCCCACCAATGTTATAAACATAACCACTTACCTCTGTGCGAGGGAGATAGTCTGGGTCTGCCTGTATTCTTGCTATAATCTCACACAGAATTATGCCATAGGAGAACACATCTGCCTGAGAGAAAAAAAAATTAATAGACACATGGTTCAGCTATTAATACTCAGCATTCTTATCTGCCACTGAGTTTCTCCTTACCCCAAATGGCTATCATGAAACAACTAAACAACACCACAGCCTTACAACACTGAGCAACTATATTAGAGTTAACATTTTCCACATGAAGAAACACACCCTCACAGAAAGCATTCTTGCACAAATAGCAATGACAACTTTAAAACTATTTCAAGAAAAAAAACCCACCAAAGCACTCTTAACTCAGCAGCATAAAAAATTAAAAATTAAATTCTTTCTTGCACAGAGAATGGTGAAGTTCCATTTGATTTCCTACACAGGAGAATAATTAAAAACATAGCCAAAACATGACATGCCTATATATCACTGTGGTTATAAAAACAGGTTTAGAATACACATGATCACAGCCTAGCCAGAACATTAATGCTGTTTTTAAGAAAAACTACGTTTTTCTCTTCTCGGTTCAGTACCTCTGGAGAAAACTGTCTTCCCAAAGCCTGAGATATGTAGCAGCACTATATATCAGTGCTCAATTTCCATGATATTTAGTAACCACTTATCTGACTACCCCTGGAGCTGCACAGTTCCTCAGATTTCCACCCACCTGAATTTTTCAGGTAAAAATTTAGGAAAACATGGAATACAAGTCTATAGAGCAGAAGTGTGAAACCTTTATGCATCAGGCTGATTTAGATGTCACCTTTCATGCTGATGAGGTATGAGAGACCTCATGTGCTTCCTCTTTAGTCCTCCCTGTGGTAGGGTTAGTCAAGAATGTGGCACCATATATTTGGGTACTTCATTATTATTAATTTAGGCCAACTGAAACTCTTTAAAAAGCTTTGAAATGGTAATTATTACATTAATTACTGAGGTAATTACTGCTTTCCTGCAAGTAACCAACCTACCACTAGTTAAACAGATTGACTACTAGATACAGAGAAGTACAGGTTGTGGGCTTTATCACAGAAAAGGTGCACTGACGGGGCTGAAGTAATGGGAAGGAAATCCTGTGTAATGAAGAGGTTGCTTGAAAACACTGTTTCTAAAACCCAGCGTGATCTGATCCTCCTCCAAAAGAAACATTTCCCAATGACACAAACAGGAAAACTTAGAAATACCTTTGGAGAACATTTTGTCTTATCAAGGTATCTTACCTTAAGACATACTGGTTTATTTTCTATATTTATACACACACACATATAGAATTCTGCAAGTTTACATACAGACTTTTTACTTCTACCCTGACTTCACTAGTGTACAGTCAGGGAAACAACTTCACTACAATTCTCATGAGAATTGGTGAAATCTAATTGTGTTAGGTCAACAAGACATTACCATATTTCAGCATGTGGGGTGTTTCAGAATGGAAACAGCATAACAGAGAACAATCCTAAACCCAATTCTATTTCTATATAAGATTAGACAGCATGAATTAAATATATTAGCTATTCAACTCTCATTCTCCCTTAGTCTGAATGATCTACAGAATACAGAAAAATCACAAGTGAAAATAACAATAGTTTTAATATTATGGGAATTCTAAATCTTGCATACAGCTACAGAAGAGAAACATTCGACAACTAACTGCATTTATATCATGTACCTACCTTTTCATTGTAGGGCTCATCTCTGAGAACTTCTGGTGCCATCCAGAAGGGTGAACCCACAACTGGCAACTTCTCACTGTATAGGTATGGAATCGATATGGAGGGGAGGTGGTGGGAGAGAAGGAAGAACTATTAATTAATTGCTCAAGTACTGCTACTAACTTTCCCAATCAATTACTTCAATCAATTACTCATATTTTATTTCCAGTTTTTAAGTGCCCAGCCACTTTAAAAGCATGTTTTATTTTAAAGTTACAGCTGTTCAATAGTTTTTATTAACCAAACTCTTGGCAGAGATGGCTCCTTCATCTACAAACTGATGTCTACAAAAGGTTTGTAGACATCAGTTTTGGGCTGGACGCTAAGTCCTCTACTCATCCTACAAGACATGCAGGTATCCATCCCTACATATATATGCAGCTCTGCATGAAGGCAAACTGTATTTAAAATAATGTTCTGCAAAAAGCAACTAAAAATCAAGATTGACCAGATGAATTCCTTAATATGGAAAAATTAAAAGTAATCAGAATAGACCCAATTTGAAAAACCTGTAGTTTCTATAGGCTGAATACTGGGGCCTTAAGAAAGGTCTCCAGCCTGTCACCCAGCTGACCTTGAAGGAATACCTATTTAAAAAAAAACAACCAACCAAAAAAAACCAAAAAAAAACAAAAAACCAAACAAAAAAAAATCCCAAAAAAAAAACCCAGAAGAAAATCCAAAAACAAAGTGCCTCTGAAGGCCTCAAAGTAGCATGGCTTATTACCAGCAAACTGGAAAAGAACAAAGCTGCATTTGAAAATGGAGGTAAAACTAGATAAAACCAAAACAGCGGCTAATGTTGCAATTATATTGCTTGTTTTAGTCTCAAGCTACCTTAACTGTACTCTCGGTTTTCAGGGTATGTCAAAGCTGTGTATTAAGGATGCCTTAAGCACCTGTAGTGCCTTCCTGATTTTGAGATGGGTTCATCCAAACACAGCTGAAGCTTTCAGCACCTCACAGGGCGCTCCACAGCAACTACAAGATACACATTGGCTGTACTTACCAGTAGTTTCGAAATTAAGATGAACACTTTGTTAAGCTTTTAGATCCAATATCTCACCAATATTAATGCAAGCCTTCAGACCTCTCAAGACATGGTTACAGGATATGTGCATTTTAAAAACTACGCATAGCTAAGATCAACTTTCATTGTTTTCTTTGCAGTCAAAAGTGCTGGAAGGCTTTTATTTATTTTACACAGAAGTACACACTGGAGAAAATCTGACAGCACATTTCACAGTCAGAATACTCTGAGATACAAGTCAATATACAGAGAGAACAATGAAATACTTGTCCTTGATCTCCCTAATGGAGGGATGACACAAGGATGATAATTCAATTGTGACAACAGCTTCTGACAGGGACCTGCACATTCATCAGATGAATTAAGATTATAATTTCATCCTGGGGAAAGTAAAATGGTAAGCTACTGTTAGACAGTCATTTTATAATTTTATTTTACTCTGTTATAAACCTGGATCTTAACAACTAATCCAGAGGTTAAATTAGAATAATGCTGGAATGCCACTGGATATTGTTTATGAAAATGGAAAGAAGCTAAAGTTGCTTGAAATAAACAAATGACAATTATTACAAAATCATCCTAACCCAGAATGCTGGACAGTATTTTTGTGTTTGCTTTGTTGTGTTTCAGTTTTTTTAAACTCAAAATTCCCAAGTACCAGCTTAAAAGATCTACCAAAAAGCTTGAGCAAATCCTCTAGATTGGAACATTTTTGAAGAATAAATGTCACCACTAAATATCAAAATGGACAGTAAATAAGCTGGAATGTTTTGACTATCCATCCTGCAGTTCCAGACTGAAGACTGAGGGTATTTTTTGGAAATTCTGTATCAGAGTACAATAACAGCGTCAGGGCTTACTAGAGCTTCTGACCTGCAATTGTACTGCAACTCTCACTCCATTTAGATTAGCTAACATACCTGTGATCAGGAATTTTCTCTGCTAAACCAAAGTCTCCAACTATTGCTGAGTATCCATTCTCATCATGTTTTATTAAGCAGTTCTGGGAAAAAAAAACGAAACAAAAACTAAATAGAAGAGTTATTATCTGGGCATGAAATCTCTATAACATTCCAGATTAAAAAGAGATAAAACAAACAAGACTACAAAATCTAGTTTGGAAGATATTTATCTATGAGAAGCTTTTGTCTGAGAGCAACCTTTACCCCTACCCTCCCCCTGCACAATCACATGTCTGTCAAACTTAAGATGCTGCAAACAGCCTTCCACTTAGCTAATAATCCACTTAAAAACTTGCTGAGAAGGCAGGCAGCCACAGGCAGCACATACCCCACTAGGTTTTAACAAGAATTAAGATGATTTAGCTCCCTTATGCTCAAATATGCAATACATGCTGTTCACTATGACACCTTACAATTTGCCTGTACCTGATCAGAATACAAGATCAGAGCAGACTCTAAATGCCTTTATATATTTTGCTACATTAACTACTGAAGGGGAGTAGTTAATGCAGTAAACTTTCATCAGAAAATTCAACTGATTGTGACCAAATTATATGTGCTTTTAGAGTCTCAAAATTCTTTATTTTACAGGACATCATAAAACATGATTTAAGAGAAAAGTCTAATAGGGAAAAGCTGTCAGTCTTTTCCTTTCAGATGTGCCCTCCAGCATCAGGACGGAGGGCAACTTGAGGACACACACAGATAATTCTGCTCTAGCAGCATCACATCACACAGGGTATTATCGATTTCTTTCTGTTATTTATTTACAACTCTGAGAAATACGCTTTGACCATACCAGTACCACATCCTTTCCCATTTCACCAAATGATTCCCTGCATTTTGTTCTGTCCTGCAATAGGTGGAACAAGACAGAAAATTCATTCCTTTCCTACATGCCTTGTTCTGCATCCTTCTGCAGGCAGTACAATAGCAGTGACAGGCAGCAAACCCACTGCTGACTCCTACTGAGTGGTACCCTGCATTAATTAGCTAAACAGCAGGAAACATTTTCTGGCTTTATTGTGCTTGGATGTACAAAAGCCCCTTGCTGACCCCAGAGCATTTGCTTGTCTGTATAATGCAACTACCAAGAAAAGTGAGTCCCTTGTCTAAAAGATCAAGTTCAGGTCCTCACTGTTTATATTATTCAGAGACGATTGTGGCTCAGGCCATGAAGTGAGTTTTCTTCCTGCCAATTAAAAGGTTAAGCAAGCCACTCCTGGGATCATGTAAAGAAAATGCATGCCAGCCTCTTGAAACACATGCCAGGCTCCTGAGATGCAAAGCTTTATTTGTTTAGCATGACTCAAGTATAATAACTACAGTCAGTTTGGGGATTCACAAACATGTACTAAGTTAAATCAACTGTGCTTGCCCAAAGAGCAGCAAAGCTTCTCAGCTGTGGGCTTTGTTATCTTTTATCAAAGAGCGCATTCATTCAGCTTGCCTCTCTTTAAACATTTGGTCACTGTAAGTGGACTTAAAACTGAGAAGGATAAAACTTTACTGAAAAATCTTACTCAAACGATTCAGACAAGCGGAATTTCATTGCGTACCACTTAGGAACAAGTCCATGAGGACACCAAAGACTTTGCAGTGTTCAAGAAGGCTGATACTATTTTATGCAGAAAAAAATTCATGTTACTTTTCAGCCATAAATTTCTCAGCAACTAAAAATGATTCTTAATTCAACATTTTTTTTTAAATCCCCCTCTATAACTCATAAATACTAGTTTTAAAATCTAGAGTTCCTTCTTGCATTATACCTTTGACTATTTACATTTTTTTCATTTTGAGAAGCAAGACTGCAGTCATTTCATCACCTTCTGGGTTTTAAGGGTTATTGTTATTTTCCAATAACTCCTGATCTCCAAATTTTCAGGGAAACATTTAAATCCCAACTAAGAACTATTTTCAACATAACTAAAAATCTGTCTACTGATCTTATCCACAATTATTTACAAGGTTGCTTTGATACCAAAAGGAAGCTTAAATGAAACATCATCCTGACAGCAAATATTCCTTCAGCTTCTTACCAGTATCTAATCACATCCCATTAGACAGTGATACATCACCAGCTGAAGCTGAACAGTCCTACCCCCCATCAAGCCCCAGGCAGTCTCAGTTTTCAGGTACAGCACTGAACTATTACACAAGTAGGTTATTCCTAGATAAATCATACACAAAACCAATGCTGCCTGACAGCTCTGAGTGCCTTCCCCAATGAGGAGCAAATCCTCTGATTTGCTCACAGCAGAGCCAGGCTCCCTTTCAGTCCAAGTGTTTGGAGAGACCCACAAGCACAGACACTTCACTGCTTTTCCTGCGGGAGACGGTGCTGGGCAAAAGCCTTAGGCAACATTCCTGCTGTAGAGTACTGATGAACTGCTCTGCTGTGGTGGGCTGCACAATATTAAATTACATAAAGAAGGAAGCTAAACTGTTCTCTCATTAGTGGACGCCTGTCTTTTGTTCGCACATGAAGAAGTGCTGAGTGTGAATTTAAATTCATTAGGATACATATTCCAGTACAAGAGTGACTTTTTTATTCATACTTAAATCAGCCACCGTCAGGTGACATGCACCATACAATAAAATTCCAGCGTCACTACAAATGCTCACTGTAGTGAAACTAAACTGATTTAATTCAGCTAGGGCAAATTTTTACGTAGCTAAGCACCAATTTCCTGGAACCCAGGAAGAAAGAAAGCCTGTTCCTAGCAAAATCAGTAGTAAACCCTTTCTACATACACTAGCATGGTCAGATGTCACTTTGCCAGCCTGTACTGCTCATTCAGGGCAAGGTTGTGCAGATGGTAAAGCTGCATTCTGTGCTGAGATTCTCCAAGCGGTCAAGGTTAACCCTCAGCGCCACCAGTGTGTCCTTCTCCACACTTCCCACCCTAGCAATGCCATCACACAATACTGTGCCAAACCCACAGCACAGATAATGGAGTTACCAGATTTCAGATGCAATTCATAAAGATGTGACATAACACAGCCCACTGTGGTTCATGTGCACTTAATGAAAGACAAAAAGAATTCACATTCTACCAACAAGATAAATCATGATCAAAATTGGGACAAAGCTCCATTATAGGCTAGAAGGCTGAAAAGAACTTTAGAATTTAATCCTGAGGTGGTATCTAAGTAGGAAAAGTACAATAGTGTAAACTGCACCGTATCTTCTAACAAAGTGATACTTCTCCATTTCTCTCAAAAAAAATAGTGTATCAATGTGGCATGAAGAAGTTTCATTAATGGATTTTGGCTCAGAGATGCAAGATTTCAAACTCCTCACTGGTGCAAGAGCCTCTCAACCACTGCCTGTGAAATGAAATGCCAAGCAGCTTCACAACATGAGCTTTGCAAAAGCAGTTTTGACTTACTCTTGCACTATTTGTATAAGCTGCAAGGCAATAAAACTTGGTGACCTTTTCAGGCTTTCTTTGGACCTAGATGACATAGATGTTCTCTCCTTTGGCAGCTCACACATTCAAAGAGGGCAGTATTTGACTTGAGTTTTTGAGAGTTTTTTCCCCCCCAAAATAGGGTCCCCATCAGTCCTTCCTGAGGCAGTCTCTTAATAGAAGCAAGGAGCTCTGTACATGAGTCCTAAAGAGTTAACAGAGCTGTTTATGCAGACAGATGTGAAAGAACATAAAGCCCCCTTTGTGTGTTACAGGAGCTTAACATCTGCTTTGCACAGCATAATCCTACTAAGACAAATGCAATATTCTACTCTCCCTTTTATATAAACAAAAATGAAAATAGACTCAAGAATTTGAGTTAAAAATAAGTTGCTTAGAAGAAACACCATAGTTTTATTTTATGATATTACATAAAAGCTAAACTCCTCGGAGATTTTACTGCACTCCAGAAAACACAGGAATGCTACAGCAGTGTCATTTGCAACCTTCTGATGACTGTTACTGAATTAAAATACTTAAAGGACAGTTGAGATGCATCAACTGTTTTAAAAGTGCTATTCCCTAGGAGGAATGCCACCGAGAATTAAATGTGTAACAGGAGGTTTACAGTACTAGATACACTTTTAAAACTATTATGCTTAAGGGAGAGGTTTCCATTTGGTTCCCCAAGTATCAGTAGAAGTTTAGTATTGAGACTATCACTACAAATAGCCATCTGCAACAGCTAATTTTTTCAGCGCAAGCCCTCCCCTGCAGCGCAAAATATCCAGACAAGAGCTTATTCCAGCACAAAGGGGACCTTGCAACTGCAGCAGCAACTAAGACTCACCAGACAAAGGTGCTGTTCACAGCCTGGGGTTTATTTTGTTTTAAAGAAGCAAACAGTATACAAGGTAGGAAGTCAGGGCATGTCACTTTCAAGCCTAAAGGCAGTGAATTTATGTTACATCAGATAATACACAGTAACTGCTTACATGCACGATTCTGTCCCACAGTAACTAAGACTGCTCCTCTCTCAATGAGAGAAGGCTGAGCCATTACACACTGTGAAGTGAAAGCAGATGTTGGCAGGAATATACACACACATACGCATGTGTTTATATATATGTGCCTAGAGATTACAATTTCTTCATAGATTTTATCATCAATGGAGCTCACAATGTTCCCTAAAACTGCGCGCAACCTACTATTGATTATAAAACCTCATTTTCAATTACACATAATTCTGCAAAACTAAAAGGAATTTGTTTGGAGGTTTGCCTGTTTTTAATCAAGAGTTTTGGTAGTGGATTTTTAGTGACAGGGTGTAAACCGACAAAATATCAGCCTATGGTATCATACTGAATTTGGCATGTTCTCATGAAACGTGATGAGACCTCTGTGTAAGATGCTCCTGTCGCCCACTCTGCAAAGAGTAGACTGGGATAGAGTAGAAAGGTATATGCTGCATGAGGAATTTGAGAGTACGACTAAGGTGACAAGACAGAGGATAAGCCCAAGCCAGGGACTGGCAGGGACCAAGCTCAGGTCCTGAGCCAGGGAAAAAAAGACCCAAATACTATTACAAGGACAGAAGAACTGCAAGTACAGCAGACAGGTGGTGGTGGCAGGGATCAGAGCTAACCTGGAGCAGCTGAATGTGGGGAGAGCTAGAAATGGCTAAACATACTAAAGACCAAAACACAAAGATAGACTGGATAAAGCATCAAGCAGGAGCAATAAGAAGAGAGTAAATACAGTCAGCCAGGTGAGAAGTTTAATCAATAAGACTGCAGGACAGGAACTGGGAACAAAAAGAAGAGAAAAAAACCTATGAACAAGGATGAAATGCCTAACCAGAGGCTCACATTGTACACTAGCAGAAAGGATTGGATAGTAACAGAGTAGGTGTCATCAGTCTTAGAAAAATGTGCAGACTCCTGGATGTTCATGTCTCACTGTCAAGGAGTCTCTTGTTCCCCTCCCTATTCCTTCTCCACAGCAAAAACATGCAATGTGTTTCAGCAATACTAATCAATAGTAGCAACGAAAACAAATTAAAAATACTTCATGTATTAGTTACTGTATTAACTAAAGCAACAGACACCCTCACCATGAATCTTAAGCTTCCAACTCTAAAATAAAGTGCATGCCATTTTTTCCAAAATTAGTAGGAAGTTGTATACAACAAACACTACATCAAAAAAATAATATTGCACAAAAGATGGGATATAAAACTTCTGCAACAACTTTCTTTTTTCCCCTTATGCATACACATTAAGGTAACATCCTTAATTGCATGATTACACAGACAGTTTTTCCACCTAGCATCCATGTGTTTTAGTGCACACAATGGATTCATGCTGATGGTGAATTGGGGCTGTACATAAAACACTTGGGCCACTATTTTCAGGATTCTGACCACTCTTCCCACAGAAACAATAGGGTGACAGAGCTGGGAAGAGATGAAAAAGAAAGCCTGAACTACAAATGAAGCTCTTCTGTCTTACGGTTAAGACTATTGCAGTGTTACCCTGGGATCTGGATTCTGGTCTTCCTTAGCATCACAGAAGGATTCTGTAACAAGGACGCTACTTTAGCAAAGTCTTTCACAGATTGTTACCAATCTTATTCTTTCTCTGCCTCCAGGGGTCAAACCTGACTATTTTATAAGTGCTGTAATGTTTCCAACTGCCTCTGAGGTCAATGAGCATATTGCTTTGAACTTAAACATGTAAAACGCAAATACTCCAAACAAAGTCTTAAAGCACATACCCAATATTCACCAATATTCTTGCTTTTAATCTGTTATAATAAGACTGAGCTTATTCATCTCCCTCATTTCAGAAATACTGTAAAAATCATTTCACTGGTATTAGGGCAGTCATTGGCATAAGCTGACAAGAAAAATCAACAGTGCTTTCAGAGCAGGGCTTGAATGCAGTGCAAATACAGTGTAAACAAGCTGTTGAAGAAACTTTGTGTAGTAGTAAGACATTTGTTTTGAGGGGTGAGGTAAAAAGGGATTTTGCTATATTCTTTTTGCAGGCTGGACACTTCTTCCTCATCCTTTCCCAAACTCAGTTATTTTAATTGTAGATTACAACAGCTGGAATGTTGCAAAACCAAGTCAGATTGAGAAAAAAACTATCACAATTCTGTGGCTTCTATTGAAACACTTTCACAGTATGATTTCTGTTTTAATGATTACATCTTCTATGACTAATACTTTTAGAGTTAAAATTCATAATCAGAGCTTCTTGACAATCACTGAAAGATGAAGAAAATTCCTATGCTTCCAGGATGTAAATCCTCATTCTGCACACTCAAGGAGGCCCAAATGAAAAACAATGGGGCTTGTGGTGATACAGATAGGGGACAGGGAATAAGCCAATGAGGCTGGCTGTCAGAACTCATCTATGGTTTAATTTCCATGTAAATCTTTCCATGACAAGCCAAAAGCGTGGACACCACATTTCTTGGCTTATGAAAAGTCAAGTCACCCTGCCCACACCCCTCTGCTCTGTGCTGGCTGCAAATGGCCAGTCTGACCACTCGTACCTTCTGACAGATTCAAGCCAGGCTGTTGCTATCAACAGGGGCAGCTCAGCCTGATCAGCTACAGCAGCCCAAGCCCAGAGCCCAGGCACTGAGCTGCTCATGACATGGGGAAGCACCGGCTGTCGAGGCGGCACATCCCTTCTAACAAGCACTGCCACTCTTTTTGACAGAAGGACATTGGGAAGGGCACCAGTGGGATATGAGGGCTGACATCCCCGTGGGCTGTCACATCGACTATAATGACCTACATCTACTACTCTTCTCTACCGTTCTTCCCTCTGGCCTCTTGCAGTATCAATGCTGTTCTGCTACTCTCCACATGGTGCAATTAGGAAAAGAGATCACCCTGCTGTATACTAATGGCCTAACCCACTTATTTTTCAGTCTTAGATTAGCAGGGGACAGGAACTTTTCTTTCTTTAAATTGTTAGGTATCAAATGCATTGACACATGCTAAGAGCAAGACAACTCTGCTGCCATAACTGACACAGAAACATTCATGTATCACACCATCCACTCCAGGAAGCTACAGGAATTAAGAGGTTTGCCAGAAACAGAAAAGTAGAAATATGGGTCTAAATTAATAACAAGTTATTTTTATAGAAAAATGTATATTAGAGGGACAGTTTGCAGTGGGCTATTGTCTAAAGTGTAGCAGGTAAAGAATGGAGACATTCCTGCATAGAAAGTCTCAGTTTCATTCTGTTCACACTTCAGTCCAGGCCAGCAAGTTTCATAGAAAAATGCTCCACTCTCCCACCCTGCAAACTCAAAGGCTGTTCTGACTTTTGTATGTCTAAACTCTTGTCTTTGCCTTCATTTGAATAATAAAGCCATCCCATCAGTTACTGAAGTTTACCGAAGAAAGGACAATACAGAATTGTATTGATTTTGCCCTTGTTCAATCCAGATCACAAGTTCTCTCCCAAGGAAAGAGTCCATCACATCTTCCTTCAGCTTTCTCACACACTGACTGTTTATTAGTAAGAATGAAAGCATCTCATTCTACCACCAGTACAAACCTGGTAAAAGTCAAGGCGTCTTCTCAAGCAGAAGCCAAAAGCCACAATCAGAGAACTGAAAATTTTGGTGACAGGTTTTTCCTATGGTTGTCCTCATTGTGCTTTGGAACAAAGTGACTATTTTTCTAAAGGGACTTTTTTAGCCAGCCAGCAGAGCAAACATTTGCCCAAAAGGGGAGTAGTTTGCCCAACAGATTTAAAGTTTATTTCACCAATACCTTAATATACAAATAAAATTCACGAGCAGTTTAAGGTGAGTGTTTAAGGCGCCAGGTGTTTCATCTACTTCCTTCCCAAACAGAACAAGGAAAGTGCATATATCATGTTAAAACAAACAAACAAAAGAAAAAACTTAAAAACAAACAAAACAAAAAAACCAAAAATCCTCAAGAAATCGAAAAATACAGACTATAGCTGTCATCAGTTAAATGCTGTTAGTATTCTTGAAGCTGACAGCTTCCAATGTGACCCACACAGATGATATAACTTTAGTGCTAAGAACCATCCAAATATAGCATAACAGCTAGTAAATTCTTAGGGTTTGATTTGTTGTTCATTTGTTTCTGAATAACCTTAACTACTTCCCGTGGCCTCTGATGAGTTTGCTCTTGCCGGGACATCATGCACCCCTCCCAGCAGGTGCAGCTTTCCAAACAATTGTCATTCAACAATAGATAACATTGAAGCATTGGTGGGGCAGCTCCAGAGAATGACATACAGTTATGTAAAGCTTGGGACAAAGGCATTCACAGGGATTCCAGGAAATGGATTTTCGTATGACTGGCCATCACAGAGCATGTTACGATAAATGCTGCAGGCACTGAGGTCTCCTTAGTTACTTTGGTTGCTTGCAGTAACTCTCCTCTTAAATGCACTAACATACATCCTGAACTGAAAAAGAAAGGGGAACAACAAGCTGTCTTTTCAGATATTTTTATGCATCTCATATCTGTACACTCCAAGGTGACTGAAATGGAGCTTTCTGAGTGCATCATGTCAAAGTGACATGACTCCAAATCTGGGCATTTTTCATAAATTTGATATTCTTCCTTGCAGAATTCAGCACCTTTCACTTGAACGGAGACAGCCAAGAAAGTATTTATGACTTCTCTGAAATACTATGAAATACTTCTTTCATCTACCATTTGAACTTTATTTTCCACCTTGACTAAGTGCACATTCTACATCTGTTTAACACTGCACCAAGGAAGCCTTAAGAAACCCCCTATAACTGGATGGAGGACTAGTAGCCACATTGGCAAACACACCCTGTTGTGGTTTTATTTTTAAAAACTGTTTCTAATCTTAAAAAAAAAAATCCTTTTAGCCTAAGATAACATTCTTCTGGATGCTTTGACTTGACGTGATGAAGTCTTCTCAAGAACAAGTTTGAAGGACTTTCATGTTGCAGGTCCCCAATGAGTTTAAACCAGCTCATTAGCATCAGACAACAGGACAGACAGGACAGCAAAGCCCTCAGCACAGGTTGCAATGAGTGCTAAGAGCCAGTGTGAATACTGGGACAATCTGCTCACACAGCTTAGTGCTCCTATGTCAATATTTCTGGCTGAGCTTGAATTTATCCATTTACTTCAGCCAACTAAATTCATGCAAGTTGTCATCAAAGCAACTAGAAAAAATTAAATCTATGCGCATTGAAAACTCTGCCACTGATATATTATTCTGGAAAAAATTTCAAAATGTGAAAATTTTAGGCAAACTATTTTGATCTTACTGACTTTAAAAATGAAAGAAACATAAATGAGGATTGTACATAACACTTAATGCAGAATTAGTAATGAAAGGTCACTCTTCCTACAGAAGAAGATTTGTGAAATACAAGGGGAAATAAAAACAAGGAGATTTTTAAAGTTCATTTGTAATAATCTCCTCAATTTGGGTTCTTTCTATGATTAACCTGTTCCAAAATTAGATTGTTGTGCTTAATTATCCAGGGATTTAAATACTTTACTGAACCACAATTCAGAACTAAAAAACTCTGCAGCTGCTTTATGAGAAATCTCAATCAGAATTATTTAAGGGATGACCTTCCTTCAGGAAAATAATTTCTCTAGTTTCCATACAAACAATGAACATACTTTGAGGAGAGTTTTAATTCTACAAACTCCATTTCAATTTGTTTCTCAAAATGTCTTAGATCACACCTTATATAAAAGCAATTCTCTGCATGGAATGGAAGAAGGGAGAAAACCCAACAATCAGTTACAGTACCTTCATGAAGAAGTTCCCTTAATTTTATAAACAGTACCTTGGATGTAAGGTCTCGGTGGAAAATGCCTTTATAGTGAAGATAACTGATTCCCATAGCAATGTCATATGCCAGTTTCACCCTCACTGTCCAGGGCAGATGCTGGTTACCATCTAGTAGCTGTTCCAGGTTACCACAATTGATGTACTGAAACGACAAAGCAACATCTGTCATTAATTCTTTAGCTTAATATTTTGTCATGAATGTAAAATTCATCATTACAACAAATGACTTCAGTTCAGTTACACATTAAAACTTTTTTTTCATATGGGCTTGGCAGGCACAAAATTTGCAGATCAAGAGAGGTTGAAACTGTCTCCCTTCACCACCTGTACCAATGCTCTTCAGTTAAAGATGCAACAGCCACCACTGTATTAACTCCATGGTATTTAAACAGGCCCTTCAGAAACACCTACAATATCATATCACCTTCTCATTTCAGCTTGAGGAAAATTAGAGCAAGAATGGTGAAGAGCTGGCTTTCATATAGAATTAATCAACAAAGAGAGAGCTAAGTATCCAAGTGTAGGTCATGGAACCTGATCAAGTTCTAAGTTTTTTTCAACTGAAACAGCATCAAAGAAAAATATTACAATGTGTTGCTGTAAGTTCTATTTTTTCACTGCTGTATCTGCAAGTTCTAATCAGCAATCTGATTCCCATTGTGTTCAGTACTTCATCAATCCCATCAAATGGTAGCCCTTATGAAAAGGAAAGCACATTAAGTAAAAGATAAATCCTACAAGAGACGGTGAAACAAAGCAGCACCTAAAAGATAATAAGTAATATAACCCAGGTTAAGACATGGCAACTCCAGCACTTGAATAATCGTTACAGCAACACAGCTTATGCTTTATGTATAGACCCTTTATACCACATCAGCAGCTACGTAGTGTTTAAACAGCTTCTTGTTTCACTTCCAGCCCCACTCCCCCACCAGCAACCAAGCAAACAGAGTAGCTCACTCCAGAAGGAAAACCTGGCAGCAATGCAGTGACTTCTGTCAAGGAAACCCAAGTGAAGCAGACAGGACAATTTGCTCCCAAGCCTGGTCCACGCATGTAACACTGCATCAGACAGCACCAACTTCACTGTGTCACACAGGTCTCCAACTCGCTCTCAAATTACTTTCCTATGTCATTCACTCGGACAAAACATGTGGCACCATTATCACATTAAAACGAAAATCTTAATTGCAGCTCTTGTTGTTTCAGAAACTTGGAATCTGCTTGTATTTTGTAGCTCATCTTTGTGTCTTGGAACCTGGGACACAGGGCAAGCATGAGCCACTGCAATGTGGATGGATGTAGCTCATCTCCTGAGGCTTTGCTACAGCAAGGAAAGAACACACACAAGTGGATTCTACTGGTAAGTCTGGGGGTCACAGGTCACCTCTTGAACAGTCTACAAGGAACAGCTTCTTCCTTACAGCTCAGGCCTACCCACTGCTGATCTCACCAGTGAACTTTGAAAACCCTCTCAACAGATACACAGGTTCCACAGGTAACTATTTAAGGAGGCAAAACTGTCAGGGCAGAGGAGGCACAAAGCAATTTTAACTGGCCCAGAGCTCACTGGGAGGGGACGCCACAAAGCAGCCAGGGGCTCCACTGCACATCCCTTGGGAACGGGGCTCATCCCAGCCCATGCACAGCAGCGCATTTCACTGGCAGTCCAGGGCATGACCCACCCTCTCCAAAACAACCTGTTCCTTATACTAGGAGTTTGTGTGCCAGGACAGCAGAGCAGCTCTGGAACAGGTCACTCTGAGGCTAAGCAATCTCCATCCTTGGAGATTTTCAAGACCAGCTAGAGCTGTAGCCAAACCTGGTTCGATACTAGAAACAATGCTGCTTTGAGCTTTTCCAGCTTTGATCTTTCTCATTCCTTTTATCTGAACCCCTCAGGGAGCTAGATGACCTTATAGAGCATGCAAGGAAAAAAAACAAACATGCTCAATAAAATTAGATTTCTTTTTTAATCATAAGTTGCTATCATGCTTGAGGAAAAAAATGGTGACTAAAGATTTTTACAGTAACATCTTATATTATCCTAGCCTCCTTGAAACAGTGTGAACAGCACTTCTCATCCAGTTATATTCCAATCAGAACAATACTGACCAACCTGGAACAGAAAGCACCAGAGCACCTGGCTGGATAGCCCAATTATAAAATGACACTTAGCAGTTATCCCAAACCACTTCACCTTTCTGACAGGCCAGTGACAGACCATCCATATAGCACGACCATACTTGAATTCATTGGCAAGACAATGCGGGGGGGTGGAATCACTGACCCACCTTCCATTTTCTGTTCCCTGAACTGTGCCATTCCATGACAGAAATTGCTCCAGAAATGCTAATAAACAAGCAACCCCTAAGAGTATTGACACAAACAATGAAATGGGACAACAGCTAGCTACTATATCGAGCATGCTCTTGCTTTCCTTTTCAGTACAGCAGCCTACTGATTTGATCCATTGTTGCCATGTTAGTTAAGTGCATCCAATATATCTATTGCCCCAGCACTCTTCCAGTCAAACTGGCTTGCAGGGTCATTCACCCATCTTAACAGCAAGGACTAGATTCTAGCATGGGCTGGGAGACAGCTGACACACACATTGGACACAGCATCGATGAGCTGCAAAAGCAAGAGTCAAACCTGTTTCCAACACATCTAGAAAACCTACCAGGCCTCCTTTCCAAAACTGCCACCCAGCAAGTGCACAGCCCTCATTTATTAGAGATGTGAGCTCTGGCTTTTGCTCTAATTTCTTGTGTATGCCTATGAAGCACAGGAGGCTAATCATCAAGTGAACAACTGAACTAACATTTTCCTAGAGATACATTTAAGATTTTAGTTAATCTCATGTTTTAGCAGGCCAGCAGGTAATATTTGCATGCAGAGACCTGAGTTGTTCCTAAGGCAAGCACTGCACAGTGCTCCCTCAGTGTCATGTAAGTAATCCAATTCTTCCAGTCATTCAGGCTGATCATGCAAACAGCCAGCTTGATGGCCTATTTTTTTCAGAGCACTTCAACAATGCCTTTTCAGGACAGACACAAAACTATGTACATTATTTCCTAATTGCCAGTGCAACTGAAAGAAAAAAATACTTGTTCTCAATCTCTTACTGGCACAAACCAGCTCTGTGTGGTAAGAATATCCTGGAGGATAGTAAATGCACCTCTCCCAAAGAGAACACTGAATTTTATTTTGTGCCTGACACAGTACTGGTACAGTGAGGCTACAAGCACACACATTATCTCAAAGCATTATTCTACTACAACAACAACAGCCATCACATAAGCGTACAAGCAATTGGAACAGAGATCTGACTGGGCTATGACAATGAGAGCAAAGGGCACTACATTTCTTAGAGACATCACAGCTAAAAGGAGCAGTGTTCAGACCTTTTCAAACCCTGTATCATCAGGTTGCAGTGAAACAGCTACCCATTATTCCTCATGCCTTTTTGTCATGTAACAGGACACCTAGAGCCAGCTTATCTAGTTGCCAGCCTGAAAGCAACAGCTATAGGTTGTTTAGTTTTGCATTTACTACAACTTCACACAGCAAATTGAATGCTGGTTTAAAAGACCTTGGCATCTTAGTCCACAAACATATTCTTTCTTAAAAAAATCTGAGGTAAGAGCTCATACCTTTGTTGCGAGATCAGAAGTTCAGCAAAACTGCATTTCTTGTACCTCTCCCAAACCTTATGAAGAAAGAGGGCAGTAGCTTCTTTGAAGGACAAGTTACTCAGCTCAGCCAAGTGCAGATGATTTCTTGATCAAAGAACCTTGAAGAGGTTTCTGATGTTATCGTTTACTGCTATGAAATGCAGAAGCAACAGTGTATAACTCATCCCTGTACAACAGCCAGGGGATAGGGAATCATGCCACTTTAACCTAAAACCAGCACCATAGGACTGCTGCCTTGTAACAGAATTGTAGTCACATTATCAGACTCAAGCACATGAAATGAAGAATGAATAGAAATTCAGCATATAACAGTACTTAAGAATAACATCACATGCTTCATTTCAAGAGACTAATAATGAACTTCAGCTGTCAGATAATACCCAACTTCAGCTGTCAGATAATACCCAACTTCAGCTGTCAGATTTCAGCTTCAAAATTCAAAATAGAAGTTTAAACACTAATATGAGAACTAGAAGCTTTTAAAGAAAAGGCACATCAGATTCACACAATTGTAGCTGTTATTTCTCAAAAACAAAGACTCCAAATATTGCCAAGTCTGAGGGGGAAGAGTGATGGGAATTGCAAAGAGTTTTCAATGCTATTTTGAAAACCAATGCTATATCAGTGTGTAGGTCTGATATAAAAAAAGACAACAGATACTGCACAGGAAAGGCAGTAAAAAAAAAAGTTGGCCTGCTATTTAGATGACTTTAAATGTCACTGCCTGCCATTCAAAAAGCAACAAAAATCCACAAGACACTCCTGTACTGTACTGTAGGCCAAATGTTGCCAAGGACAAGGCATTAAGTGGTTAAGAAAAGTAGGAGTGGAAGTGCATTTAAGGTGACAAACCAAATGAGGCAAGTAAAGAGTAAGAGCTCCAGGAACCCAGAACACTACAGGACAAGCACTGAGATAGCAACAAATGAATATACTGCAAAAGCGCATTGAAGAAACAGGCAGAGACACAGGAAGAAACTAGAACCGTGGCAGTAGCACCTTCAGCGTGGAGAAGCAAGAGAGACGTCAGAGCAAAAGCCAGAGGAAGTAGTTGTACTCTGAAGGGAAATCCAGAAAGCAAAATAAAGTGTTGCAGACACTATTGACAAATGCATTAAAGAGAGTCAAAATAGACAGAGCTTGCATATTTGTATACAAAAACAATTTCTAATGCTAGGAGTAAGAAGTTAACTCTCCTGCCTAATAAAAGAAAGTTAAGAGCTTTTCACTAATCTTTCTGCAGGAATTTAAAACCCATTTTAAACCACCTGTTGCAAGGACACAACCTCATCTTCAGTTCTCATATGTTTAACAGTCATCTGTCACACTCAGGAGTCTCTAAGTGACTACTCTGTACAGAAGCCAGAAGCCTTCAAGGTAATGTACCCTTCCATCACAACTGGCATAATTAGCTATAGTGGAAGGAGTGAAAGTTTTCTCCTTTCCCCAAACTGCTTTCATAGCTTCAGCTGTGCAGAACTGGGAAAGAAAGACAGTATCACCATGTTCAAAACTACAGTGTGGTACTACAAATGGATACACTGAGATTCACTATCAGATTAAATTGACTTTTAATTTGAAGTTGGTTCATAGACCCCCATTTATTAAAAATCCCACAGTTCAAAAATGTACAAAACCACCAGACCCATGTACCTCTGAGCAGTAACCTTCCATTTCCATTAAATATGTAACACATTGATTGCATCAAACAAAATAAATTAAAACAAGTTGGATATTGAATTTGGGCTCTGTGAGTATATTTTTGGTCAGCAGGTCAACTACAGTTGCCAGGGAGAAACACAAGTACTGAAAGAGAACACAGGTGAGGCAAACACATTTCAAAACAAAGCCCAAACTTTTTCATGAGGGATCAGAAGGGCACAAGTGGCTTGGAAAAACAGCCTGATTGAAAGAACAGAAGCAAAGCCAAAAGCCTTCATTTAAAGGTCACTTTAACTTTCCTGCTCCTCAGTTCCTGAAAACCAAAGGAAAAAAAGGTAATCTAAAAATCAATTTCTCTTCTGCTTTTCAAACAATAAAAACAATCATGTTCTTTAATAAAAATTACGTGCTTTCTTTAAAAGTGTTAACCATTACAGGATTAAAATAAACTTTAAAAGTGCCAGCTATTCACAGAAGAGACGGTCAGCTTTGCCAGCTGTCATAGCCTGGTTACTCATCAGAACTCAGAACCAAAAGCCAAGAACTGCAAAATATCTACTTCTGTTTCTTCTTCTGTGCCAGTTGTGGCATTGATTAATTCATTGGCTCCTCCTTCTGAAAAGGCATGTACAGGCACGGCTTCTTTTATAAGGGCAAACAAGAATTAACACGCACTAACTCAGGAAGGAGTTGTAATGAAAACCATTTGTTGCATTCCAAACATTCACACGTTGGCATGGAAAATGAATACAGCAAGATTTGTCTTCCTTTAATTCTCTGATTCCAACAGCTCTTATGGTCAGTATGCTGAATTTAGCCCTGTTCTGTCATTTCATTCAGTCAAAATGTAATGTGCACTTGGTTGCCTGCTGCTACAGATTCTTGTTGGTAAGGCTTCAGCTGAGGCACATAGCTACAATGCACTGTTGCAGCCCATATGGATGAAGGAAGTTTTACGGACGCTCACTCATACTCAGGTTTGAAACACTGCAGGAAATTAGCTTACTTTGTTGGAACCGGAAAACACTCCCAGTATATCTATACAAACTGACCTTGATAACCATTTTTCCTGTAATTATATTAGTAGAAAAAAAACAGAAAGCAAAGAAGGCCTAACAAAAACCCTTGCATTTATAATCTGAAGTCACAATCATTTGGATACTAAGTGGAACCTAGTCTCAGTGCAGATAAGAATCTGAGATATGGCATAAATTAGCACACAGGCATAGAAGAGAAAGTACCTTGTTGCTGACACAGGCAAGAGAAACAGCATCTCTACAATAACACTTCTGTTGAGAGCAGAAGGTTCTATCCACATTGACAGCATTTCAAACATACTGGACTCAGTTCTGCCAAGAAGCTGCAATCCCTGACAAGGAGCTTCTTATTTAAATAAGGTCTTTCTCACCTTCCCCACAAAAATACCAGCAGCAGCAGCCCACAGATTATATGCCTGTGAGATGGCAGAAAAGTAACCCCATTGCTTCATTTTTTGAAGTCGGTGAAACAGCTACAAGGACCTACTGAGAGCAAAAGTTATAGCACATGAACACCTCTCATAGTACAAACTTTGTTTAAATTCTGCACAAGGAATAATCTTTTTGAGCTGTTTCAGAGTGCTTTTCCAAGTCTCAACACTCCTACATCCACTCAACACATCCACTCACATCTGAGGGTGCTCACTTTATTGGAAATTATAGAAGGCACCAAGATCCTCTATTAACAGTGGTGTGCAAAAGCAAACATTAAAGGAATTTTCTTGTACAACTTAGTTTCTGAATGTTTTGAATGGCTGATAAGCAAAATGAGGAAGTGAAACTACAGAACACTTGCTAATTCAAGAGTATGTTTCCTAGGATCCAAGATGAAGAGTGGGGAATGAAGAGAAAGCACTACATACAAACTGAACTTACTGAAAATATGTAAGAAAAAAATTGCAAGGCAAAAATTTTAGTGGCAAGCATCACAGTACCCATCTGGACTGCATCTCTTCATATACAAAAATAAGAAGAAAATCTAATGCTCAGGACAATATTCAGTTCTGCCCTCTCTCCCCCTCATACTGCAATAGCTGAGAAGTTTACATCTTCTCACTCTTGTTAACCTAACCACCAATAAAAGAATTCAGAGGTTGAAATTTTAATTTTTTTTTTTTTGCTTGAGATAATGGCAAATGGTCCAGTAGGTTTACAGTGAGTGTCAAAACATAGATATTAAAAATCCCTCCCCAAAAAAACCCACAAAACCCACACACAGAGCACCCACTTGCATGTGTGTGCCTCACACATGGGGGGAAGGCAAAAAAGGAATGAGACAATGGAACTTGCTGTTTGCATTTAAACATTTGTCTGCCTCTTGTCTTTCCTTTATCATTGAGACATTCTAAAAACAAGGAAGAGGTTAGCACCAGCAAGATACTTGGCAAGCCTTCCTCAAAACACAACATATTTAGATACACCTGTCTCAAATAAAATAATGAATATAAGTTGCTTGTGCACTATTATAGGCTCTGAAGTGATAAAACAAGTCAATCATCCTCCTATGAGAGAGGAGGGGAAAATAATTATAACCAAAGTATGGCCTGCATAGCCAAGATGTAATTTTTAAAAACAGAGTGGGGAGCGAAGGGAGAAAAAGGAGGTTTAACTGTGAGCTCTTAAGCTCATACACAAGCATTTAAGACTAGAATTCCAAAGCTTGCACATCCAGAAGTTCTCACTGAAATAACTGATTGCTTGTCACTTCTGATCTAGCACCTGCATGCTTAATATAGACTGTGCACCTCAATTTAGACTCTTACTTTTAAAGCCTTGGCTTCTGCCTCTACATGAGAACTTCTTCAGTGTCTTTGATTAGAGTTCTTTTTACATCTGAACTTTCTTTCTGTGAGAACCCACCCTTCTCACCTAACCACACAGTGCAGAGGCATCTAAGCAGCTTCCCACTGCCTTCAGCACAATGCAGGGCTCACACAGCTTTCACTGCTTATTTGCTTTTGGTAAAAGCACAGACTGTCTGGAGACCTCTGTGTATTTAGTTTACCTGGTCACCACCAGTCCACAGTAGGATTTTCCTTTAACTGACCTGCCAACACTTTCCTCTTCAGAGAGTATCTTTAAGGTCTGCTTGTGTCCTCCAGAAGCCAGCATTTTGTCAGCTTTTTGCTTCCTGTAACCGAGCATTTTACTGCAACTTTTTAAGAATCGATTCCACCTTTCTGTCCTCAGAACAAGTGTCATGACCAGGTACAGCAGCTTGTAATTTCCTACCAAACTGAAAGGACCTGCAGTCTGTGTGACTAGGTACAACCTATCCAAACAGATTATAAAAAATGCTCGGTTAAATGTTTTTCTGTAAACCCAAGTCTTTGATCACTGCAATCAGACAAGAAGGTTAGCTTTCTTTCATTAAAAAAAAAAGTAAGTATCTGATGTAGGGGAAAAAATTTGAAATACCACCTAACTTAAATAAGGTCCTTTACATGCTTTCCAAAAACCTGACTTTTGATATTTAAGCACTCAAAACTGCAAAGCTACAAATCAGAGAGACTTAGCTGAAACTCCTGTGGAGACCTGTATCATTTTTGCTGGAGAAAGAACCAAAGGGTCAAGCACACCACATATGCCACAACATGACACTGCAAGAGTATGAACTGGAGATGGAATTTCAGTCAGAACACTAAATTTCCTGCCTCCTGTTATTGAAAGCCAGGCCCCCTTGAGTGATTTTAAATGGACTTTTTTGGTATGTGCAGCACATCAAGATGTGTTTGGGACTGAAGTCTTTTTCTCTTTTTAAAAAAATCCACAAAAATATTGGGTTCCCAAGCACAAACAAAGTAAAGAATATGTACTTTGTCTAAGCTTCTGTGAATTAACTTCACTGTCCTAGACACATTGTTTTTTTTTTTGTTGTTACAAAATAATACATGAAGCCTTAAAGTTACAACATAAGGTTTAAATGGTGTGACATTTTTGCAGATATCACCACCCCCCTCCCCTTTCTACAAGCTTTTTAAACTCTTACTTTTAACACACTAATTCACTGATTACATGTACTGTGTTTAGATTTGATTTTGCCTCCACTGGTGCTTACAAATGTCAGGTTAACACCTACCTTTAATCAACCTGACTCAGATCTCACACACAAGGTGCTGATGGGTACCAGAGTCTGCAACTCCAGCTGTTGGAACAAGCTCAGTGCAAGAGTGTACAGAATCATTTCAACAAAAATGAGACATCTTTAGCTGATAAAACAGATGATGGTGCTCACATTCTTCTGACTCTCACTCAGCTTTTTCAGAGTTGATAACCTATATTGAGCCATCACTGAAAACAGAATTTTAATTTTTGTTGCTTTCTCATGCAACCTTTCAAAAAATATAGTTAGTGCAGACACCCCTTCCATGAAGTTAATACAGCTGGTTCAGTCTAGCACGCTCCAGTTAATCAGGGCATGGTTACTTCTAGAGGTACCTGTGCTTTTTGACAGGATCAAGGGCACAGGAATGGGTCTCTTTAATTCTGCAAGCTGCTATGTCTTTCATATGGGGATCTCTCAGGTTGAAGAGAGACATGCTGTACTCCTCTGAAGGGAATAAAACCAGACGAAAAAGGACAGTGCTTTGAAGATGAAACCATACAATGCCTTGCATAGCACAGAGAAAGGATGAGGTAGAGCTGGCTGTCAAGCCACAAACTACATTTGCTGAGAGTGCATTCAGACACTTTTTATAAATTAAACTGAGAACCTAAGTGAACTGTTCCAGCAAAACTGAAACTGACAGTCCATATGCTGTGAAGAGTGCAAAAATAAGACCAAATATGGCTCAAGTGTTGACAAGTATTTAAAAAATTCTATTATGAACAGTCAAGACATGAAGGGAAGTGTCTGCACTGAACCAAGTTTATAAAAACAATTATAACTGCATTTCAAAATGATCAAAGTTGTACTAGAAATCATTTTGCAAGTGACACAGAAACAAGAAAGCCCAAGGCAGTACCAAACAAATGTAGAACCAAACAAATAACTTGTCAGATACATATACATATACTTAATATGCAAATTTATAGATCTCTCTTTTTTTGGTCACAATAATTTAAGCAAAAGCTAAAAATTATACAAAGGTGATACTTTGAGTTCTTTCTGACTGAGTCCTGGTGTTCATGTGCAATGAAGTAGAAAGCACAGGCAATAGCCCTGTCTTTCTGTATCAGTTTAGTTGGTTGGGTTTTTTTAATCCCAAAAGATTAAGTCAATATTCACATGTGCCAGTAAGCAGGCACAAAGTAGCAGCTTTTTGCATCTTGTAGGTTTACCTTATCTCTGTTCACCATAGTTTTTATTATTTTAATAAAGGATGATAGAATTAACAAGATATTTCAAAGCACCCACTAACTTGCATGATTTTTCTGTGGTGAGTTAAGTGTTTTTTCTCACGAGTAGAAACATAAAGGGTCATCAAGATGACTAGAAGAATGGAGCACCTCTTCTATGAGGAAAGGCTGAAAGAATTGGGATTGGTCAGGCTGGAGAAGGCTTCAGGGTGATCTAATTGTAGCCTTCTAGCACCTGAAGGGAACCTACAAGAAAGATGGAGAGAGACCTTTTACAAGGCCAAAGAGGAACGTTTTTAAACTGAGAGTAGGTTTAGATTTAGATCTTAGGAAGAAATTCTTTGCTGTGAGGCTGGTGAGACACTGGCACAGGTTGCTCAGAGAAGCTGTAGATGCCCTGTCCCTGGAAGTGTTTAAGGCCAGATTGGATGGGACTTTGAGCAGCCTGGTCTATTGGAAGGTATCCCTTGGCAGGATAGTTTGAACCAGGTGATCTTTAAAGGTGCCTTTCAACCCAAAACCATTCTGTGATTCTATGACAAGGTCCTTGGCAACCGGCCCCAGTTGGCTGTAGATGGCCCTGCTTGAGCAGGGGTGTTGGACCAGGTGACCTCCAGAGGTCCCTTCCAGTCTCAACCATTGTGTGATTCTGTGAAAAAGCACTATACAGAGAGCAAGCAGCCCTAAGAGACATCTCATGACCTATTCATTCTAATTTAGTACTGGAAAAACAGTGGCAGTAAAATGGAATGATTTGTCACTTCTTACATTACAGACTAGCCTAGTCTTCCTAACACCTGAGCTACTTCCCTACTCTATTTTAAACCCTACTCCTGCTATCATGACTCTTGGGTCCTACAGTGAATTCTCACACAGTCACTAATGGGGAGTGCAACTGCTGCTGGATCAGACAAGGTTACCATTACTCTTCTCTAGAAGTCAAATCCCTGGACTCTGGATGAATGGTCTTCTCTTGACCCTGAGGCAAGTACATGCAAGGCCTGACTCTTAGTGACTCCTGTAAGGGAAAAGCTAAACAAACCGAACAGCCAAATTAACAGAGGAAATAACATGGATGTGTGCTGGCTGGGCCTCCAGTCTTATGACAAAAGCAGCAAAAAAGGCAAGCAAATAACAGCAATACATACTTCTAGTTTTATACCACATCACCATTCTAGTCATCAGAGCATATATTCCTGGACCCAAATATACCCAGTTCTAAAACTCAATCCGTTCCAGGAAAGATACAAAATAACCATAGTTTCGCAGAGGACTCAATGCCACCAATATACTTTCAATAGAGCTAAACTTAACTCTTCTGGTGCTGGGGTTTTACGCCTGTAAAGGCCCCAGATTAGCTCTGCATGTAACTTTCCAGCACTAGTACAGCACCACTGAAAGAACTCTTTTTTCATAAACTGAAGCTGCAGTTCCAATGAATGCTACAAAAAGTATCTGAACTACGGACACAAAGGACAGAGCCTGCAAGCAGAGGTTTATTACAGTATTAATCCACAGGTCATGTTATTCATTGGCTGAGAGATCACAAGGATCAATCTAATCTGCAGAATTTTACACATACTTAGAGTTCTTATCAAGTTTAAACCACAGTCCTTCTGCTGCACCCTACAGCCAGGAGGCATTTAAAAATTCAGGCTGTCAGTTGTTGAAAGTCATCCAAAAGATCCTTTGTCATCATCACATGATAATCTTTTTTTTAAAGTTACTCCTAAGTAAATGCCTTCTTTTTTCTACACTATTGTGTATCAAGACTCATTCCCCTAAAGCAAAGACATTTAGAATTTACAGGTATATTCTGTATCTTTAGAGCTGTCAACAAACACCCAAGAGAAAGTTTGCACAGTTGCTAACTTCATTCCTCCAGAAAGTCAAAGCAGTGCCCAGTGCCACAAAATCATAAAACAAATAACTTTACATACTGCCCTAGACCTCTAATACATTAAAGGAAGATGCTTTATATATGTAAATGAGACCAAATTGGAGCAGAATTAGGTCCCAAGTCTGAGGAGGGATAAAGGACAAAAATACCTTTAGAGTTTTCCCACCCCTCTGTTCTTTTGCTCCTTGAGTTTTCTTTTTTCAATACTACAGCCAGAAGGACTTTATAAAGCATCTAAGAAAGATTTCAATGAGCAAGAGGAGGTAATGCACAAGCATTAGGTAAGTACAAGATATTAAGGAATACAAACTGATCTGGGAGCCTCTACTCAGTACAGCTTCACAAAATACATTAGGTAAGATAAAAGGTTTTGGTATTACATGAACTCAAGGGCTTCCCTAATAGTTCCCTAAATTGTTGTGTTTTTTTTGCTAGAAATTGGATGGCAGTATCCAGCAGATAAGTAATATTTTCTAACAGTATGAAAATGAGAGTCCTTTACTTTCTTTTAATTTTTTAGTTGGTGCCACCTTAAACACAACTTTAATTTTCTCTCCAATTGTCTCCAAGTTCAGGCTTATCAACTTCACACTACAGCTATTTTCTTTTTTTTGGGAAACAACCACGGGAGCCAACTTATCCAAGAACTAAATGTCAGCTGGTAAACAGGTAATACCTAAAGCAGGAACAATTCCTTTGCTGCATGGAATATTTGCAGCCTGACTGATAATAGGAACTACAGTTGCAAAGACACAAGTTCTCTAGAGTTGACGGCTACTGCCATCACCAAAGCTGAGTTAAATATTTGCAGTGCTACGTGAGTAAAACAAATTATTCAAACAATATTAATCACATTGGTGGAACAAAACTAGGGATTAGTGAGTCTTACAGGAGATGAGGAAAGGAGAGAGCAGGGAAGGAATGGTGTTTCAGGCCTTTTTAAAATCCTCACAAGCGTGTAATTGCCATCTGGAAGGCAATGTATGACTACAATTCTACCTTTAACATAAAGGTTCAGAAGAGGGGACCCAAGTAATGTCTGTCTGGCTTACTCCATTCTAGGATCAAAGGCTCTCCACAGAAAGATAACCAAGAACTGAGGCGAGGAAAAAAGAAAGAAGAATTAAATACTTTAAATGACAGATTCTGCTTGTGAAAGCAATATATCAGAAGAACCTTCTCAACTTAAGAACTCACTTTCTATTCCTTGCAAAAGGGCAACAGTACAACTGAAACAATTCTGAGATTTTTAAGCTTTTAGTAATTTTTCTTTCTAATCAGTGCTACCTCCAAAAGGAAAAAAGAAAAATTGCTAAAAAATGAAGGTCTCAAAAATTGCATTAATAGTTAACTTATTGCTGTTGGGACGGAAAGCAGAGAAGGGAAGTCGCCAGTTATCACAGAAGAAACTTATTTTAAGAAAACCCTCTCTCTTCAAAGGACATGGGCATTTTTTCATTAAGATGAGCTTTAGCATTTGTCCCACTGCCACATATACAGCACCTGAAAACCATGGCTGCCCAACTACACTTCATGCTTCTGATTCCATCCCAAGTGTCTGGTGTGGTATTAGATGTTCCATGAGTCTGACTCTGCAGTTCACCAGCAAGGACCAAATCTGAAGGCTTCAGGAAAGCATCAGGCAGACAGCAGATGCAGGTGCTGGCTGAAATAATACTGTCCTACCCCTCCATCACCAACAATACGCTCCTATCACACTGCAACAGCCCTGCTCTCTGCCTGAGAAAGCTCCGATGCATGTCAGATTCGTCATTGAGCAAGTAAAGTTACAGCTTCAGATTGTGGCAGCAGTGCATTTGCACACTTTTTTACTATCATCCAGTATGAATTAACAGCCATAAAACTTCTGTTGCAACAATTAACTATTGTCCCCAAAGCACTGCAATTTCAAGATATCCCAATCAACACATAATAACTCTCCATTCCTCATCTTCTATACACACAGCTGCCAGGGCTTTATTTCCCTCAGGAAGGAATTATCAAGCTGTATGACTCATTCTGTGCATATATAAATATACATCGAATTATAACAAGATTTTAACCTGACCTGTCTCTTAGAAATTCAGATAAACCCGTTTAACTGAGTTCAACAAACAATTTAAGATCTGCAAGAAGGTATTAAGTGGCTTTTTTATGCTAGACTTTATGCTGCTACATTATCTGCTTCAGTATAATAGCACAGGCCTATAAAAACTACAACACACAAATAAATTTGTTTGCCTCCCATTTAAAATGGATGTTGCTCAAGCAGCCATTCCATGGCAAATGTGTATGGGATAAAATCACACACAATTGCTATTGAGCCATGGCTGTTTCACACCGGCTCAGGCTCCACGTCCCCTAAGCACACGCTGTCTGTCTCTTACCTGGCAGCAGCTCCAAGCTGGTCCCTGAATGCTCAGCAGCATCTCATACTGACACCAGAGCCTCGACTACTATGCAAGTTTCTCCAAGACTTAAGATGCTGCTGTGTGCCAGGAAATGGAAGTGAAGAGAGTTGTCAGATTAAGAAAGTGGCTGGAAAACACAGAGAAGCTTGAGGGAGAGGCCGAAATTAGTTTGGAGAGGCATACGGGTACAGCAGGAAGCACTGCAGATTCCTGTAGCTAAAGAAACAAACAATCAGCTTCAGATTAGAGCTGAATGCTGAGAAAGGAATACCCAGTTTCTGGTTTTAGAGAAAACAAGCACAGCAAATCTGTGCTCATAAGCTCAACATTAGTGAGGCAGTCTAATGCCTGCCAGCTCATCTGGGTGATACACCTATTAAAGCATTTATTTTGCTTTCCTTAAATGTTTCTTAACTTAGTGCTTGCAGGGATAGAAGTCCTTGGCAGCCTAAGCTGTTCTGTCAATCTAAGGATATTGAATTACTTCAGAAGAGGCATATGCCATAGTTTCTGGCTTCAGAACTTCAAAAACAATATTGGATTATCAAAACTGATAAGACTGTGGATTCAGAACAAGGCCAAAGTTCTAGTGCAGTCTATAATTAAACAATTCCATTCTTATTTTGAAAAAACCAAACCAAAACAAATAGAAACTGCCTCTTGCTCAAGAGTTTTAAAAACAAAAGCCACTTGAGAGAGGAAAATTAAAACAACGCAAAATGCTGCCAAAAGGGAAAATCCCAAGGCATATATAAGATCACCTTCCTCAAGCAAAAAACCTGCTCTGCATGATCCACTCCTGTGTTTAAGCCTCCTGTGTCTGTAAACATGCAAGAAAAGAAATCTGTGATGCTTCGAACTCTGCCTTCCAATAACGAAGTGCTGCATATTACTAATGTAGCCCCTTAACAGGCTTACAAAATCCTCAAGGCTCCTCTAACCCCATTTGTGGTTGCCCTGCCTGTTAAAAGCACAAGTTGTTTAAATCCAGTCACCGAACATTTGGCACAAGTTCTCAACTTCTTCTGTTATGGAAACATATACATACATAAAATAAACATGATTTCCCATCATGCTGCCCTCAGACATAAGCTCTAAGTGATGTTGTATCCATCTTGCACAGGCATATCATCAACTGTATTCTCAAAACATAAGATGGGATAATTAAGCTCCTTACAGAACAGGTCCAGCACAGGCGAGTGCAAGAGGATTCTCCCTGCAGTGACTCAGACACCTATTGACCAATGGGCCTCTGAATCAACAGTTTCACCTCCAAAGAAGTGAAACCCTGGCATAAGTTCTGAGCACTTGTAGTGCCAGGCTGGTGTCAATTATGCTGAGCACTGGAAGCAAGGAGACCACCTTTCTGGACCACAAGCTGAAAAAAGCCACGAGACGGTGGCTGATTTGTTTATCCTCCTGGGCTATATTTGAACTGGTGATTCACCCTGTCTGTCTTACTAATATCTCCTTCAGCTCATCATTTCAGCCTCCTTCTCCAACCTCCAGAAATCTTCAGAATTCAACTATTTCTCTACATATGCTTGAAGAAGAAAAATGCTGCTATTGTTGCTAGAAAGACAGTTAATTCCACCGCTTGAAACACATACAGTTTTTAACTTTTAAAGGCTCTGTAAAACGAAAGTCAGCTATGGTACTGGGAAAAATTGTGTGTGGATTCCCTACAATGTCATGGATTTTCCTACTGAAGGCATTAAATGCCCACCTTTGTCCACAGAAGAAAAACAGTAATCACTAACTATACTCTTATAATATGTCACTAAAGCTATTCTGTTTCTCAAAATGTTGCAGCAAACTTTTTCCGTCTAAAACTTTTCAGTTTTGGTCTCAAGATGCTTTGGGAATCTCTTCTGTTATTCTGAATTATAACTATAAAAAGTTATTCTTTGAAGTCTTTCTTAGATTTATTTGCTTGCCAAGAACTCAAAAACAGCTGAACAAAGCAGCAGCTACAAAGTTAGCTCACTATGAGGAAGCATCTGTGCTGTTTTCATTTTCTTGGCTTTTTGGGTGGGGAGGGTTATTTAAACGGTAAGCACTGCTGCAAAAAAAGAGAAAAAAAACCAACCAAACAAAAAACCCACATTGAGCAAAATCTGCCAAGTTCTAGTATGATAAACCATTATGAAGCTCCACCTCTTCTATGATAATGTTTAGTGTGTGGAATGGCCCAAAATCTCTCTGTTTTAATTGATCAGATACCCAAAAGAAAGGAGCAATAATGTTAGCAATACCTGCCTAACAAATGTGATCAGCCATCTTATGTTTCCTCTACTGAGCACAGGGAGAGGAAGGAAAAAAAAAAGAAAAAATCAAATAAACTGTCGCTCTCATATCAAAGTGCTCACACACGCTGTATCTTGAAATTTCTGCAAATGCCTTTACCTTTGTTCTTACACTAGAAATACAGACACTGAACCAGAGTGCATCATTCCAAAAGCTAGAATGAGAACTGCAAAATTGTCACCCCAGAAGGTGAAGAAATGCACTGCCCACATATGTGCCTCTTTGCCTCAGAGCTGCATGTGTAAGTTACAGAAACTGATGGTGACACATATCCTGCTAATTGGCATACAGCTTCCCGGTCTCCTCATTTTACAGTAGTTCTTGGCAAGCACCCCTTTACCAGGAACCTGCTTAAATTGCTAATTAATAACAGACTTGTCTTTGGGAGGGTGGAAAAGGGTTGATCTTTTAATTGAGCAGTTCCTACAAAATAGAAGTAAGAAACATTAACTTTACAAACCATGAGTCTCCTTTCAGTCTGTACTCAAACTAATACAATAGGCAAAGCATTTTATTGATTTTTACTCAAAACAGGCAACACTATTAATAACAAGAGAATATTCTCTTCTTGTTTTTCCTGAGCAGTTTACAGGGGCATTAAACACAGAACCCAACAAAGCTGGGTGGGAACTCATATGAATAGAAACTTCAGCTTCACATTTGATCTTGGCCAGGGTACACAGGCAATGGAATAATTCCTTTTTATGGGACACAGATCAAGCTGTAATATGAAAGTGGTAGGGACTGAAAACAATAATATGACCCATCTGAAATGTTATTGATTCACTTGCGAAATGTACAACTGGAGTATACATAAGACTTAAATACAATGCGATGACACTGAAACAAATAATATTTAGGGGCAGCTCAATGATAAAGCACATCTCTCATTTAGAACATTATCAGTGAAGTTTTATGTTCTTACTGTGAAATTTTTTTTCACTTTAACAAGTGCTTCTGAGGAGAAAAGATACACAAGGGCTGTGAATGGAGTTCAGAGGACTGATTCAGCAGTCTTCCCTTTGCATAGCAAATAGTGAGCTATTAACTCACCAATCACCATAAAAGAAACTTCACTCAAGGTGAATGGCAATTACAGAATCTGTCCTGAGAACTGAACATTTCATATTCAGTATATATATTATGAAATAGTCTTACCTCAGTAAGAGCGTGCAGCTGTCCTTTATGCACACAGACACCCATAAACCTACAAGAAACAAGAAAAAAAAAAGTGGTTTGGGCTTTTTTTCCCCCCCTCTTCTTTGTTCTTTAAAGAAACTAATACAGGATACATCAAAAAAAGAGGGAAGAGAAAAAATTCAGCCTCACAGACACTGCATACCTCACTGATGATTATTTAAGCATCTCAGCACAAAACAAAATCACATATCTACACTACAATATAATTTGAATTAGCAGTTCCAAGAGAGCACAGGAGACAGCTCAACCTCAAAATGGAAAGTTACTAATTTGACTATAAGCAAAGGCCAGCATATGATGATTTATGCAGAAAGCAACAGTCTCAGAACTCTGTTTTAAGGAAGTTTAAGTCAAGTAATCCAGTGTTAGTCTGCATAAACAAAAAATTACTTCCCTTTGCATTCTGCTGTTTAAGCATAAAGATGTTTCTTCCTATTGCTCTCTTAACCACTCAGGAATATGAGGGCACATATGCAATCTATACTTCCCCTCCCCAAACTCCTCTTTCCAACATTTGGATGAAAGCAAGTTTCAATAGTATCCAGTACAGGCACATTCCACAAGTGTTACCTACACTGCACAGTTTTCAGACTCCTGCTGTTAATAGTAATGATTCGCACCCTTGATTCTCCTGGAAAGCGACGGAATGTGCCATACATTTAACATGCATGAAACAACTGAAAGCTCATTTTTACCACCATACAAGCTGAACTTAAAAGTGACAAAATGCAAATTAATACTAACAGTAAACATCTCCCATGAGAAAATGCAGTAAAGCTGAAATTTTAAATACTTTAGAGCCTTCCCTGTTTGTTCTCTACAGATTAACTAATTCTCAGTTTTAGAATTTAGATTTTGGTCTCAGCAAGCAAAAACAAATTGTCTGTCATTTCCATAATGTTCAGAAATTTCCATTTCGCAAGTAAGAGGTAGATATGCATAATCTCATTAAACGTGACGGGAATCTTGTGGACAACAATTCAAAGGAAAAGGACCTTTTATATCCTGAAACACTTCCGAATTTAAAAACAAAATGATGCAAGACATGTAGCGCTAGTTCAGCTAAGCTGCTTTTGAAGAAATGAATGATCCTCACTGTTCTCTTGTCTAACAGCTGACTGGTAAATTACAAGCAGCCAAAGAAAAATAATATAGGTAAGGTCCTTTGCATAAGCTGAGCTGTGGAAATCTGTTTTTATAACCAAAGAAGCAGCAAGACTTGTATTAGAGCATCTACTGCCTGCTCTCACCTCAAACAATATTCTCTGAACATGGGAATTTTAATTTGAGAGACACTGAAAATCCAATTCCTCTTGTTTAATGCAGAATCTTAGGCCATGATTAGGTACTCAGGGAAAAAGGAAGAAGCTTCTTTTTGATATACCATCTACTCAAAATATTGCTGTTTCTGAGTTTCACTTCATACAGCAATGACTTTTTTAATAAAATTACAACAATTTTGTAAATAAGTTGACAAATTAAGCTTCCCGAGATGAAGAAACCCAGACTTCTACAGGGCAGAAATCTATTTCTTTGTGCATTCTGGAAGTCTCCAGAGCTATCAGGCATGGTGTTAATGGCTTTATTCACAAGCAAAAATGGAAAACACACCAATCCAATATATTAATTCCTCTATAAGACAACTTTTCAAAGTGTTATTTTCTCTGTCAATTACACAAAGTTAACCTGCTATGGCAATATTTTCATTCAACAAAAATTTAGATTAAGAAATTAAAAACAATGTTTTCATCTAGATATCAATTCTTCCTTTGTAAAGGTGTATCACACTACTTACAAATCAAGAATTCATTGTATTTGACTTAATTCCAAAATGCAAATGTATTTAATATTTTATCAAGATTTTGGAAAATTTTAAATTCTTGACTCATCTTTACCAAACAGTAAAAACATCACTGTCACTTAAAGATTGGTAGAACTTAACACATTCTACCAACCTGTTTTGGTCAAGGGAAGTCTCGGTGAAAACATATTCCTTACCTTTCAGAATCTGTGCTTAAGGCAGCAAAGAAACATTGAATCAAGTTACTAAGAATAACACTTTAAAAATGCTCAAATGCTTAGGATTTCTACTGAGAAACAGATATACATTTCTAACTTTAAATCAAAAATTAAAACCAAAACTCCATGTAATGATTTCATGGAATAAAAAGCTGGACATAAAGATACATTTATAAACCCCACATATTTAGAAACTATTAGCCAGAAAAAGAGAAACCAGATACACTGATAAAGACAGAATTAATGAGTTTACAAGTAACATACTGAAGCCATTTAAACTTCGTGTGAATGATTCTCAGTTTTCAGGCTCTGGAAAATAGATTGATAGAGTAGATTTGTAGTGATCCAAATTTCTGGAAAAATTCTGCTTAGCTGTTTTATCAAGCAATAATGAGCCACTTGGTTAAGCCAAGAACTGCTACAAAACATCGTTGGAAAGGATTTTCACTAGAAGATAATACACACAGCTGCTACCTGGAAATACAATTACCAGGCAAGATTTAACATGGTTTCAATTTCTGAGATTGCCCCAGATGAGATTCCACATTCTGGGGATAGGAAGCTGAGATGCTGGTCCAGCACAGCTGAGATTATTCTTGTTGGCTAGACACACTGTCTCCTGAGCCAAAATATGCTTGTAGGTGAACTTCAGCAGAATGTCTTGTCAGCCAAAGGTCACACTTCCTATAAGCATTTCTAGCTGGAAGGAGCTCCAATAAGCCAGTCATCTACAAAACAGGACACTATTTGCAGATTTAAGGAAGTTTCTTTTCAAGACAGTGTATCTGGCCTTATCAGCAAGCTGAAACACTTCCAAAATCTGGTTGGAAAAGTTTTTCTAGAAGCTGCATATAGAAAGGACGATACTTGAGTCCACCCTACTAAATCCAGTGCAGCACATTTCCACCACCAAGTGCTTTCTAACAAATGTCAGCAATCTACACAGATGTTGGAAGCCTCCTTTTGTAAACAATCAGTCTTTAAAACCTGTCCTTTCTAAACAAGACCAAGAGAAGACTGAATATTTCTTAGTCCTTCACAGCAGTTACACAACTATTTTTGGTTCAGTCAGAAGGCAAGGGAGAAAATCCTGAGACAGAAAATGGGAGGCTAAACACTGTAGCCTCAGTCTGCAATCTTTGCCCTAATTTATCAAGCAAAACTAATATCCAGATCATACAGCCTCTGTGGCTATGCAGACACTGAACACATGCTTCCAGTTAAAAGAACTTCACTGGGACACATTCCTGTTCTGTGGATAAACATGGGGCAGCTACAGTTCAACAAAAGAAACTGATGCCCTCCAAAATTTACTGCTTGTATGAGAAAATGCAGCACTTTGATAACATTAAACAAAAGAAACAAAACACACCAATGCAAAAGTCTCTAAACAGGCTCAGTAACAGTGACAAAAAGTCAGAAGACACATGCTTATTTCATTGCCCTGACTGTTGGAGAAGGAAGAGGGTGAATAAAAATATGAAGTCTGCATTAAGGCCTTCCTTAATGTCTTAGGCACCTTGCTAGATTAAAAATTTATTTTATGTTTTCTACACTTGCATTTTGATTCTAGACAGAGGTAAGGCATTTAATCTACCATTTCTATAACACATTATACACAACACATACAGCCTCTCTTCTGCTCCCTTGCACACTGTATTTCTAAAATACTCCTTTTTGATAGCCACATTACACAAAGAGAAGCAAAAGTAATTTTCTTTCCTATTAAAGCACTGTTCAGTACAGGACAAAGCATGCTAAAAGACAAAAATCCATCCTTCTGGCTATTTTAAGGAAGTCCATCACAAGCAATTTCACAAAAAGGAAGGTTTGAAAGGATAAAACTACACACACAAAAAAATCCCTGGTATTGTGTTCCCAGAGTGATATATTTGTCTCAAAGGAGATGAAATAAAATTCTGTTTGAAAGGAGTTCATGGAATATGCACACAGTGTGCTTATTTGTGTGCCTGCACACACAAGAAGGTGGATTTAATCAATGAGTCAATCTGCCTGCGTGCTCACAGCCAAACACACAGCAATACCTCCAAGTGCTCCCATGAGAACACTTAAGACATGAGCTAAGACTTTCTGTGTACAGAATGTTTTAAATTAAGTCCCCAAGGTACAGATCAAATAAAGAAATACTTCTTCATGCAAACAATAGTGATATTAAAGACTGAAAATCTACCTCAAAATTGAAGATACCCTAATTTAAGAGACAGCACAAGAGATGGAGTATCTTTGTTAGCACACTTCATTTGTGAATGAGAAAAACACACCTGTAAGATATTACAACAACAACAAAAAAAAGGTATCAGGTCTCTCAGGCTGCAGCCTGAAGGGACCCAGCTCAGGACACAAGGATGGAGATTTTTGAGTCCTTTACAGATGTATTTTCTTGCTTTGATTTGGGTAAAAACTCATGACTACAACAGCACATCAGCATTCAGAGAAGTAGCAAAATGGTAAAACACTTTTACAAGCATACACCAAACCTTTCATAACCATGGTACCTGATCTAACCCAACCCTTGAACAGCACTGCACTTTAAATAGGACATAAGCTAATAAGGAAGTGGAGAAATGCTCCAAACCTCTGTTTTCCCTAACCCCGGCAATTACAGTCTTGCCATGTAGCAGCTAACCTGTATTAAAGCGGCTATAGTAAACATCACATGGTACAAACCCCAACCCCAGCTCACTTTTCCACAGCTCCTCTCACCATCTGTCTGAGGGAAGGTGTGATAAAACCAGCACATCCCACATTCAAGGCAGGAAGAAATGCATCTCAGAGGTAGAAAAGCATTTTAATTCTCCATGTTTAATTTGTATGCAGGAGTGAGATGAAGACAGGAGATGAGGTTGATGGTGGAAACCGAATAAAACACTCTTTGAACACCATTCATCTGCTTCTGCCCTGCCCACTCCTAAAGTGTCCCTAACCTGCACCCTGGGGAAAAAATAGCAAACCAAAAAGATAAGCAGTTCTCATATATAGTTTGTTATGAACACCAGACAGTGACTGAACAGAAAGTTACTACATTGTAGTTAACATTTACTCTACCTCTAGAACCACACTTGCTAGCTGAAAGAGGAAACAAGAGGAAGGGAGACAAGAAAACCTTCCAAATCCTCTTATTTTTTACTTTCATGCCTGTGCAGCTGCAAGAGCTGGAGCCTTGTATTCTAAAATATCCTTAATAGACTGAAAAAGAAGTTACATTTTTGCCAAAATAAAACCACTAATAGAGGGCAGTTTCTCATTTTCTACATGGAAAATACATTAGAAATTTTTATATACGCATATATTTAACCACTGGAATCTTTATGATCCTACCATGGGGACGGTAGACTTACTGGGGACTTGGTAAGTGAAAACTAAGCTCTTCACTTACATCTGTCTTCTAATCAAGATAGACTGATATAGCTGGCCAAGAGCAGAATTTGAGTGCAGAAATACTGAAATGAGTGTGGAGATTTAAAGTTAGCCTTTCACTCCATGGTGAAAAAAGCATGTTGCTTTTAAAGCTTAAATACCCAGACCAGTACCTCACCAAATAAAACTGAAACTCACCAAGAGAAACTGAAACACCTTGACCCAATTCCATCTCCTCAAGATGTACAGAAGTGTCATTAAGATAAAAACACAGGCCTTTCTCTACTGAGCTAAGGAATGGAAGGAAGTCAGTAACTACTGACAAACTCACACTCCAGAACAGTGATGAGAGTCTGGATAAAAAGCTCAAAAGGCATCTGTAACTCTGAAAAGGAGTTGAAATGGACAGCACAGAAGCAAAAGCAGTTTCAAATAGTCAGCAATACTTATTAGTCACATCAGTGCAATCAGTGGCAAAAATCTTTACAATATAGTCTTGAAGTTAACTGTGGCCACATTGGAACTGACAGCTCGTAAAAAGTTGCTATATATTTTAGAGCACTGGCAAATGCATGGGTTTTTTAATCACCCAAAGGATAATGATGATCCTGGGCTACCAAATGCACTACAAGGAAGAGGAACTTCTTCTCCCTTCCATAACACTTTGTTCATATAAACTACAGAAGAAGTCTTGGACAAAACCACTGACTCAGTAACAAATTTTAGGTATTAAGCATCAGGATGTTCAAAAACACAATCACACTCTCAGCTTAAACAAGATTTTAGTATAGTAAAATAAATGCCTCATTGGTGAATCTGACATTCACTTTCTAAATCATTAACTTGCTAACCTGCACATGTTGAAATGGTTTGCGAGCAGATTTTGGAGGCTGTAAAGCCAGTATCTATCCAGTTTCATAATTTTACAAGCCATTTGATAGCAGAGCACCTCACAGCTCTCACCTGCTACAACTAACCACTGCACAACATGATCTCAACATTTCAGCCTAAGAACCCATTAGTATCCTTACTGGCTAACAACACCAAAGAAAGAAACTTGTTTACAGTATAAGTTAACAGTAGGTAGTCCAAGAACTCAGAGAAGGTGAAGAAGCTCAGAGATGCATTACATAAAAATAAGAGTACACCTTCAAGGCATGTGGAGGAGATCCAGTGACTAATCAATAGAGAAGTGAACTTGATGCTAGTGACAAAACACCTTACTCAGTAATATAGAACAACTTCAAAGGAAAGAAATTAAGTGAAGAAAATAATATTTAACAGCAAACTGAGATAGCTCATAGCCCCTGGAAAAGTTATATATTAGAACTTCTTGGAAGAGGATGTTCCTTTTAAATACTAATATAAGCTTATAATTTCCAAAAATAATCCCAGAAAATGTTTCAGTGGGAACATGCTGCTGTAGAACATCTTCCTAAACACTTCTCAACAGTACAACTCCAGCTGCTCTTATCTGAGAGCACTGTGTTGTCAAACAAGCAACACAACCTCTCACCACTTTAAGAGCAAATTACTATTAATAATTATTTTTAATGTCTTTCTAAAGTAGGAAACAGGTTGATTTATAATACTAGTAGAAGCACCAATAATTTATATGTTTATGAAACCTAAATAGAGATGCTTGCATATGTGTGTTTATATACAGGTATATAAGACACATAGGCAGGTAATGTTCAAGAGGGGCAAAACCCGCTCCCAGGCATGAAGGGATTGGAAAAATTACAGAAAAATTTAAATAGAAACTTAAATGATGCACAATTAACACACAAAACCATGAAGTTACCTGCTACACAGAAAAGTAGTAGTTTTTACTGTGTATTATAATTCAATAAAAGAATAACCTAAAACTAAATACTGTTTTCTCATTTGCATTTCCTGTAGGAATATCTTTGTTCCCTTTGGCAGGGGGACTTA
Source organism: Dasyornis broadbenti (assembly GCA_013397935.1). Classification (NCBI taxonomy): domain Eukaryota; kingdom Metazoa; phylum Chordata; class Aves; order Passeriformes; family Dasyornithidae; genus Dasyornis; species Dasyornis broadbenti. Next base: position 7,974,437 of record VZRN01001083.1, on the reverse strand, counting down.
CCTCATAGATTAGAAAAAGGCAGTATTTTTTATTAGAGAATATACTCTTTTGTAGAAGCCTCAAATCAAGCAACTCACAAATCAAATGCAGTTTATTCTTCTAAACAAACTATGCAAAGATAAACCATTTCTTTTTAAGTAATTTATTTCTGATGTAATCACTAATAACTGCTTACTTGAACACACAAAGAAAGAGATTTCCCTATCAATCCTGGGTAATAATAACTGGAAGACAGAATGAAATTCCTTTTCTGCTTCATACATAAATCAATACATTATTGTTCTTCCTTCAGGACCATCTGTGTAACACTGCTGACTTCGAATTATTCATAGGCTCTAAGGCCAGAGGGGACCTGTACATCACAAATATGATCTCTTTTACATCACAAGACACCTAAATTTCAACAATTACTTAGAACTAAGCACAGTAACTTTTGTTCTCAGCAACACCTCTGTGATCCCATTCAAAAGAGGGCAGGGTTACATTAAGGTGCAACCGGATGCTTTTTGCCTGTCAAGATATCCCCTTCCTCCTTTCCCTCGCCCCAACCCAAATTAAATTCTTCACTTTGAACAGAGCCGTAGAGCCAGATTTTTTTTCTAAATAAGGTTTACCAACCACACAAAATTGAGCAAGAAACTGATGAAGTGTACTGAGTTGATGATTCTGACAATGCCAATCTTACTTTGGAAAGTTACTCTTTCCACAAACCTTACTAAAAATCAGCTGCATCAGACCCCAAGATCATATGCTGCTTATCTAAGAATTCAGAAAAAGGGAAATGAGGGAAAAAGACATGGGCAAGAGATATAAGAAACAATTAAAGATCCTGAAATCTAAATAACTAGATAGATTCTATAATCTACAGGTTATAATTTTAAAAAAAGAGATAAACATACAGAAGGAGGAGTTACTTGGAATGCACCTCACCTTGAAGCAGAGAAAACAGGCTAAGACTTGTAATTAGAGACGGATTACTGCAACACTTGAATAAATATATTGTGATAAAATCGATAGAGTTTACTATGAATAAGAATTCTTTAAGTTCATAGGTTTTTGAGGTTTTAAGAAAAAGAATAGTAGAAAACAGACATGAATTAATGGAATGCTCCCTACAGATATTTCAAATGCTGCTGACACATCCTTATAAATACTGAAAGAAACAAACAGGATAATATTGTTACACATCAGTTCATGAAGACTGAGATAGGATTTCAAGGATCAGAAAAGTTGGTTATAAAGGATTTTGGGAATCAGCATCATGTCTGTACCATGTAACAGAATGGTGAAGAAAATGAAATTACGCAAAAGAATTGAGTGTGTCCAGAACTTCTCAAAAAGAGCTGAAATCAGAAATGGATTCCAGGTGTACAACAGCAGCTTAGGAGAACTAAGAACATGTCATTTGGTGCAATGTCACCACATCTTTAAATTTCATAATGTTATGGCTTCAGCCAATTCTGTTAATTGCTTGTCACATCATCACAGAAGAGAAACCAAGACTAAAATGATTCAAGAAATAACAAGATACACAGTGGAACATTTTGGATTTGCATGCAGTAATCTAATGCAAAGCAAGAACTACCTTTTTTCCTTTCAGGAGCATATATATTAGATTAGTTCAACTGTAGCTTTTTTCTTCAGTCCCTCTTATCCCACCCTGCAATACTGCAATAACAAAACGCTAAAAACTGGGAAGTAGACCTAAGAACAAGAAGCAGCCATGGCACTTTGCATTGTTTAATTGTAAGATTAGTAACCACAAGTTAGTTGTATAGCGTTAAATTTGCAATAATTAAAATTCACAAAAAGAAGTCCAATTTCATTCTTCATATCACTTTATTGATTCATCAGAAACTGAAAATGTAAACACTTGTTTTTCTCTGACATAAGCTACTCATTACTGGCAAACTCCATATATCAAAATCATGTCCATGTTTGGGTTTTTTTTCTCTCAAGTCTTTTCTTCTTCCTCCCATTCATCTATTAAATTAGCAACTGATCTTAACACATTCACAACAGATAGATCTACAACAAAAAATAAACAAAGATTGGAAAGAGGAGAGCTCTGCTAAAGACATCTCTATGATTCAGAAAAAAGCCAGTGTACCTTAAGATGTTCGGATGTGAGAGTCTATTCATAAGTTGAACCTCTTTCAGCATGTTTGCTCTGTTGCTGTTCAGTGTGTTCATCTTCAAAGCCATTACCTGGTCTGAAGTTCTGTGCCTTACCTATGGATAGAAACAGAAAATGGTAAGGATATGAAATACAAGACTGAAGAAGTATCATTGTAGCGCAATGTAGAGATCTTTCATGACAAAAGTGATCTACATACCAATTTCTGTAGTCTTTATAATAAAGATGACTTTCTATAACCATACTATGCAACTGTGAAGTGGCATTTTGCTCTTCTCTTGCAACTCATGATGACAAAGTTTGAGCATTTGAAAAAAAAACCAAAAACCCAACTTTCAGCTTCTTAGTACAAGTGAGCGAAGCCATCTAGATGTCCACAGATAATGTGTTTCCCACTTTAAGACCTATGAAACCCATATTTATTCCATCTATACCCTTCCTTTTTTCCCCCCCCTGTTGGGGGAAAAAACCCAGTGATAGTGGTTGTTGTCACTGTCCACAGAATGTGTTATGAGAGAACCTGTTGCTTACAGCTACAGGGCAGATTTGAGGTGCTCAGTGTTTACCCCTGAAAATAGACTATGATCCAGCATCCACATTCAGCAGACAGAAAGCATTCCTGCCAACCCCTGCTGCAAAGCAGAGGGGCTCTTGCACAAGGGATCACTTCACCCAGGGTCAACCACTAGTGGCTGCAGAGTGACAGCAGGAAAAAGAGGATTTCTCTGGTAACTGCGCAGCACCAGCACCTCATTCAGAGTGACTGTCCCCTGTCAGAAATGCAGGACCGTGGCCATTTTTAACTTGGTACTCAAACTAGCCCATCTGTCAAGTGTTATGTAGATATGTGCTACTATTAGAAAGGAGCTGTCACAATAGCATAAGGCTTGCCAATTCTTTGAATTTCCTTGCAGTTGGGCATTCCCACACACATACTGGTAGTATTCATGGAAATTACGTTCCCATTTTCTTCCTACATCAGTACCTGCAGCTCATAAATAGAAAACATGTACTTCTCAAAATACTGAATTACCCCCATGGCAAATTCATTCATGTTTATGGAGATTAGCTTACAAAAGTCTGTGTTGCAGGAATTTAAGACTCATCAGCTTTCTAATTTAAAACTGAAATCAACATTATGATATAGGTACATACAAACTACCCATATTTTAAACAAGAGCAGCCTCTCTGCTTTTATTCCAGAAGACTGTTCATCTTTTCCAGTTAGAGGCTTCTTTAGCTGTGATATGTTAATTACATAAAGAACAACTGAATCCATGACCAGCAGATGCAAGAAGAAAGTAGGGTATGGGTTTTAAAGGTTAGGCTTCTGGTAGCTCTGAGGCAGCAAGCAATACCCATTTTTATTTGCATACCACTGTCTGCAAGAACAAGGGGCATATTTCAGCTAAACATGCTCATTTAGACACAAAGCCCATGAATTCAGCACAGGGATGTACTGGGAGGAAAGGGTGTCATGTTTCAGATGCGTCTGGTTTAACACTTCTTAGTTGCCTCTTCCCGTCCTAGTTTCAAGTATAGAGTAGCACTGGAAACATCCCAGGTGAGTGTGGTAAACAACATCGAGGGACTGAGTAAAAAAATAGCCCTCAGATGCTTTTCCTCCTGCTTCCCCCCCGCTTACGTACATGAGCTCCTCAGATGCCTCACCTACAGTCACCCAGTAATCCCAGTGCAAAAAGGATCACAGAAAGGGGGTGGAGAAGGATATAGAAACCAGCACTGAGTAGAAACCAACAGCAAGTTCAATAGCATGGGACTCCTCCTTTCCGTGATAATATTGGTTTTAAAAAAGAACTGGTCAAACTATAGCTTTGGTGCATTACAACAAGATAATCTAGAATCGTTCTCAACACAACCTGTCTTGCCGGTTTGGCATGCTTATTGGTTTTAAACAAGATAATTGCATGTTAACTTGATGAGGTTTATTGTTACTTGCCAGGTTTCTTGTGTCAGTTGTGTACTTTCATTAATTTTTAATTTTACGCAGCTTTTGCATACCCAGCCAATTTGAATGAACAAACTAAGTTGGACAGCTCAATGTCTAGATACAAACTTTTAAAACATATTTTAGTTATACATTAGTTTTATTAGGAGTAATGCCTTGGGTGAGGGGGAAAAAAAATAAACTGCTTTCATAGATTTAAGAACACAAACCTTGTTCCAACAATGTAAATTTAAATTAAGAACAAAGAAATATGCTTTGAACCTATACACAGCAGCAGCTAAATCAACACACTTCCTCTGAGAGGAGGGTTAGGAATCTTGGGTGTTGTGGTGGAGTAACTTGGGGTTTTCAGGGAATAGGAAAGGATTTGCAGTAACTTAATTCCTACAGTCAGAGATGCTCTCAACAGAATTTCCTCAGAAATGAGCTTTCCACTGACAAAGAAGCATCAAGGTCTGCCAAAAGGGAATGAATAGAGGAAGAAGGTGACCAGGAACTCAGAAGGAATGTGGTCTCAAACAGTATTTGCCTTCTTGTTAACTCTGCCAGCTACCTCTTAATTTCTTGCCCATTTCTACAATTCACTCACAGTTTCATGCCAAAATTTCCTGCTCTTCTGCCTCAACTCCGAGGTAAAAGTAGAATTTATCATAGGCTCTTTTTCCTTGTTCAGACTGTTCCTCTTAAGCTAAGGAAACTTCAGAAAAGAGGGTGGGTAACTTTTTGGGGCACTGAGTCCTGCATGCTTCCTGGATTTTCAGGTCTGATACGCAACAAGAAGCGGTCAACAACTGCTTCTCAAAGGTCTGACTGTCCACAGCACTAACTCCACATCCAGAGATAATTGAGCTGCTTTTGCAAAGACAAAACTTTTCACCTTCCATTTTAGGCTATTCTGCAGTCTCTTCAGTCTTGACAGACTGAACAAGGTTTGGTGGCAAGGTCAGCAGGTTTTTCTTTTGTTTGCTTTATAAAATCACTTTGCCCATGCTTGGAAATTTCTCCAATTTCTGCCACATAGAGCAGCATATTCTGTCCAATTAACTGGTCTCTAAACAGTACCCGACATTGCACTATGCTTTGTTGCACTGAAAGGGACACTGTAAGGTAACACCAGCAATTTTATTTTAAGTTCTGTACACTGTTCTGATGTTGGAGGATGTATTCCTGCAAGATCTGACAGAACAGCAAAATTCCTAATCAAATCAAAGGAGAGATGGGGGGAAAGGAACTCTTCCTCTCCTGACAGCTATCCTTTAAGCAAGGAGGAAGAAGCAGAACTGGAGGTGAGAGGGCATCTTTTCAAGAGGACAATTCTCAATATTATGAATAAAACCAAGTATCAGTTTATAAATTATGGAGCACAATGCTAATCACTTGGAATATACCTAAGACTAACCATGTTCTCTTCTCTGAAGCACAACTGGCAAATAGCATTTCTATGACAAGAACAAACTGACAACAATGAACTCACAGGTTCTGTCTTTAAGGTCTCAGTCAAACTCTGAATCATCAACACAGAAGGAGCTATCAGCTACACTGCCCTCGGTGCCTACTTACCCATCAGTCACACCCTAGACAAAATTTGTGTCTATCCTGGCATCCCTTGCCAAAGCCCTGCCAAACTACTTAGTTTTAATCCTTCATCTCCTTTCAGGCCACCTCTGTGCCATAAGAACATGGAAGCGATATTTCAAGCACCTGACCACACTCCAGAGGGAAAACGAGTCAATATTTTGGCAATACTGCTGATCCACTTTAACATTTGTTTACAAGGCAGTTTGCCTCAGGCATATGCCTGTATACTCAACATAAACAGAGATTCACTCATGCAATTCAAACCTCTCACTGATGCAACTTGCAGATTGCTGTGAAGCTTTTAAAGCTCTTGACATTATTATTAATTAGGGCCCCTTGCATATCAGACCAAATAACCTTTCAGCAATGTCTGTATCATGGCATCTCTGCTTAGTAACATTCTGACAATCCAACAGCTGCTTTGCACACGCTTCCAACTTCTCAGTCTGCTTACCAATGTGTGTAACTCCATCTCCAAGGTCACAGTAATCAGATATTGCCTCCCTGCTTTATTGCTGACAGGCAGTTAAACTGTCCCTTTGCACTCTGATTCTCCTAGGACCAAAGTTCTTTGTACTTGGACCTGGCTATGGTTACCTGCGTGGCCTGTCTGCTCACTCCAAACCATGGTCTGATCATGGACCTTACCCTTTTCTTTAGAAGAAAGTGGAAAGTAGAGGAAGTCATGGATCCAGGTACAGAAATAGTGATGTATTTAAAGGAAATCTCATAATAGTGATTCAGCAGGGCTCACACTCCAGTGGAGTAGTCACTACATAAAGTTCATGAGGATTATCATGCAAAAATTGGTAGGTTTAATGTTCAGTTTGCTGTTTAGCTGTGAAATATTTATTTTTTTTAATAATAAAAACAATTCAGATTATTACTTATTTATTATGTCATACAGGTCTGTCATGGCTCTCAAAATCCAAACATTTATATTACTTCCACTTTCTGCTGGACTGAAGGGGAGAAATTTTTAAGCAATTGCTGAAATCTAGCCTGATTTCATCTTTCACAATGCCTTTTTGATCTGTATTCACTGTACCTTTCCAGGTGGCCTGGAATAAACATCTGAAGAACATTTCCTAATACTGATATTATAAATCTGCCAACACAGCTTTCAGCTATGCTTCTAGTTTTTCACTGCATTTTCATTATTTTCCAAATCATCATTATATAGTTGGAAGTATTTTGTCACAGTTCTCTTCCAAGACCTCATTTAACTGCGGTCCAGTTTTCCCTTACCTTCCCCTCTTCTGGCATCCAGCCTCACTGCTTAAATACATTTACAGATCTTTACTTATACAGCCTACTCCGTAAAATCATGTTACTACTTTAGCATACACACCAATTTTTTGTTCTTTCTTTTACACACCTTGGTCTTCATCTAGCCATTTCACCTCCACCTTTGCTGCCATATGTCCAAAGCACCGTTTTCAAAGGAGTTCCCCTAGTCCAAATATTTGACCTTCCCTGAGTTTGCTTCTGTCTTCATCTGATTTACAATTATTTTCTCTTTGATGACAAGAGATGAAGACATTCCCTTGGTTACCTTTCTAGGCCATTTGCACTTACTCTGTTACACAGTTTAATTTTGATTGACTGAGTTAACATAAAGCTTGTGAGGCACATGAGATGATGGAAGTAATCACTGTTAAAGAGAAAAGGCTTCATCATAAGAGTGCCTACTAAATGACAGGGAAATAGTCTTTCACAGGGAAGTAGACAAGCATTTTGGCTGACACAAGACTTCTCTCAGAAACAGACTACTTTCTTGCTGTGACAGCAGAAGCAATCTTTAAAAAATTAGGGTCAGCTATATTTTATCTAAGTCTCACAGTCAAGCCACCAAACCATCACACTTATAGGGACATATATTCATGCCTCAAGGATGAATGTGTTAAAAGAATGCCTTAACTCTATGGTTGACTGAAAAAAAGCTCCCTTCAGCTAAGAAGACAAACCTGTTCTGCAGCTCAGATCACACTGCTTATAAGTCTGTAATCTCATGTTTTTCTCAACATTAAAATGTATCCACTGTCAGATACACATATTCATAGTAGTGACGCCTGTATCAAGTAAAAAATTTCATGTCACTAGGAAAATTTGCAATGAAAAATAGAAGCTTAAAGAAATACATCAGTGCAGATAATACTAAGCTGCTATGTTGATGCCAGGGAGTCAAATGAGTTGTGGCTGTTTTTAGAGTAGTAATACAGAATGTCACTATACTCTTAACTTCTTGCAGCAAGAGAGAGACCTGCCAAACGTAACAAAACTTTGCCAAACAAAACTAGTCAGCGTGTGTTACAAGAGCTTTAGCACAGGTTCAGAATATCTACCGAAACTACGCACAAAATAAACCCCAAAACCTTTCAAAAGCTTGATAGTAATTGTGACTCTACTAATTTCTACTACTAAAAAGAGTTGAGAGAAATACACAAAAAAAAAGTTGGAGACTTTACTGTTTTCCCTTTAGCACAAAAGCTTGGTATTAGTCAAACAATGGTCCTAATTTGACAACTTTAGTAACTTCTAGCATCACCAATTCAGCCAAGTAATAAGTTCAATTACTAGAGAATACTCCACATCTACAGTCAAACAAATTCTTCAATTTTTTTTCCAAACTAAAGTGAATTTCTAATTAGTACGACAGCAGTACCATTGATACTTTACAAATCCACTTGTGTGCCAAAAAAACCTCAATTTTGCCTTTGTATTTTGTTTTTCTTCGTTGCCCACTGTGATGTGGAGCATTACAGTGCTCCAAAATAGAGCACCCTTTTATTTTAAACAAACCATTTATTGATAGGAATCTGTGCACATATCTCTGCCATTAACTTGATCTCAATCAAGCCATGAAGGCAAAAAGAGACTACAGTCTTATTTTGAGAGAAAGCACAAATTCATCAGAGGACTATTGTTCCACCGTTTGAGATGAGATATAAACAGGCACAGCCCAGGGTGGGGAAGCTGACTGATTTCATAGCCAGTTCAGCAGAATGTAACCATATAAATTTGCCTCTGCAATCCAGGACAAGGAACATGGACACTGGGTGAGCCCTGTTTTACCACAACCTCAGTAAACAGCTCAGTAATGTACTTTATACCTGAGTAATATCATAGTCAGGAAAGAAAAATAAATATTGAGTCTGAAGTACAGAACTGGGAGCTTATTCTTAATTTTCAGTGTTAGCTATCCTCAGCTCACTGAGCAGCCCTGAGTGTGCTACTTCCTTTCTTCTGTTACCTCTCTAACTGATCTATAAAATTGAGGTGATTTTATCTACCTGCCAGAAAACAGGAAGATTGACATCTGCAAATAACTGCTGTAACAAAGATAATACATAATCAGATATTGTATCTGTGTTCCTATTTTCCCATTTAATTTTTAATACTTACAGTTAAATATTTCCCCATGTTACTATGGGCTTATCCTGTATGAAAGATAATGATACTTACATAAACTGCAGATGCTTTTGAAGCAAATCAATACTTTGGACTGAGTTTTCCTGAACAAGAAATTATATGAACAGTTTGGCACTGAGCACACAGTTCCCTCACTACACCAACAATGTCATCATTGGTATTCAAACACTTTTGTTGGGTTTGTTTTCAAAATCTGTATGGGAGCCTTGACAGAAAGTTCTGTTTGGGGCAGAAATAATTTCCTTTATAAATCTTTCAAATAGACATTACCATGCATGACTAAGGAAGTCTGTCTCACCTTTCAGAACAGAGCCCACTGACATACAACTACTGCAATTATAATCACAGCACTAGAACGTGACCACAACTACAAATAAGAAGAGAGCAGGAAGAAGCCACATATTGCTTACTTGAAGATACTTCAGCTTTCACTAATTGATACAGCTAACAATCTTCAGTTTATAGCCAAAACCAAAAGTTCTAAGTAGTTTCTTGTTATTAAAGCCTTCATGAAACTACTCATCTTGAGAATTAGGTTCTTCTTACACAAGTAGCTAATAAAATATGTCATGCAATTTGTTATGTCTCATCATGGTCTATAAAGACTAGGAACCAAAAAAATTGGATTTGCAGGACTTAATTGCAGGCAGCTCATGTGAAAGTTACAAAGTGACACCAGTGAGTCAGTGTTAGACACATTGTCAGCTCCGGATTAGTTAACAAAGCAACGCTGTCTCGGTATCGATTACTCTCCAGCGGATGTTTCAAAGCTCTGTCCTCTCCTCAATCTCTAATGCCACCAGACCATCAGAGGGCTCCCACCTTGCAGAGCTGCTGCCAGCACAAACAGCCCTGCAGCCACCGCAGAGCACTCCCGGGATGTGCCAAGCACAGCGAGGGTAAACAGCTGTGGCAACTCCCAGACACAGGAAGCTAATGGATGGGAAAAGAGGTTCCTACAATTTGGATACGGCCTCAGCACCTACTTGGAAGAGGAAGTTCTGGATCACTTGCATACAGAATGCCAACAACCAGAGCAGGAAAGATTAACAGAAGCCCTGTCATACAGGCTTTGGAGCTCCTTCTCTAATCACTTCCAATGGCTATTAAGGGGCTATGGAGAAGCATTCCCTATGGATCTGAGACTGTAAACATCTCTATTTTGTTAGAGCCATCAATAATAATTTGCAGTTCTCATTTTTACATTTCATATTAGGCAGTAACACATATGCATTTGTGTGTATTAACATCACAGACACTCCCCAGGCACAGGCAGCAAAGTCCATCACTGAAATATATTTAACTTTCCCCTGCTGCCAATACTAGTAAGTAAGTGTTCAGAGAGGTGCCTCAGAGGTGTCTCACAAAGATTTTAAGTGATGCACTCTTGTTCTCTAGGCGCAGTCATGTTAATATTGGACATAGGCCAGCACAGTTATTTGAAGAACAGTAAATCAGCACCTGTCTCTCAGTATCAGCTATGAATGAGCTTACACAAATGTGCATGTTTGCCAGCTGGCAAAACACAGAAAATCCCAGAGCTGCCAACCCAGCACATCTCCATCCAGAACAGAAAACTAAACAGATCTCATTTAACCGTGCTTGAGAAATTATTATGGAAAACAAGACAAAAAGCACACAAACATTTCAGGGCCAAGGGAATCTTGCCACATGCTTTGCCCTGGGAAAACTGCACAATGATACTCAGATTGGCACAACTCTTCCGACAGAAGAAAATCAAAGGCCCAAAGGACTCTGAACTACAGCAGTCACTGTACTAAACACAAAATACAACCGGGGATTATCTCCTACTGCAAGGTACTTGTTACAGTATCAGAGTGCCTTTCTTACTGTTGACAGAATTTGTGAGAGTTCTCTCTAGTTGTGAGGACAACGAAGACTTACCTCGGACATTCCACATATCAGCTGTTCTGCAAGGCTGAGGAGAGACCAAGTTTCTAAACAGGTGAAAAATACATTTCAAAATGGACAATTTTACATTAAACTATGTTGCTTCTTTTTGACTGAGTATTCTTTTAACATCAAGTTAGTTTCAATTATTTTTACTCTCGTTTTTTAGTCAACAAACTAATCCTTCACTTTCAGGGTAGTTCTGCCATATTTTCCAAATATATCTTTCTTCAACGGAGAAGCTGTCTGACCCAACCGGAGAAAGTGAAACATTGTGTAAGAACTCTTTCACCCTGTTTTAATTTGTGTCACTCAGAATAGTTCTAGACTTTACTGTAGTAATGCCAAGCAGGACTGTAGAAAGAAGCATTAAGGAAGTACAGTTTTGAAAGTCATCTTAAAATATTTCAACACAACTACAAAACACAAGGTTTTCATTAAATCTGCTACCTGGTGATGGTTTTTGACTTAATCCCAGTGTTTCCTCAGCTGATGTTCTAGGGTGATTACACCATGCATATCTTAAGACTTCTACCCAGAAAATAAATTAATAAAAACCAGATCTTGTTTCAGGTAACAAATATGAATTAGCCCTCTATTCTACCTTGTATTTCAAAGCATTCTCAATTCTGCTAAAAGAGTGCCCTACGCTTCAGATATATACAAAGATCATTAAAATTCAGAATTGCCTAAGTGGGGAAGAAGAGAGTATTTTGCCCCGATGGTACAATCCATAAAGACTAACAACACAGATGAGGTTTTTCATTCCTATATTAATGATCCATTGGAGTACAGCCTATTTATTACTACTTCTCCCCACAGCCTATGCCCTATAAAAGCATTTGCTAATTAAGTGACAAGGACTAGGATGACAGCAGCTTGGCACCTCAATAGCAAAAACAACAATTAGCAAGAGGAAGACAACTGTCTGGTTAAGTGGTTACCATACAAATCATCTTAGCAGTTGGTAGAAGGGCTCCAAAAGGCTGATACTTCACACATCAGTGTGAGATAAAGCAAACTCACAAGAGTTCTACTTCAAGAAAGTGCCAGCATCCTCAGACTTTATGCCTCATCTCAGTTCCACAATGGTGCTTCTTCCTGCTCCTGACAAGAATCAAAATAGAAAGAAACAACAGAATCACCTCTCTGATACAACTCCAGAGCTTGAGGTGAAGTTTCAGAGTTATTCTAGCCTCCTTGGCGAGATTACATAATACAGAGTGACTGTATTCCCAAACAATTAGTACCTTGTTTTAACACTGTAATTTTACAGAAAAGACCTTTAGCCTCCAATACCTTGCTTCTGTCACCTTGAGCAAGGTGAAAGTTTCCTCCACTCGTCAAAAGGAAAAGATTTTCATCTTAAAATTCAATCCTATAAAAAAATTAGACCAAAAGGCATAGATGGACAAGACTTGCTGTCTGTTATTCTAACTAACGTTATATCACACAGGGAGGACAGGGACAAATCCAATGGCTCTGCACCAGGGAAGATATGCCCTGGTCAAAGGGGTGTCCCTTTTCAGTCACAAAGCATATTTCCCAAGCCTACTAGATCAAATATTATATCTGCATAACCAAAACGTAGGATAATCCACTTCTCATACCCTACTTCTTTTTCACCCTAAAAGAATGATTTCTGCCACTATCTGTCATAAGCAGAACTTGTAGTATCTCATTTCACCTGATGTAGCTACAGCAGTTTCAAGAGGAAAAAAAACCCACACATCAATTAAATTAAAAAAAAAAAAACAAAAAACCAACTGTCTAGACCATTACTTTCCAAAAACAGTGGCCTTAAACTGCTGGAAGCTGTAACTTTCTCAACACCTCCCCAAGCTTAATCAAGAACATTCTAAAACAAAAGAAAGATGGCCACAAATAAAGCAACAGGTGAGAGAAAATTTCTGGTTGGTAAGGCAGGTCCCAGAGATGCTTAATTTTTTAAAATAAGCACAATTCTTATTACAGCTTGTAGCTATTGGGTTTTATCATGCCTTTCTCATTACACTGAAGAGCACCTTCAAGCAACTATTTCCTTATTGAAAGGCTGCTTATGCACTGTAATGACAATTTTTATACAGTAAACACATTAAGACTGAAGTCATCCACTGAATCACTTCTCTAGCTATTAAACGAATTTTTATTGTTTCTTTGTCCTCATGTGTTAACACCAAGTGTTACAGTTCTCCAACTTTAGAAAAGTCAAATATCCAATGTTGAAAAGGTATTTAATACCTACAACTTGGAAGTTTCCCACAAATACTTCACAGAATAACTAAAGTACCTTTTAAGCCTATCAAACAGTACCACAAATATCATGGATGTTGTGTGATCTCAACTCTGATGTTTGACGCAGTTTTTGAAGAACACTTACGTTTGTTCAGGCCTCGGATCAGGCTGCTAATTTCAGAGGCAAAGAAGATCCTTTTCTAGTGCAAACCTTTCACTAAATGGTCAAAGCACATGAGAAAGTGAGAGAACTTTGAAAGAAAGTGAAAGAACTTGGAACTGAAGCCATAAGGACAAAGAAAAAGCATGAGACAGATTTGAGATTTCCAGTGAAATTTCACATTATCAGCTGACTTCTACTTCAGTGCTGCTCTCAGAATACTTTTAACCTGAATACCAGAAAATCTGTGTTATGCAGAAAGATACTTTTGTTGTGTTTCAAATTTCTAAACCGACAGTGTTACTATTTTGTTCCTTAAGACAAAGTGACAATCATTCTAGATAAAGTATGAGGAAAGCATTTACAGATGATGGAAAGCAATTCTTCCAGATGCTTTCTCAATTCCTCAGTAAATTTTTACCATCCCTTTTCCAGGAGGTTCTGCCCTTCCAACTCAACCAGGTGAAAGGACTATCCACACACATGATCTTCACAGGAAGTCAGAGTAGCCTGATCTACTGTTGGAGGCTTTTCAGTCCAGTGTGGTTATGATGCAACCACTCCACTCTTGCTCAATAAAATTGATTCTTCAGAGATACTAACTCCTGTGTACCTCCCACTGCACTCACCTCTACTATCAGCTTTAAAGAATAGGTTAAGGAGTTGTTCACACATAATGACATATAAAGCTGCTCTTGCCCTGCGACAAAAGGATTAAGAGCAAGATGACATGAAGCCTTTTCCCACTCTATGCTTTTTGACTCCATAAATCTATAAAGCAAAGAAAAACAAAGATTTAAAGTGAGGCAGGAAGGCCTAGACAGCAACAGAAATGCCAAACCTTGATGATAAGCAAAACTTGCAGAAAGCAATTATACCTACTCAGGAAGAAATAGTTTCCAGGAAAAAAGTGATTATCTGCAGTACAGTACTAACGACAAGAGGAGAACTCTTGTTACTCCCTTAGAAGTCTGGAGACATGATACACAGAGTGTTAACCAAGCTATGGTTCCAACTCTAAATCTCATGTACAACAGTTACCATAAAGAAAAACACCTACACACAATTAGCCTTCCTATCTTCCTCTACACAAGCATTCTGCCCAATTAAGTGACTTGATGGTGATATCAGCATCACTTTGAAGAAAGTAATGTTGGCCTGAAGTCTGATGACAAAGCAATGAAACTGTTTGTAAGCAAACGCAAGAGATGTACTGAGTCAAATTCATTTCTTAGTTTGGTCTTAACAAAAAAAAGAAACTTCTACCTGTTGTCAGTGTTTATGTGGGGAGTTTTGAAATAATAATCAAAAGGGTATGGTAGGATTAAGAACAGTTTGCCTCCAGTTGAAATACCCAAGTTCTCCTTGATTTATGCTGACAATTAATCCTTCCTCCTCAAAAGAATTCAGCAGGGAAGGTACTGGCTTGACAGTCTTGAAGACTGAGATCCCATTTATGCTGCAAACAGGTACACATAGGGGAGAGTCAGAACTTGCTTGTAAAGCTCTGGGAGAGTGCTGAGGCCCTGTCCTGCAGGCGGGAGCTCCAAACCAATTCTGTTCTTGGCCATCCTGCAAAGCACAGCAATAATACACACACTCACATTTAAAACATACTGACAGTTCAAATATTGCAGCACCTGTTTATCTGATAAAACCCAAGTTAATAAAGATTCCAGTCCAGGAAAGTGCTGTCTGCAAACTCTGAGACAGTTTCCAGCACATTCTCCAGTGGGATTTGCTGAGCATAGGCTGAAAACCAAGCAGCAGGTCCCGTACCTTTTTTCCTGTACCTCTTCCATGTCCTTTTTGTAGTCATACTCTCCTTTTAATCTGAACTGGCATTCCCTTCCTTGCATGTTCATTTTTATGACTACTGAAATATCTGCTTCCCTCCTTCCACACACTCACAGACATGTTACTCTTCTGATTAAATGCCACAAGAAAACAGAACCCTCTGTCAGTAATGAGTTACTAGTAGAGTCAATAAGCAAATAGGAAGGACCAGCTGTAGAAACAACCCAAACTGGGAGGTTCTATCTATAAAAGGACCATTTAAAAATAATAAATTATAGCCTGGATACACCAATGGAGGCTGTAGAATCTTTTATAATGGAAGTTTAAAGGACAAGCCAGAAGTAGTTGCCAAGAACAGACCAGAAATACTTATGCCTGGCTTAGCTAAGGATACTGTAGTAATTCTCATAACATCCCTGCCTAGCTTTACATTAATTTTACATTTAGGTGATAAAATTGATTAAGCAAAATGTATATATGTTTTGAAATAGCAATATACATAGACTTCTGCAAGGCATCTGACTTCATGCCGCATCCCACTACAATCAGGTTACAGACTGGCCAGTGACAGCTGAAGATACACTTGGACCTGACAAAGCAGCGTAAGACAGGGGAGTCTTTTACAGGGCTTCCTGAGGAACCAAGTGAGATCTCCTGTTACTCAATATTCTGCATTCCCTTCCCACTCACTGATGGAAGCTGCCACTCAGAACAATTTGAAACTTCTAAGTTTGTAGTATCTTTATGTTATTTCACTAAATAGTGAAGGCCACTTAATATGTTAGGTCTATCTGAGCAAAAATTAACATAACCAAATGAAAACCTTCATTACAAACAAGGATTGAAGGCTACAGAACAGGATATCCACACTCATTAAACATAAGGTACTAATACGCCATAATAGCAACAAGTGATGTGCATCATAAGAGTGTGACACAAAGCTGAAGGATAGTTTTTACATGCCGTTGCTGAGAAAACTAGGGCATGGTACTGTCTTTAAGATCTTCAATTCAGAACTAAATTAAAAAACCAGCAACGGAGGTATACCTGTGATGCATGTGGTGTCAGTATATGCTCTAGACAAAGTTACAGTTACTGGTAAAATTTAAAGACCTTTGATGATGTGGCAGTGCGTGTAGACGAACCAGTAACTCTTCCAAGCCTTAACCATTTGAGAAGTTCGTAATGCCTTTATTTTTAAACATAGAGTTCAACTGTGAGACATAATAGGCAAAGTATTACATGAATATAGATATTCATGCCCACCAAGACAGACACACTTCTTGTTGATCAAGTGACCTCTCATAACTTTTGGGTCTGAAAGCTCCTGAGTTAATCCCTCGCATACTCTACTGTTCAGTTCCTACTCTGCACTAGTAATTCTAGTTAGCAAGTCCTGTCAAACCTAGGTCAGAGGAAACAGAAGAAAGTGACATCAAACATTTCTGCACTAGACTTCTCAAGGCCTGCAAAATTACAGACAAACACAGAGAGAAATGTTAATTTGAATGGTAATGAAGTCATAAAGTACAAAAAATCCCCAAACATCCCACTGAGTAACTTTGGGAAAGCCAGATCAGTAATATCTCTCAATTCTACAACAGTCTACCACAAGATGTTCCAGAGATCAAGCCCACCAACATGACAATGGGCCCATAAGACATAATATCCTAAGTGAAATGCTCTCTAGTATCATTTATGATTTGTATGTTTAGAGGTACTAGAACTACCAGCTTTATCCTAAGCCCATTACAAGTACTTGATAAAAAGAATTACATATGTGTTCTTCACAGTATCTCTGAGCACTACTCCACATCAGCCTGGTTTCTCCTTTCACATTAGACAGTTGGATGCTGCTTATCTTTAAACACCTCGAAGGCATTAAATAAATACGAGAAACAGGATCCTAGGCTCAGGTACAAGGTACATATTTGGACAGGCACGCCTTTCCTGATCAGTCAGCACTTCTGAAACCCAGAGAACATAAATTTGACCACACAAATTAAGACTAACAACTAATTAATGAATTGAAGACCATCAGTCCAGGGTATTCAAATAGGAGGCCTCACAGTACAAGCACATACAGCATAAATAGTCTGAGGATACTGACCCTTTTGCACCCACCACCCATCTCATTAAGTCATCCAAAAGTATGATGCCTTCTCTTTGTATTTACATTTGGCCTTGCACCCTGGTAGTGCCAGTTTCATTATGTATGGAGTCCATACATCACCAAATAGCACTGACCTATTTCCAGCATTTGTTTCTCAAAGGTTTCGAAATCATACCAGCACTAAGATTCATTGTATCTTATTTCTCATATGGCTTCAATGTACCTCTCTAGACATCTTCATAAATAAGCCAGACAAATATGATCTAGAAGGAAATACTATAAAGTAGCCATGTAAAACCATAATCTAAAAAGTAGCTTGTAGATCACATATAAACTTCTAAGATTACCAAGACTGAAGGAATCTCTTGAAAAACTTAGAAATGCTTGAATGGGGGGCAACACCAAAAAAAGCTAAATCCATTGCACAAGTGAAAAACCAAGAAAATCATGTAGTCAAGGATCTCACTTTATAGAGGATCATAAACTGAGTGCTTAGCACATGGCACTGTCACTAAATATGATGAAATGGGAGGGCTGATTTTCATCTCAAAAATTTTTTATGGAGACACCCATACTCAGCTGCTCAGTATTTCTGATCTAAAAGCGTTTGTTCTGCATTGTGTCTTATAAATCTTATATTCACCTTTGCCCATCCATCATTACCCAAGTATTTTATTAACTGTTTTTTAAAGTATTATATACCTTTTTCACTGCTCACATAAATAACCTTCCCAGGTGTACACTTAAGACACAAACTATACTGACATATTGCTTCATGGATGTCCAAAGACTTCACCATTCCTCAACAGTCCAAACCCTCAACGTCCCCAGTGACCAACCCGTACAGCACCACAACCTCCCAACATACAAACACACAGGACACTGAATTTGTACAATTCCATTTTGGATCAATGACTTCTGGTTTTATGTATACACAAATGATAAACTGCAAGAAGTCCATTTTTAACACTGGAATGTCACAAGTATTTCATGTCACAGTCTCTCCCAAAAGCTCAGCTACAGAATGCAGAGCCAACAAGAACAACTGAAGAAAATTTACAGCAACTGGAATATCTAGTACTGGCTTTGAACCTGAAGGTAAGTGTGCATAGAAGATCACCCTGGATTTTAGTCTGACTGCTGTTCCAAAACACATATTTTACAATTAGTAGTATCTATTTCCTAATACAATACTTCATTTCAGTATAATGCTTGAATACCCCCACAATTCCTTACAGCTTCATCAGCTGGTTTTCCCAGCTAGGAATTTAAGGGTTTGGAATCATGGCTAGGCACTGTTCCTTTATACAAACAGCCTCTGCCTAGCTTGGTCTTAACAGCAAACCTCAGGGTGCTGCACTTGCCGTTGAAATTCAGAATAGGAATAAGTCAGTCAGCTGCTTCAAACTAGATTGCTGATATTTTGACAAAGTTCAGTTTTTCTAGAATAGTTTCTAAAACACCTAGTGTTCAAGTGAACATGAATTTGAAGTGTTATAGTGATGGTTAACAAAAAATCAAAACGCTAGCTTAATATTCTGTTCTGAATAAACCACGAATTTTAATATGTATATGAATAAAGGTGCACTAGAAATGTTAAAAGATCATTCATAGCATATATGACCCTTAACATACACATCTGAGCTGTAACATACTACTATTCCCAAGGTAAGAGAAGGCAACTTCTATCCACAATGATAGACTATATTTTAAAAGAAGTTTCCACAGAAAAGGATGGAGGGGAAGAAATCACTGGAAAAAATTGTCAGCTACATAGCAAAACAAAAATCTCAAATGCTCAAAACAGTCCAAGCATTCCTTGCTAAATCACTTGAGTGAACCCAGTGTATGATACTCACAAAACAACAGACAAATATATTATTGAAAAAGCTCTGGAGATATGGGGGGTTTTGAGACACCTTTGACTATTTAAAGGGAAGGCTTCGTTGGTCTTGTAAAATTACTTACACAGTAAGTCTAGAACTATCCTGGATTTTTCTCAACTTCAATCATTTAGCTGTGAGCCTGCAGATCACACTGCAATTTAACTGTGTCAAGCCACGAGGCTCTCCTTACTGGAAGCACATCAAGGTTCTCACATGAAATCTGATCATCAGCACAGTAGGATTAATGACAGAGGTGGTCAGGCTGATAAAGCAGCAGAACAGAAACCTGCTTAAATGAGTTTGGAACTGCATCTACGATAAGATCTTAATGCATTCTCACCCCTTCGAGGCAGAACTGCAGAGTGACTTTGGTCGAAACTGATGCGAAAGAAAAGACTTTATCACTCATTGTCTGCCTGCAGGATGACCATGGTTGTTTCTGGGAAAACACACACCAGATGCTCCTACTACCACCATTGCTCCCACAGTAATGCCACCAACTCTATCCAACACCTTAGGATGTCTAGCTTAGCAAAGGAAAATAGCAAGAGGAAATTTTTTAAAGAATTAGAGGACTTATTTATGCACACAAAAATAAACTGGATATCAGAGATTTAGCTCAATCAACATATTCTCAAATTAATAAATTACTATGAAAGCTGGAAATTCACCTTCACTTTTAGCTACCTTTCCCCCTCCACCTGAATCCTTAAATTCTCACAAATAAACCAAGGTCTGTTATTTCCTAGTTACTTAGACACAATCCAAGTCTATTTGTACCTTTATACACATTACAGCAGCTTCGCCCCAGAAGCTGCAAAGTTGAATTCCAGTAACATACAAAATTTTAAAACATCTAACATCAGAAGACATTTCTATACAAAACCAGTGGCTACAAAATGCATTACAGAAACTTTTCCAAACATGGAATTAAGAAAAAAAACCCCAATCAAACAAAAAACACCAAACATATCCTTATTTTCAACTGTTACAAAAGTTTGCTTTAAAAAGAAATGTCCTGTATCAAGTCTCCTACAAATAAAATAACAATAAATAAAGTTCTTCATATCTACCCATTTGGAAGAATTAAAAACTTGTGTTAGTGAAAACTAAAATTTCATATATCTAGCTAAACAGAAAAATTTCTGTAGAGTGACTTGCCTTGACACAACAGGAAATATATGCATGGAGATCTGAATGCCTTTGGGTATTAAAGCAACATAATTTCCATTCTCTAATGCAGGTATCTATTTACAGCAATAAAACTGCACAAAAGGTTTCTTGGTTTAACTTCAAAAAAAAACCACACGAATTGTCACGGAATGGACAAAATATACTGTAAAATAGCTTCCTGGCGTTTCACTGAAATGGAAATAATGTGGAGGGTAACTTCATGTAAAGTCAGGAACTAGAACAAGGAAACAAATTATTTTTTCAATGCCTGAAAGCCAACTCAATATCCTGTTCCTCTATGATAAACCTTACCAGAACAGTCAGAGCAGCAGAAACACTAACAGCACTATAAAACTGGGTTTGACAATTTGCTTGAGAAAGATCTTTTCCATGTCCCACATTCACAGCAGCAAGCCACTGATAACATCAGATTTTCTCATTCATAGTATTTACTTCAAACCAATCTCTGATTATTTGAGTTAGAAGTGTGGCATAAGCAGCAAAGGAAACAGAGAAGAGCAGTTAATTGTATTGTAATTTCAGTGCAATAAAATCTGTGGTTCTAAATTTAGTAACCATGTATGGAACTCCTTAACACATGTATCTAAGTGTTGTGAAGCAAAGACTACCAAAGGAATGCGTACCATCCCACAAAACCAATAAACTAGCTAAATTAAAGACATTTACACTTACATATGGGAGAACCAACAGCCATCAGAGTTTAACACACTACATGAATACAAAAATACATGGCAGAAGTCAAAAAATTAACCAACTACTTTTAGCTTTTTCTGGTTTTCCCAAATAGCTCTGTAACTCCTTGGAGAAATTTTAAGTGACAAAAAAACAGCTGGAGGAGAGACAGAAGAAATACTTGGGGCCTGAAAGTTCTTCACCACTCATTCATCCTGAGTGAAGCAAATACAAGGACTATCAGTAGACTCCAGTGGAAAGCACTTTGGCCGACACACTTGTCATCAAACATGAAGAAATCAACACTGAGAGGAAAAAACTAAACACGCACCTTGAACACCTCAGAGAAGAAACCAGAGCCAATTTTCTCACATGTGAAGTCATCAAGACGAGTAAGTCTGGAAAAGGCACTTATCAGGGCTCTGTATGAAGAGGTACAAACTCTTCCTAACTGCGATGTAGTCCCTTCTCCAGTGCCACCATCAAAGTCGTCAGCACGCTCCAAGCGTGGTGGAAATCCTGCTATTGAATTCCGCTTACTTCGGTCCATTTTGAAAACAAGATTTTTATTTCACTACGGGAGGACTTCTCACATCTTAGGTAATTTGCTGTCTTCTCTACTCTTGTTGGATCCTAAAATACAAGAAATTGAGATTATCATTACTGTGAAGATATCTAATAAATTTGAAAGGGCTCCAAGAAAGCTTACACTAGTTTAAGGGAGTAAGAAAAGAAAGAAGATAGCCAAGTAGGGAAAGAAATAAAACAAACCACCACACAACATCAACAGTGAAGACAGCAACCTAATGAACTTTTCCTTTAGATTCATGGAATACCCTATGCTCTGGCTATTCTGAGACCAATAGGCTTGGAACTCAAAATTTAACTGGCAACAAAAAACTTTCCATCCCTTCCCCCCAACCCTTTCTTTTTTTACTCAAGTTCTGGTTGCTAATGCAAGCAGGAGGAAACCCAAAAAATGTAACATTTTATTCTACTTCAGTTGTAGTTGGTGACCAATCTGTTGTTACTGCAAGAAACAATTTCACTTTCAGGAGTGAACAGGGGATCCCCAATTATTAAAAAATTAGATCAACTTTCAATTGCTATAAGGAAAGTTATTACCTAGAAGTGTCAAAATCTTATTTTCAAAACTTCCACTTATTGAGTGTTCCAAGACCAATTCCTTACCTGGTAGGAACACAAGTGTATATCAACTGAACACTTAGCCCCCAAATTTATGAAAACACCTAAAATCCTGCCATAAAAACAAAGTAGTATTATAACAATCTGCCAGACAAATTTTCCCCACAAAGATATTTTTTAAAGCTATATTAATTTCAGTTCAACTGAAAACACAGGAAACAAGCTGCACTTGCCAAGTGGGAAAAAAGGAAAAAAAAAAAGGGGGGGGGAGCGACCAACAATTTTCTTTTTTAAGATGATGATGAAGTAATCAGGATGACTCTGGAGCCCATCAAATTCAGCTTGGACTGGCAAACTTGACAGGTGGCCTACTTTTTATTTTTCTTTAAACCTTAGACTTAGGAGGTTATTCATCTTTTCCAAACTTAACTGTTCATTTACAGTAATTTGGTGAACACCTACAAAGCCTGAACAAAGTGAACAGTCACAAAGAAGACACATTTCTTTTTTTTTTTCCCGAGGGTGAATGAAAAACTAGAGGGAAGGGAAGGAAACAATAAAATAATTTTTTAAAAAGGTGGACAAA
This sequence comes from Dasyornis broadbenti, assembly GCA_013397935.1. Lineage (NCBI taxonomy): Eukaryota > Metazoa > Chordata > Aves > Passeriformes > Dasyornithidae > Dasyornis > Dasyornis broadbenti. Next base: position 7,951,620 of record VZRN01001083.1, on the reverse strand, counting down.
ATTACCACAGAGCAGGCAATTACTTCTATTTATACAGAGGTACAGAACCTGAACAATACACTAAATTTGAAAAGCATCTCAAGAACAGACGCACACTAGTTGTCCTCTGAAAATACAGCAGTGCTGCTATACCCTTGTTTTGTATGCAGTGTATCTTTTAGAGATGCTCTGTGCCAACACATCAGGCAAACACATAGTTCTTCCCTGCTTTCAGAAATAAGCTCTGTTGAACTACCTGGAATTAATTTGAGGTTGTCCTCTCCAAAAAAGAAGGGTGTTTATTTCAAACATCTTAACACCTCTCTAAATGGATGTCAGTGGGTATAAGAGACTCTTACCAAGGCCTGATTATGAAAATTTAATCTCTATCAAATCCCACATCATGGTTTTCCTACAGAATTTTGTATGCTGACACACACGCCTGAGCTGACTGCACTTTTCAGATGATGTGGCCAACTGCCACACAGGAGATCAGGATCCAGTTTCTGATCTTGTATTCCTTGACTCAAGAGCCTTCAGGGTCTGGAAAAGGCACAGAAACACCACAGGAAGAGAAAGCCTGTTACATTTCCTCAATGGAGAAAAATAGCCCAGAGAACCTCCTCAGCTATAGACAAGATGCCTAGAACTTCCAAGGCATGGTTAAATAATTCCTTTTGATCTGAAAAGAACAAGTTATCTTTGGTTACTTTTCAAGGAGATAAAGAAAGAACTGTCTAGGGAAGAAGGACAGACAGAGGAAACCATGGTATCAACAATTGATTTTTTGGATCAGGAGATGCAAGTGTCTTTGAAGACTGACCAGAAAATCTACTTGAATTGAAGAAACAAAATTTTTATCATTTATTTCCATCAGAGTAGCACTCACATGCAACAGACACTTTCCATGGAAGGAGGAAAGCATTTGTCCCCAGAAATGCATAACCTGACAATTCAGTATCACAGGATACCATAGGATCACCACTCCACAGAAAGTGGAGCTTGCAGAACCCCCCAATAAATCCAGTGAAACAGTACATCCACACCATAACCCAGCCAACTAAAGACTAGAAGTTTAAGTTCTCAGGCAAAGCAAAATTTAAAAAAAAAAAAAATTAAAAAAAAAACCAAAATAGGAAAGACTGCTGTTGTCTTAACTAGAAGAAAATGCCAAGTTAGATAAGCAGTATTAAAGAGGAGGAAAAGCCTAAATCCCTTAAGTATCCAGACATCATTAACAAAAGATGGCCTCAACACAGTTTCTACATCCATTTAACAAAGCAAAAAAATCTCCCTCACACATATACACATTCTTTTGATTGAAATCACATGGTGAACTTTGCAAAACTCTATACAAATTCCACAATGATAGAGATCCAATGTACTTCACACAAAATAACCCCCAAAAGGTTTTGCCATCTGGATTCCCAAGTAACCCATTCCTTCATTTTTGCCTGCTTGAGTTTACCTTATTTCCAGACAGCTACACAAAATCCTTGGAAATTATTAGGATACAGCTCCATTTTTCTATTATCCTGTCCAGGATTGCATATACAGAATTAGAGGAAAATTTCAGGTGGGCACAATTCCAAGTGGGCCTCCTGTCATTTTGGTCAATTACACTAATGATCACATTCTCAATGAAATCAACCAAGGTTTAATTGACTGTCAAGTCAGTCTGAGGTACTTTAATTTACTACCTTGTATGGTTAATTAAAGTGCACTGAACAGAATCCAAGACTATCCTGCAAATCCTGTAACCAACTAAAAGGTTGTTGCGTGATTTTTTACATATTAAGGTTCAGCTTAAAAACTCTGAAGCTATGCTCAAGAGCATAGCTTTAACAGTGTTAAAAGACACTACACACTAGAAAAAAAACACTTCCTAATAAATTTTCAGCTTTCCAAACAATTTTTCTGACATCCTTATACAAGAAAAATGCACCTCACTCTGCCAAGACAAAAATAATTCTGAAATTCACCTCGCAAAATGCATATCTGGCCTATTCAGCCACTTCTTACATTACTGAAAAGCACAATTTCAGAATGTTTCATGCCCTACCACATTTTAATTTCTTGTCTTACCAAAACACAGCTCGAAGAAAAAAAAAAAAAATCCATATTTAGATCAGTTTCTTCACTGCATGAATGCATTGATTTTTTAATTGTAGAAATTACTATAAATAAAATTACTATCAGCATTAATTTGGTGAATTAGAGATTTACCTTTCAAAACCAGTGCCTGAGCCTGCAATTATTTAAAGATGGAAACCCCACAACACATCAAGTTATACCCTACACATCAGTGTCAAATTAACAAGTGGCATATAACAGCCAATAATTAACATTTTATACTTCATAGATATAAAAATGGGTAAGGCTCCTCAATTTCAGCAGCATCCCTTTAATGCCTCAGAGCATAAAACAAGATCCTTCCAAAAACATTTCAACTCATTACTAAGAGGTTTTCTGTCCCCAGTATCTTTATAAATATGAGCATATTTGCACTCAAATGTCAAACTCACAATTTCCTAAAAGATGGCCCTAATAACAACAGCCATTTTTAGACACAGAGACGGTCGCTAGGCATTCAGCCTGGAAAGCAATAAATCTGGTAGACGCATGTTATTAATTTGAAAAGGTTTTCTGAAGAACAAGATGCCAAAGCTTTGACAAAAGTCATTTGCCAAAAGTTAACTATTTAAACTTGTAGTCTGATGTATTTTCAACAGCCAGCACTACAAAAACATAAAGGAATTAAAGAAATTATGCTGGCAAGTGTCACTCAACAAAATAACTCAAGGGGGAAGAAGACTTCACTGTAGTACTGTGCAAATTTCAGAAGGACTTTAAAGAACTGTAAAGAACAAAATTATCTGAAGACTCAACTGACTGAGGTCCTTAGCCTGAAGAAAAAAAATGCTTAAAAATTAAACACAAGAAAATAAACTGAACAGGTAAAAAGAACCAGGCACTCAACAATTTTGTTCTCAACTGCTGTCACCTGCTTCCCTAACACAGGAAAGTTCCTTCTTCTGCCCCTAACTTATCTTCTTGTCCTTGAGAGGAAGACAATATCAAATATTTACAGATGAGGTAGCTACAAATACCAGAGCTTGGACTATATTTGACCCAGCTCATCCTGAACCTGAAGCTTTTTTTGACTAGTTTATGGGACAAGTCTTTAGGTTCAGTTTATAGTCTTAGTTACAACACTGCATTTGAACATGAAAATGCCAATATTTTCTATTTTCACTTACATAACATTTTGTTTTCATTTCATCTCCCCTGTACAGGATAATTCCCAGCTCTAGCCAGTACTGTTATAGCATAAGATTCCTGCAAATTAGGGCTGCCATTCCTCAGACCTCAGACTTGCATTAGCCCTACTACACCACTCCAGAAACTGGAAGTATGCTGAACTGCATCATGGTTTTATAATGCAAACAAACCTCCACGAGAGGCTGAGCTGAAACAAACAGTTCATTTATTTTGTGACTGTAGCCAAGTTTGAAATGAGTAAGAGAGACCAGCTATTATTGCACAGCTCAGGATTCAGGGCCAAGGTTGTAGGTTTAAAACTATTTTCATCAGGCATAGGCATAAATCCTAGCACATATTTAGAAGGCAAATATAACTGAGGGGGAATATTAAAAACTCACAAACAAACAGAAAACCACTTGATCTTTATGACCACAGACTTATTACCAACATTTTCTAGGGTCCAATTACAACACAAAACTAAAGCTCTACTGAGGACCTTGCAACAATCCATTCCTCTCTACCCTGCTTTTAGTCACTCGAATCCACAGTGCAGACAGGCTCTACCCTAGTTACAGAGCATAGTTAGAGTTAAATAACCACTAAAGTAGATCATGTACAAGACACAGCTGCTGCTTCAAATGGATAATTTTAATACATTATGTTTGCTTAACAAAACAGAGCTCAGTAGAGACACTGAGAAGCCGCTCATGCCTTCCAGGTGTCAGCAGGCTGAAATTCTCTGAGCTCTTAACAAAAAGAAAGGGATCAAAGCCTTCTAATACCAACAGGTATTGTAACATCTCAATCTAGGAATTCCCTCCTCAGCCTCTCCACTGGGTTTGTGATGAGGACTGACAGCTGTGTTAGCACTGGGGGGTTCACATGAGACTGGAAGCAACTTCTGTTGTTTCAATGCAGCCAGTGAGACAATCCAGCACAGCAAAGGCAAGGAAAGGGAACATGAATGCCTGAAAGAGGGATGAAGAGAAAGTAAACAGGCTGAATTTCATACCTGACTGACCTCCATTGGACACAATATTATATTTATGCATCATCACACAAGGCAGTCAACATTTGCGTTTTCCAGCTAAAAGCATCATCTCCACAAATATTTGAGACACATTCTGCAGTCTACCCTTGCTAAAAACAAGCCTATGTTGCTGGCTTCACCTTACAGTGAAACACCAAGTACCTTGTTTACTGCAGGTAGCGGCTGCACAGAGGGAACAGTAACACAGACTTCACTAATTTATGAATTTTTGAAGTGAGATCAGGGCTTCCCAAATCCATTGTTCTTAAGATACTGCAGACACTGAAGTCTGTTGGTATTTACAAATCAATCTGAAGCTCCCTATACAATGAAAAACACATAACTCATAGTTTGAGAGTCACAGACCTGGAGTGTACAAGGTCAGCCTTCAAAAGCAAAGTTATCTCAACCAATTCCACTCCTGGCTGCAAAAGCTGTTACGTTTCTTCAGTGCAACCAACAGGACAAACACACCAGAAAGTGGCTTAGCCACTACCAGCAATGTGTTCAACTTAACAAAAAGTGACAGGATCATATGAAAAGAAGCTTACAATCTAAGTCAGAAAGAAGACTTGGCAACAGACAACAGATGGAGCCAGCGTGATACAGTTGCTGATTATTAGATGGACTTAATGATCAACACACAAGGTCCAATGAATATGTTAGGGAACTAATAAGCAGGAAAGGGCTTTAAAAGAAATTATTAATGTTGACTTTTTTTGATATCGCCTAATGGAGCTCTTATTTTTGTGCCAGTTTGCAAGATGCCACACTGCAAGGACACAATAAAGAGCTTTGCCATTGTGCAAATGCATGGTTGTCTGCTACAGGAAGAATACAGAAAAGGAACCTATGATGCAAGTGAACCACAAGCTTCATTCTTTTCTGCAGCAGACACAGAAACAACAGTCCCCTCCTTTAACCCTGCATTTCTTTCATGAGTTCGTGAAACCATTTGCATAAAGGATTACAATGGCAAAGGCAAATATCTGGAATTAGAGGGTATAACTAGGTTACAGGAGACCCGTGCCAACAGAGCAGCTCTTTTGGACCAATTCTGTCCTTCCACAGTCACAAAAATATTAAGAACTGAAGCAAGGATTGCTCTGTAGGCCCTATCTTGTGCTCAGCCCCACTGCCAGATGTTCATCCTAATGAAAAGCCACAAAACAAATCAAAGCAAGAAACACAGGAGAGCAAACACTTGACACCAGGTACAGGGAACACACTTCTGCCTTCAGTTTAAACTACTCATTTTGCATGAAAGTTTTACACAAACCAAAATGGACAGTGGAATTACTCAGCCATGTCTACAACTGAACGTTGCAAGAATCAGAAAATGACATTTTTATTGGCATGTAACAATAATTTCCAAGGATGATGACTAAATGGAAAGGTTTATGACTAGTCCACAGGGCATGTCAGAGTTTCTCATTAAAAAATCTTATCTTAGGTTGCAAATTCCACTGTCTAATTAAGTCCATGGAACTGTAAGTCTGTTGATTTTCCAGACAATAAAATATGCTAGAACTCTGATCTCTATTTAAAAAAAAAAAAAAAAATCAGTTGAAGCACAAAGACTTCTCTTAAACTAGCCTAAATGTTAGCTATTGCTTTTTTTAGAGGGGCAAACAGAACGGTTTAAATAAAATTCAACTGAGTATTCTTCAAATTAAATTCATTACTCTCGAAATTGTAGCTTTCAACTATTACGACAACACTTACAGGAATACCCAAGCGGAAAGTCCCCCGTACTTGAAGCAAAAACCCTTCCGACTCTCAAAGGATACAATATTAAGAGTGACCGTCTGCATTTCTATAGCACATCTTACCTGAAGGCCATAAAGCAAACATATATGCACATACACTAGAACACTCGAGCCTGTCATTAACGCGTGATTCACGTATTCTTACAGGGTAGCACTTAAACAGCAAAACTCTAGCCAAGCCCTCACACCTCTTGGCACAGTGAACATTTCCAAGACAATCCTGGCCGGGCAAAGATCCGCGCCGAGCGCTGTCAGACCCTTGCCTCCGGATCAGAGCGCGGCTTTCCCGCAGCGCCCGCCGCCCCTCACCTGCCGCCGCCGGGGTGGACATGGCCCCTCCGCGCACTTGCTCCCCAGAACGCTCCGCTCACCTCACCGCAGCAAGACCCCTCTGCCAGTAGGGAGCCCCTTCCCCTCGGCGGCCCCGCTCGCCGCCGCCAACCCGCTCGGACCTGCCCCGCGCCGCCCCCGCGCCGGCCGTTACCTGAGCGGCGGCGCCTGCAGGGCCCGCGGGCGGCGCGGGCTTTCATGACCGCATCCCTCACCCGCGGCCCCTCAGCATCCCGGCACAGGTCCGCCCCGCCGCTGCGGCCGGCGCGGGGGCCCCATGTGAGGCGTGAGCCCGGCTGCGGGACTCGGGGCCGCGACCGCCGGCTCCGCCTCCTCCTCCTCCTCCTCCTGTCGAGTGCCACCGCCCACAACGCCGGAGGCGGGAACCTGCCGGGAGCCGCCCCTCCCTAGAAGCCAATCAGCGCTAGGCTGGTCGTGATGGACAGTGCCTCTTGACCAATGGAGAAAGGAAATCGGGCGGAGGTACTCGC